>VWZN01021065.1:270764-329806 GCA_013396955.1 Regulus satrapa | reverse complement strand
AGAAATGAAAAATGCTACTAAAAAGAAATATATCTTTTCTTGGCACAAATAGGAGGCTTCTTTTTCATTGCCAAAGTCAAGTCAGATTACTTTTCAGAGTTATGCAAACCTCAAAGTTTTGCCTGGAGGAGATCCTGAGAGAGAATTTGAGGAAGGCTCATTTCAATTCCTGCTATTTGATCCACAAAGGAGAAGCAGGGCTGGCATTAGCTCAGCACACCCTGGGATGCTCTTGGCCTGTCATTCTTGAAAGACGAGGAGAATTTGCTGCTGGGGAAGGGGCAAGGAATGGTCCCCACGCAGGGCTTCCAGATAAATAAATATTATTATTTATTTTTATTGTTCCATCTCTCGTTGCTAATCAGCATCCTTTCACACGTTTGATAACAAGCAGTGTCAGTTTAACACAACAAACCCCCCCCAGTTTCTGTGCACAAAGATAGAAGGGGGAACAGAACTCCTTAAGTCCACGTTCTGTGCCAGCATGACAGGCTTTTACTGCAGCGAGATGTGTTGGGTTTGTTTGACATTCCAGCACTTGACTGTGTGACACGGGGAAGATGGAAACGATGCTTTTGGCACTTGCATACCTGGATCGTGCTACAGCTTGCCGGGAGGAAAGGAACAAAAACCTGAGCCTGCAGGGACATCCTGTAGTAATGGCCTACTAATCCAAACAGAGCAATCACTTACCTGTCAGACTGAAAGAATTTAGACAACATTTTAAATAGCTCCTCTGCTCATCTGTAGCATAATGAGCACAAATCTGCCATTTTCTAGTCTCCCAAACCAAGAGAGCATGAGAGCAGCCCCTACACCCTGAGGATTGTGTAAATACAACTTTGGTGCTCCTTAAGCAAAGCAGATTTCCCCAGAGCACGTCCCCTGACACATTTCCTCCTCCCTGATAGAGCAGATCTTTATCCTGTCCCTCCTTAAGAACAATTTGCAGAGTCTAAAGAGACAATGGACTTGTTTAATACCCTTACTTATTTTTTATTATGCTTTTAAAATTACTATTCTTTTCTTGCCTTTGCTGTGGTGCACAGCACCAGCTGGAACATTGCCCACAGTCACATCATCCCAGGAGCAGCAGCAGGACAAGAATAACGTCCCATTACTGCTGGGACATTCAATTGACCTCTGCCAGCTGAAAGATTAGCCCTTGGACCAAGAATTCAGAGAATCCCATGTTTTGCAGGGTGCAAACACTCAGCTCTGCACACCTTTTCTTTCTGCAGCATAAGAGAAGGGGGGGAGGCTGCCTGCGAGAGTCCACTTTGAGAAGAAAGATTCTCTGACTCCTGTAGGACACTGAAAATACCTAAGCAGATCACAAAAGGTGACCTGAACCCGTGTCCCAGAGTGGGAGACAGACATTAACCCTCCCTTTTCTTTCTTACAATTAAATATCAATACAGACCTACAAAAACCATTTTCTCAAGTCAAAAGAAAACTTCAAATGATTGGACATTTGATCTATTTTTTAAACCTATCAAAATCCCATTTTTGTAAATGTCTCCTCAGCCTCAGATCGTATCTTCAGGCTTTTAAATTTTGTATTTTTGACATTATTCAAATAAAGGGAGGTTATTGTTTTTTCTTTCTGAAAAAAAATCCAGAGGAAAAACCAGCAGAAGCTCAATGATGTGTGCTCAGCATTCTTCTGCAAAAAGCAAACTTGTAAAAATTGCATCCTAAGATAACCTATTTATTACCCTACAATTATTATTCAATCCAGCTTAGGCAGTTCAGCACTGAAAGGATGGGTTTGCTCCTGGTTGCCACTGAGATCTCAATAAAGGTAAAGCCTGATATTTTCTGGGTCACGCACTCTGAAAAGATCTTATAAAGAGAATGTTGAAAAGTCTCACTCACAGTATGGGGGGGCCAGAACCCCATTTTCCTTCCACTTCTACAGGGCTGAGAAAGCCCCCTGAAGAGTACCAATGGGTTATTTAAAGACCAAAGAGAATAGATCTAAGTAGATACAGGAAACAGATTAAAATGTCTCTTGATTGTGCCAGGGGAGATTTAGGCTGGGTATTAGGAAAAAAATCTCTCCATGGGAAGGGCTGTCCATGCCTGGCACAGCTGCCCAGGGCAGAGGTGGAATCCCCACCTGTGGAGGGATTTAAAAGCCCTGTAGATGTGGCACCTGAGGACGTGGTTTTGTGGTGGCCTTGGCAGTGCAGGAGGAATGATTGCACTCAGGGATCCTACAGATATTTCCTACTCTTTCCACCACGTGTTTGTTTAAAGCCTTTAAAGATCTGGATCAGCTTCAGCCAGCTCAGGGCAGGGATGTACCTTTGTATAGCCCAGGAAGTTTGATTTTGGGGGCCAGGACTACACAGCGTGTTTGTGAGCAGCTCTTACCCAACACCACACCGAGCCCAGTCTCTCTGCAGTTGTTTTTCTTTCCCCTTAGAATGACTCCCTCACCAGCCATGGCTACACAGCCTCCAGTTTGCTCAGATCAGGGGGAAAGAGAGGCCAGCTAAAATATGACTCAAATCCGTGCTGGATCCTGCGGGCAGAGTCCAGGGAAAGCCTTCTGACAAAACCAACACCCTCTGTGGTCTGAGACCTCCACAGCTCCGAGCTGTACTCCTGCCATGACTCCAGACCACTGCTGGGATGGGTTTTATAGGGGTGCAGTGACATTAACAACCAGCACTGTACGTAACCATGGCATTTTCCTAAGCTGTTACAGATGTAGAGGAATAAAATCAAACCGTCTCCTAGCACTGAACCCCCTTTGTGGGCACAGGGCTCCCTCGGTGTGAGGCTATTTATTCTAATTTACTGTGCTCTTGGCTGTGTTCATGAGGATCAGGACACCCAGGGAGAAGGGGCTGTTTTCCTTTAATTTCTCCCAAAGCCTTGGGCTGTGGCAGAAGCTCCCCTGCCTCGCCAAGTGTGCTGTTCCTCATGGCAGCTCATCAGCTGGGAAGGTGTCAACCATGTTACAACCCAGCAGCAAGTTTATAAAGAAATGTAGAGGGAATAAGAAATTAAAAGACCTAATCTGGAAGAAATGTGTGTGCATTACTCCTGTTACTGAAACACTGGAGACAGGCCAAAACACAGATGAAAGAATAATATGACCTCTAGAAAATTCTGAATAACTGTAGAAGCTAGATCTATTTAAACTTCTAAGGTGTCCTGCCACTATTTTGACCCTAATATAGAGTGAAATGTACCAAAAAAAAAAATCTGATAGTAGAAGGTTTTTAAAATAAAACATATTAAAGACAGACTGAAAGACTGGAAGCTGAAGCCACATAAATTCAAAGTGGAAAATGGGTGATGACTTTTCTCGGTAGCAGTCAGTCACTGCAAGGACTTCTCATGCATGGTTTCCCCATCACTTAACAATTTTTAAACAAAAGCGGATGTCTTTCTAAAACATATCCTTTTGTGGAATAATGCAGTCTGCCCTGGATTACATAGGAAGTCAAATATTCCCTTCTGGCCTTAATCTAGGAATGGTTATATTCTTGTTCTATAAAGTTCCTTGTTCCTTTGGAACAAGTTTGTCTCCCCCCTCTCGAGGTGATATTTTCAAGACATCAAATGAAGCTAGAAAAGGTGCGTTTGACAAAAAATATGCTGTCAGCTCGACAGCTGTGAATCACAGCTGGACCTGTGGGGTTCTTAGCAAGTAAATCTTGGGACGGAGGTCTTAGATCCCCCCAGCACATGGCCAGTGCTGTGTTGCACCCGTGGGTGCAGGTGTGCCACCCTGGCCTGCTTTGGAGGGGACAGCCACCACCTTTGGCTCTTTTCCCAGCCCCTGTGCTCCCCAGGGATTATGGGGAGGTGATTTTCCCTCTCTCTATAGAGACTGGTGTGCCCATCTCATCTGCACGAACAAAACGCCACCAATAAATGAAGAGGTGCATTTCTTTCCTGCCTGACAGATGTTGTTGCAACAGCTTTGCAGAGAACTTGCAGGTGGGCTTTGGACTCCTGTCGGGCCCCATGCAACAAAGCCTTGCAGGTGTTTCCCACATCTTCATGGTCCTTGCTTTGGAAGCACATCTTTCCCACTGCTTAAAAAACCCCAACCTGGCACTGCTGGGTGTTTGCCTTCGCTGTACCTGCCCACCCACCCCGAGGCAGAGGTGTTTTATGGTGTTTGTGAAGGCCTGGGTACAATGGGAGGCTTTGAACAGTGAGGCTCCCCTCCGGAGCGGGGGGCCTTGGCAGGGAAAGGTGACCCAGGGATGTGGTGGCGTTTTTCACCTCGCCCCCCTTCCCAGGAGCTCTGCTGTGATGGTTGGCACCGGCTGCTCTCCCACCTGCATCCCCTCAGCCTCCCAACTGCACAAACCCCAGCCTGGCTCCAGCTAATTGCACTTGAAGAGCAGAGGCGGGTCACCCTGGCACTACGCACCTTAGGCATCTTATTAAGCACCTCATGATGCCTAAAACTGAGACAAATGAAAGAAAATGTCCCAAAACACTTCTGCGGTCACAGGCTGTATAGTTGACATGGATTTGGTAAGCTTTCCTAGGCTATGAGTCTATACTCCCTATAACCTTTTGGAAAAGCTTTGATTTATTTTCATTTTGCTTCCATAATAATTACTGGTACCTCATGAAGCAGTCAAAAGAAAAGAAGCAACGAAAGCAGGGCATAGGAAAACAGACCCAAAATACTTCCAGCCTAATGTAGATGGAGGCTGTACACAATTTTATTCTGGATTCTTATTGTGATCTAATAGCTAAATTTGACTTAAAGTATTCTGGAAATCAGTGGATTATATTAGACACTCCTAATCTACTTTAATTAAAACTATTTTTTCTTAGTTATCTGTTAATTTTATTATGGAAGCAGCATAAGGGTGGGTTTTTTTCCTCAAGATATGGTTCAGAAGCCATAACTGGGAGTTATTTGGATGCTGCTTTCCAAATTTTGGGCTTTTACTTTTAAACATCGTCATTCACTGGGTAGGCCAGCACTTGACAAATTCTAGCCCATGCCTTTAGAAGCAGAGCCCAAACCAGACAGGGCCTCACTCACACCTAATTGCTTTTGGAAAATAAACATTTTACTTCATATTTCCAACACTCTGCCTGACAACATGGTAGGTCCTGGGCTTGTACTGCGTGGAGAGAGCTCAAGGAGGACTCGAGAGCCCACCAGACCCCAGCCTCAAACAGGTGGGCAGAGCTGCTACCTGGTGCCACCTCTTTGCCTAAACTAGACAGTCAGTCTGGCAGAGGATCCTAGCTTTCAAACAGCTAGTGGCTCATGCAATGAACCCTCTGCTGTGAAGCTCAGAAAGTTCTTTTTTCACGGAAAAGTTTTACACTGGAAACTGCACTGGTAGCTGTAGAGGTACCAGGGTGCTCCTGACCTTCAGCAATTCTCTACAGTTCCCATAGGATGGCAAGCTGCACAATTTTTTTCCTGCTTGCCTGCTAGAAAAAGGAAAGTCTTTATATTTTGGGTACAATAGATGCCTTGAAGTTGAACATCTTTGTAGCCAAATGCTCTGTAGAGCACCTTTGCTGCTATTCTGTGCAGAAATTCTTCTGTGTGATTCACTTCTAGTTGGGATAATTCTAAGCAGCATTGGGATCTCAGAATAAGGGCTTTAAATGCACTGATGTGTTATGCATAGGAGCCCCGAGTTCCCTGTTTTTTTGTGATTCCCAGTATTCTAGTAGTGGTAATAGAAGTTTCAGAGGAGCAGCTCTAAGCAGGCAGAATCCTTCCAGTCATAATGGACTGGTCAAGGCAGCCACCACAGACTAATGAATCTACTCCATATTCCTGAATTACGCTGCTGATTAAATGTACTTCCTTAATTACATTATTTATCTGAAAGGTGAAGTTCTTATACATTTTAGTATTTTGTGTCTCAGATGGCATCCTGCTTAATTTTCCTTAATGAATTCCCCCCCCCCCCAATAAGAATGCATGTTGATAGATTAATGAATTACATTATTTTTCAATCTCTCTCATTCATCTTTTCCCCCTGGATACCTTGGTCTTCATACCACAGGTACTCAGATAGCTTTGATCTTTCTTATATTTTCATTTCTTTTTACCTCAGGCATGGTAGGTGTTTTAATGATAAGATACAATGTCTTAGCCCCTTATTTAGAAGTCTGAAAAAAATATATTTTCATCCACAAAGCACAGGTCAACTGAATTTAAAATCATTTCCCTTAAACAAGACCAGCACATTCTACTTTGTTTTGCTTCCCTGTTAATGAAATTCTGGATGGGAAGGGAGAAATGTTGAGCTAGGAAGAGGAGATCTGTATTGAAGAAAGTGGGAGATGGAAAAGGAATTAAGCAAAAATGTAGGAGCATTAAAGGTTTGCAGTAAAGATAGTGAATAAGGAGGGGATAAAAGAAACTTCTTCAATATGTTAAAATGTATCAAAATATTTGTACTAAAAAACATATAGAGCCATTAGATAGCTCATTGGGGGAAATTATGCTCAAATTTTGGTAAAAACTATATTAAGACATATATTAAAACTATACTAAATAACAGAGAAGCTGTGTTCTCTGATACCAAATGTCCCAGATGGAACTTGTGTTCAGGTCTGAGAAACTCTAACTATGGCTATATAGCTATAAAGAACAACAAAACTGAAATGTGGGTTCATGTTTATCACTACTAGAGAGTAACATCATTTGGAAGTTGTTAGCTTGAAATAAACTTATTCCATGTAATGCCACCTCAGTTTTGGATATGGCTTAAATTTCATTGAGGTCTTTGGTATAGACACCAGATTTGGCTCTCAAATGCTAAACCCATAAGTGAAATACTTTTCAAAATACGCTTTTGGGACAGGAGGAGATCACCTGTACTCAGATAGTACAAAACCAAATAGACTTGTTTTCACGGGGAGAATCCCTTCTCTTTTCCCAGAGTGGTTTTAATTTGCTCTCTCTAGAGCATTATTGCCTGGGCACTCAAATGATGTCATCATTGAAAACCACATCATTAATAAAGCCAAGCCCCCTGGTCTTTCAAAGCCCTTTAACCTCCTGAAGAACACATTTCCCACTAAATCCTCTGCAGAACGATGAATTCCGTTTCGCTGGAATTAGAGCAACACTTTGCATTTTCCCCATTTCCCAGCTTCAGGAAAATACTGGCAGGACCCGCAGCCTCTCACCCTCCCACGAGCTCTGGCCCCCTCAGCAAATTCTTGCTGCTGTCTTGTCTTCAGGGAAAGCCTCAGATGTGCAGGCTTATCTCAGTGATTTAAACTCAGCTACCTGAGGATGTGATGGATTTCCTTCGCTTGCAGCCTCCCAGCCAGGAGCTGATGGATATCTCAGGGACGTGTTACAGCTCAGAGAGAGGTGCCTGATGCAGAAATTACAGGGTCAGACTCCCAGACCTGTGTTATCTGGGAGGTCAGGCAAGGTGAGCTGGCACTTCAAACCAGATCTGCACTGTAAATCTCAAAGACGTCTGCAGAAGTATGGCAGGCACAAGGAATTTGATGGAAAGCACTTACTTTTTCTTTTTGTCTGAGCTGTAACCCAAGGCTTTGCCTTTCTACCACATCATTTTGAAAGGAAATTAATTTCCCTGCTCACTAGTTTCACTGAAATTGTTTAAAACAATTTTTCAGCTACCACTTAGTTGAGCATAAAAACTTTCTTAACGCCAAAGCTTTCTCATTTCAACACTTGCCTCCAAAGAAGAGCTCCACCTGAAACAAAATTAATTTCTCTACCTTTCAACTCAGGACTCCCTATGCAGCTTTAATTGTAACTAGGGAAGAGGATTTCCCTTTCCTTTTTCTTCACATTTCCTGTGCTGTGGCAAATGCCACACTCCTTATGTCCCAACATCTCCCGAGCACCAGGCAAGGGCAGCCCTGCCACGTTTAACTTCTGTGGAAGATTCTGTGCAGGAAGAGCAGGAAGATTGAATGATCTAGAAATGAACAGTCAGAACGAATCCTCTAGGAAAACAAGCCTGCAGCTTTGTAACAAGACAAGCCAAGGAAGTGCCAGGTTATTATGACATGGAAACAGCTGAAAAATAGCAGGAGATCTGACACTTGGAGTATGGAGAAAAGAGGTCATCCCAAACACAGTGCTGGGGGGAAACTGGAGTCCTGTGACTCTGAGTGGGACCAGGCTGGTTACCTGCAAAAACACCCTTGGAGAGCTGAGAAAACCTCGGTGGGGTGGCAGCAGCTGCCCAGGTTTCTGAGCACTGGGCCTTTACGAGCTGAGCACTTTAATGAGCATGTTTTCTTTAGTGTTTATTTTCACAGAGTCTGACTGAGCTCATGTTTTAGGAATGAAACCCTGGCATGGAAGTGGCATATCTGCCAGTTAAAGTCAACAGTTGATGTGCAGAGAGCAAACAGGATTTCATGTTGTGGTAAAAGTTGAGTTACTATTTGCTTTAATTCTGTTTTCTTTGTGTCAGACATATTAAAAGTAAATAGTAAAAGAATTTCATATTTGCTTGAAGAAAAAAAAAAGACAAAAAATATCCTAATAACCCTAATTCCACAAGTTGAAGGAAAATGTTATGATATCTACCTACTAATGAATAGCTTGGAACATCCTCTGCAAACGGTATCACAATAAAAGGGCAAGGGCAGATTAAGTTATCACCCCAAGCAGGTTCATCGAGTGTCTAAACCTCAGGCACAATAGAAGCCCTGCCCTGGGCGAGCAGCCCAGGGTGATGATCACAGCAGATCACGTTTCAAGCTGTGGTGCCCCGGTTTGGGGAGAGCTGGGCAATCTGGGCTCCCACTGCTGCAAGGTGGTGGTGCTCAGAACCAGCAGGGTTTAAGCTCAGGCTCCCAAATGCAGTGATTAATGGCACCCAGCACTTCTGAAACACCTGGGACACGTCCCACCCTGGCAGGGAAATGGAGCTGCTGACCTGACAGCCCTTTCCAGCCCCAGTTTATGAATTGTCAGTCACACCTAGGGGTGATACTGCTATAAAACCCCAGCCATGCAGGAAAGCTGGCAGGGCAGCTCTGTGGTTTTAGGCTTAGCTGTGCCTGAAAGGCTGAAAGGAGGTAGAAGGCTTCAGGATTGGTGTTGACAGTTGCTTTCAAATATATGCAAAGATAAAATCCAGTTGCACAGACAACAGACTCACTTGGAGTTCAGAGGCTGCAGGACAGATACAACCAAAAAAAAAAATAAAAATAAAGGAAAAAGGAAAATAAACCAGTTTCCCTCTAAACACCACCTGTGTGGAAGAGAGACTGACTCAAAGATGTTCAGAAGGTTGGCAAAGATTTCTCTGTGTTGCAGGAGGTCCCCAAAACAAGGCAAGGGAGCTGGGGCAGGCTCTGTTACCCACGGCTGGCTCTCGGTTCAGTGGCAGCAGTTGAACATGGGATCTCCACACCACCTACCTGACCACTGTGACCCTGACACTGAGCTCCCTCTTTAGTGCTTATTTCTGCATGAGAATCCTTCTTTGTTTCCAGCACAGTAAGTCTAATAAAGCAATAAACATATGTATGAAACAGGGAGACAGAACTGGTTTCATCTTCCCCTCCCAAATGGGAGAAGGAAATGCTGGAGAGCAGGATTTCAAATCCTACACCAATACCCTAAACCTGTGACTGCCCTGCATCATCATCATCCAGCAGATTTGTTATACTGTGTTCATGTGGCATGGCATCTGAATTTGTTTTAAATCACGCTGCAGAGCAGGAAAGCAGAGCTGCTGAGACACCTTAAATGAGATTTCAGCCCAGGTCCCTCTCCAGCCCTTTGGGAAAGGGTGTTCAGAGCTGCCAGGGCTTTCCCAGGTGTTTCCCACAGGGACAGAGCGTGGAGTGAGCAGTTAACAGTGACTGCATTCGAGTGCCCCGAGCTCCTTGGGTGAAAGCTGCTACAGACATTGAAAAATTGTTTAATAACCAGAGCCCCGGGTGCAGGCTGGGTTCACAGGAGTTCACACCCCTCTGAAGAGCTCCAGGCCAGAAGGAGAAGCTGCAGCTTCAGGGGCTGCCCCTCGCTGCACTCCCTGGCAGGAAAGCCATGAGAAGCGAGTCCAGAGTGCCCTTTGAGTGACCCAGGCAAGGCTCCTGAGGTGCAAACAGACCTCAGAGGCTGCCCAGGGGGCTCTATCCAGGGCACTCAGCTCCAGATTTCATTCTGCACATACAGTGTTAGAGCTGCTTACAGTTCACGGAAAAAAAAATAAAATTAAATAAATGTGAGAATACATGTAGCAACCACCCTCATGAGAAGTCAGATTAGGGGCTTCCAGTTCTCTGTAAATGCTTTTTTCTGCCTCATTTGCATTGTGCTCTCATAAAAGGAAACTGGACACATGAAGACATTTTTCCACTGGAAGAGGAGTGAGGATGCGGAGTTTATTCTCTCCCTCTCTCTCTCAGTCTGAGGGAGGAACAAATTCAGCAGGTCCTTATCAGGAACACAGATTGGGTTTGGGATGGAAGGGACCTTAAGTCCCACCCAGTGCCAGCCCTGCCTTGGCAGGGACCCCTCCCACTGTCCCAGGCTGCTCCAGACCCATCCAGCCTGGCCTGGGCACTGCCAGGGATCCAGGGCAGCCACAGCTGCTCTGGGCACCCTGTGCCAGGGAAAAATTTCTTCCAAATATCTAATCTAGACTTATTCTTTTTCAGCCTTTTTTCCGTCCTGCTCTGTACCCGCTGCTCTCTCCTGCAGGGTAGGGGCTCCCTGCTGCCCTAGCCCCCAGCCCAAGCCTCCTCCTCCTCTTTGAAAGGCTCTGCAGCATTACTTGCATGCATTTTTTGAAGTGTATGCTGTACTCTTGCCCACCTGCTTTGCACGGGTTTGACAGAGCAGCAAACTCCCCCGCAGCACTCTGAGCCATGCCATGACACTGGGCTTGCTGGGCTTTCTTCTACATAAACCTATTAAGTATTAAGAGAAGTTAATTATCAGCTGGCTGGTTGTGCATCAAGACAGGATCCCTCCTTTGTCTCTCAGCGTTATTAAATGCCTTCTGCTTTGAAATGCCACATAAAAGTGATAGATGCCCTTTCTTTAAAAAGCCAGGCTTCCAGTCAAGCTGTGCTTGATATTAGCTCAGCCCCAAAGAGCCCTCCTTGTTTAAACAGAGAAGCTGAGGCAGATAAGGCTCAGCCAGGCTGGCTGCTGTGCCAGGGCTGCCCTGATAAGGAGCTGCGGGGCAGGGAGGGCTCCCTGGGCACGGTGCCCACGGGTCAGCCAGGGCTGGACACCACGGAGGAGGAGAGAGCTAAGGCCAGAGAGGCAAAGGGTCAGGTGCACTTGTGATAGGGTGATGCAAGGCTCCTGGCATCTTGAAAGATGGTTTAGAGTGGAAGCTGCTGCTTAAAACAGCTCCAGAAACGCCAGACTCCAGCCGTGCAGAATGGAAAGGGGGGGGTGTACCCTCGTAAGGGGATTATCTTGCTAGCTGAGCTCAAGCTTCCAGTTGGGTTTAACCTTCTATTCAACATCTGTGGTCAGAGAGCCTCAGGACTGCACTGCCATCTCCTCAAAAACACACACAGAGCCTTAAAGAAGAAACGAGTGCTCAGGGAGGCAGAAAATCAGGTCTGAGAGAAAGAGCGAGCGAATTCCCCTTCCCAATTCACTAGGAAAAAAAAAGCCAAACCCAAAAAGGTTTCTCCCCAGAGGAATGATAAACTATATTTTTGCCTAGCAGCTTTTACAAGGTGAAAGTGTTGCTCAGGAGAATAAATGCCTGCTTTGTGTGGCCCCCTGGAACCAGGAGGCTGTCAGGTCTGGGCTCAGCTAATGTATAATCTATATTTACATGTCAAAATCCCCCCTTATTTAGGTTCTTGATTTACAGTCCCCAGTTTTCATAAAAGTCAGTCATTCCTAGTGAAAGAATGCAGAGCAGATTTATAGGATCTGCATTATGCCTTAAATCTTAATAGCATTTTTAAAGCATTTTTATGACTCGTCCTAAGTAATGTTTTCCCTCCTTTTTTTTATATTTTTTTTTCCAAGGCATTACTGTGTAAAACCAAATACAAATCCTTACCTTAAAAACAAGATCATTTTAACCAACCCTGCTGGCATCAACCCTGCTGCAATGCCAAACCTTGTCAGCAATGTCCTTATAAGCCTCTGTTTCTAAGCATTCACAGCTTGAATGTAAAATGTGCTTTTCACTAAGGTTTGCCTGATAAGATCTCAACCTGCATGAGCCGTGAATTTGTTTTCACCATCACAGTCAAAATAAAATAAACCTCTGGAGGCTGCTGTGGGGTAGATGAAGGTAAAGGGTTTGATTCTGTGCCTGCTCCCCCACACCAGGCTGCTCTTTGCTTTGATAAGTCTGCTTGAAATATATGTCAGCTCAGGTTCAGTCCAGTCCAGAGCAAAAATATCCCAAGCCCATTAATCACAGGCACAGACACAGAAATGCTGGCTGGGCTCCTGTGTTTGCACCCATGGATGGGCCCAGCTCTGCAGTGTTGGTCCTGAACCTGCTCTCTCAAGAACTCTCAACCTTTAGATAGAAACTTAAATATTATCAAAGAAGTCAACAGCTCAGTGGCGTGTCCCAAAGTGGTTTTGCAGGGAATGAGTTTCTTGAGCATTTTTTTAGGAAACCAAGCACCAAGAGTTAATAAGTTTTTGGGGGAACCTTAAAGCCCTTTCCTGTTCCCAAAGGGCTCCTGGAGAGCTGGAGAGGGACTGGGGATGAGGGCATGGAGAGACAGGGCAAAGGAGAAGGGCTTTAAACTGAAACAGGAGAGGGTTGGATGGGATTTTGGGCAGGAATTGTTCCTGTGAGGGTGGGCAGGCCCTGGCACAGGGTGCCCAGAGCAGTGGGGCTGCCCCTGGATCCCTGGCAGTGCCCAGGCCAGGCTGGATGGGTTTGGAGGGACAGCGGGAGGGGTCCCTGCCCTGGCAGGATTTAAGGATGGGATGGGTCCTTAGATGGGATTTAAGGTCCCCCCCAACCCAAATCATTCTGTCATTCTGTGACTTCACCTGACAGAACCAACAGTGCCAGGGACCAAAGTGTCCCCAAAGTGTCCTTGGTCCCAAGCCAAGGATTTCTTTAGAGAATATATTCTAACTTCTGGTTGCTTAACCTGAAATTGTTCAAAGGAAATGGAAAATATCTGTTATACACTGGGTTATTGTAAGCTACAGCAATATAGCAAAAAGTACTATCAATAGAGAAAGAAAAATAAGTTTGGAACAGCAAATATTTCCAGTAAATTATAAATATACTTTTGGATATCTTGAATGACATTTCAAAGAACTCAGAATATTCTCCAACTGATTCAAGTATTTACTCTGGATCCAGTCTCACAACCTCCAGTCATATGAGAGTCTCATCCATAGTAAATGGGTTTTGAAAGTAAAGACCACTCAGTTGAGTACACAGTTTTAAAGCCTATGCTTATTCCCTTAAATGCCTTAAAATTAAAAATTTCCATTTACAATAGCATTGAATATGAGAAACAGGTTTTAAAACACCAGTCTCCATTCCAAGCTGGTCAAAATTTACAGATAAAAATCAATCATAAATGCAGTTATTACCCTGGAAAATATTTAGATATTTCAACAGACTTGGTTAAAGTATATGAAATTCTGTGTAAACAACAATTAAAATCAGTATGCGCTATGCATAGAAAAAAAAAACATTAAAATAAACCATCACATTGTGACAATTTATATTAAAAACACCTTCTCCTCAGGGAATTTATTAAATAACCATAAGTTTAACCTAACAACTAATAGGTACTGAATGTTTTGGATACCTACTAAACTATATTACTTTTAAATCCCCCAAAGAGGTCAGCATCAACAGGCAAATAAAGCTGAAATTCCTACCTCCTACATTCCCACAGACAAATAAGCATCTGATATTTGTATACAATCAGTTAAGCATATTCCAACAGAGGCATAAATAAAGAAAGGATAAAGAAAGCCCTGAGGACTTATCAACAGAGCAGAAATTGCTTCCAGGCATCCAGCATTAATAATACACACCTGCTTTAACAGGTATCGACTTGAGAGGTGATTATACAATATTCAGAGTTCTTGGCTTTGGTCAGCCATGGTTAAACAGATGCTGAAATTGGAATATGGGGAGAGTGGTGCTGGAACAACTTGAGATTTGTGCAAACACTTGAGCTCTTCAGGCTGCTCCTCCAGACCATAATTTTGCTGCTCTCCAGCCATTTGCAGCGATTAAAGTTGAAACCCGAGTGCACTTTCTGTCCTTTTGCTGCATCTTTGCAATGAGTAGGAAACCCTCCATCCTCTGAGGTTTCCAAGGGCAGAGCACAGGAAGCCCTGCACAACCCAGTGTGATCCCAGAGCTGACCCTCCCAGAGCAGAAGGTTGGACAAGAGCTCTCCTGGGGTCCCTTCCAGCCTGAACTGCCCTGGAGTGCTGAGGAATCCAGAACTCCCTCTCTCCTCTGCACTCCTCCTGCCTTCTCTAGGAATATTTTCATTTGTGCCTTCATATTTTCTCCAGGAAGTCTGCTGACGCTGAATTAAAAGCTGAATTTGAGGGGGAATTACATCTCTATGAACACTGTCAGCTGTCTCACACTTTCACTCTTATTTCATTACTGTCACAATCCTTTTTGCCTCCCAGAGCTGCCAGCTCCAGCTTCCAAGTGACCATTGTAATGAAACACTTGATTTTCAAATGCTTCACCTTGAAGCAGGAAATATTTGACACACCCTGAACTTCCCAAAAGCTCAGGAGCAAACTTTCCCCCTCTTAACAAAAGTTTCTAACAGCTCAGATCTTGGTGGAGGAGTTTATGGCTGAGCAGGTTGGCATACCTGGATGCCAATTGAAAGGCAATGTCTCTTTAGACAAACTAGAGAATGCCATTTATACAGGCAGTGAAAAAAAATATTTTTCAGACATAAAACTAGAGTGCAAGAGGCCATGAGGTGCCAGTCACTCAACCTTCTGCCCTTGGAAAAATCAACCTGTGCTGCCCCCAATAAATGTGTACCTCGGTTTCTTTAAAAATAAAGCTGTGGTATAGGTTCCAAAATCTCCCTTAGAAGCGTTTAATTCAAGGGGCAAGGACATTATAACACGCTCTGAGGGGTTTAGCCACTGTTGTTATCTGAAAATGTGTCTTTTCTTGCTCTATTTTCTATTTTTTTTGCCTGTGCCGGGATGCAAGCAGACCTTGTGCCCAGTAGATGTGATTGCAGCCTCACTGCCTGGGGGGCTGCTACACCTGGGGAAACTCTTCCCTGCCAGCCTGGGAGCTGGGGCTGAGGCTGTGTGCTGAGCCTCTGGCCACGCAGAGCCGAGCATTCGTCGGGCAGCAGAAAATCAGCAGGGACAGGCAGGGGCAGCAGAGCACAGAACCTGTCAGAGCACGAGTCGTGCTGCTCTGGGGCTGCATTAGCTCACACATTCCTCTCTTGAAAGCTTCTTTTTATTGAGTGCACACCGTGGGTTCCTCTGAGCTAGCACTCCCTTTCTGGCTCCATCCCACTTGGAGTGGGAACGAACCACTTCAGAGGAAGCTTTTCTGGGGAAGATGAGAGAAGAATTGGCTAATGCCTTGTGCTGCCAACCTTCACCTGCTGGCCCAGGGGCTGGGCACCTGGTTGCCCCATTTCAGGAGCTCAGGCTGGCATTGCAAAGGTCTCCTGTGAGGTTCTGAGTCAGCAGAGGCACGGCAGGGCTGCAGCCTGGGTCACCCACCCAGCCACAGAGAGCCTCTGGGAGCCAGCAGGGAGGGATTTTCAACAGGGAATTCATCGTGCAAGAGCTTGGAGACAAAAAAGGTGGTGGATGCAATGGCAAAGCAAATGTTGCTGAGAGATTTGGCAGCCAGGATTCACCGTGGCCAGGGGCTCTGAGGGACCTCCAGGCTGCTGTCTTGACTCTGACATCCTCATCCACTGAGTCCCATCAGAGACACAAGTTTGAGCTGCAAGATCTGGTTTGGGTATCAGGGGCTAAAGGAAACCTACAGGAAGGATGGAGAGGGATTTTGTACAAGAGTGTGTAGTGACAGAACAAGGGGGAATGGCTTCAAACTGAAAGGGAGAAGGCTTAGATTAGATATTAGGGAAAAAAAATCCTTCCCAGTGAGGGTGGGCAGGCCCTGGCACAGGGTGCCCAGAGAAGCTGTGGCTGCTCCTGGACCCCTGGAAGTGTCCAAGGCCAGGTTGGATCAGGCTTGGAACAACCTAAATTTTAAATTTGGGCTCAAAATGCTACCAGAGGAAAATTCTAAGGAGCAATAATCCCCAAAAAACTCAGTTCCTATAAAGATCATCTAACTGTAGTATGTTCTACTCACAGGTGCTGATTTGTTTCTTTTTGTTGGTTTGTTTTTGGTATGAAAATAACTCCACAAACAGAGAAAACTGGCACTTAATAGAGGAAACCAGGTCCAGTTTAGAGCAAGGTGTTTTACTAAATGCAGTCTTTGCATTTAATTAATATTAAAGTAACTGTCACTAACCTGTTGTGCATTTGTGCATGCCTGAATTAGTGAAGATGAACAGAACTTAACTGCCTGCATTTAAACAGAAGCCTCAAAGGCTTGAGAGGGATTTTTAATCAGCAAATCTGACCCTGATTCAAAACCAGATGCACCAAAAACCTCCCCAGGCCCTGCTATCATGACCCATATACCTGAAAGTTTTTACCAGAAATTCATCCTGCTGCTTGTAGGCATAAAGATTTTGTACTTTTTTTAGCCAAAGTAGAACCAGACAGCACCAGAAGGATCAGGAGCAGCACAGTGGGCAGTGACTCAACCTGCAGGCAGGGGGAATGGCAGGGAAAGGGGCTCACATCCAGGTGGGAGCAGGAATGTGGGAGCTGGGTGCTCCTGGCAGTGCAGGATGCTGCTGGGATCACCCTGCCCAGGGGCCAGAGCTGCTCCCACCTGGCTTTGGCCAACAGAAAAATCCTCAGCTCCACCCCAGCATGGGGGGGCTATGAGCTGAAGCCAGGCCAGCTGTGCCTGGAGAGGCAGCACTTGAGGTTTTTAAGCAAAGCTGGAATTTTAAATGAGACTCCAAATCTGGGGAGGGCGTCTAAGAGCTGAGCTCCTGCCTGAGCAGAACCAGAGGGACAGACGGGGGAGCGTGCAGCACCTTGGGAGACAAGCTGGCTTTTTCCCCTCAGGAATTCATGTATATCAAATGTGAACTTCATTTTTGTCCTCTCCCACTGTCCAGAGATGTCAGAAATCAGTATAATTGCACAGACTGTCAAGACTCCCTGGGAATGATGTGTATTTTCTCTCTCCAACAGAATCCATCTTTCCTCTGAGTAATTACTGCCAGAGCTGAATCAGAGCCTGCCAACGTTGCAGAAAAGAATCCAAGCCTTTTCTACAAACTTTCAAAACAAATATGACTTCACTTCGCTGATTTTTTTTTTTCTTAATTTCTTTACATCCACTGTCACTTGATTCTCTTTGAATTATTTGAATGAGCTTAGAGAAGGCAAGGATACATCAGGAATCTTTGGGCAGACCCTCAGCTGGTGTACAACTGGCTTCAGAAAAGCCCTGCTCAGTTACATCCTGAAGATGCCTCACAGTGAATTTGAAAAGCTCTCTTGGAGATTATTCACCTCCTGTGAATGCCACTGTTCCCACCAGCAATGGCATTTTAGGGATTTTAGCTGTTAAGTCAGAGGGCAGACAATAGGATGGGACAGAGCCCAGGCAATTAACTCTTAACTTGGTTTTATTACTGAATCCTGAGCTGGACTCCTACAGGGAACCTGTAACATGTTAGTCAAAGGAAAAAGGGCAAAACTTTAAATAATTAAAAGTTTAGACGATGAGATTAAACAGCAGCCTATGATTTGCACACAGAAACTTTAAGAAAAAAAACCCAACAAAACAAAATAAAACACAAAAGGACATTAACTGAAACCTTTAATCCCTAAAAAGTATTAATTCTGAGATAATTACTGCTGTAAAACCCTCTGACACTGACAAGAGAACTGCCTTCAAAAGTTCCATACGTAAGCAGCTTGGAACTCGAGAGAGGAGCTGGCAAGGAGGGGATCCTAGAGATGTGAAAAGGAGGGAAGATTTTGGAGGGAACTGAACCTTTCAGTGTGAAGTCATCCCTCTGTGAAAACATGTTTTCATCTCTAAAAGACTGAAAAAGGAAAAGGATGGGGGAGGTTTGCCAGCAGAAAGCCAGTTCCTACTATAAATAAAAACCAGCAGATAAAAAAAATAAAAATTAAATAGCAACAAACTGGACCTTGAAAGTAATTTGGGGCAAATGTCAGCAATACAAGGTGGTAAAACTGAAATCACCGATTCCTTACTCATGGTGCATGAAGTGCTGCAATCTAAAAATCTCCTGCTGGCATTCCTCAGCTCTTCCCAATTACAAACGTTCCTGAGATGCACAAAATTAAGGCTGTCACTGTCCTTTGCTCCAGTGCTGCTCACATTGGCTCTTCCCCAGAGATGACAGAGACTCATGGGGCACAGCAGTGCCCAGTCCCTGCTCCAAAATCGTTGGGTTGGGTTTGCACTCCTGGGAAATGACACCAGCTTTTAATGGAGACAAGGCTGGCCGATACCTCCAGCCACCTTCTCACCCTCTGGGGACTGGCTAAGAAGCTTTAGACTGACAGATAAACAGTCCTGCAAAGATTCTCTTTCTCTCCAGGAATCATGTCATAACCCCTCAGAAGGGGTGTCCACCAGCCCTGCCTCTTGTGCCAAGAGTTGTCCTGGGAATGTGCTGCAGCCCGTGCCTGTGCTTCTTCCCTGCTGATTAGTTATTCCTGTGTAAGCCCTGATAAAAGTGGCTTTGGCATGTTCTTCCTCAACTTTTCATCTGCAAGTCGTTTTGTTGATGCATTTTTTAATGGGTTTTAACAGTTGTATGGTTGCACATCCCCATAACGAATGAAAATATGAAACAAAACAATTTGGGTGTTTTGCTCTTTTTTTCTCATCACGTTTGATTTTGTACTTTGGAAGGCACATAAATACTTGATATACAGAGGGGCGGTGCTCTAAAAGTGACACTTAGTTATTTGGAAACATATTCTTCCTTTAGTTAGGCAAAAAACCAGGCTGCTCTTTTCCATGGGCCTTTACAGCTTCTCAGAGTTTTCTACCTTTTCTATTTCCCACATCTTGGCCTTTCCAGCAGTCAAGGATGAACTGTGGCATTTTTGCCTACCTGGGAATAAATCTGCCAAAAGGCACCAGGAATTCTCATCAAGGGAGCAAGAAGCCACGAGAAATACATATTTTTAATAGAAAATATAGACTCTTTTAGAGCAGATATTCCTGATTCGTGTGAGGGTAAAAGGCAGAGCCAGACCTGTAAGCACAGAGCAGCCTGGCCATACTGGGAGAGGGAAATTAATTTTTCCCATAAGATGAGAAAGAAGAAAACACTGCATTACCAAACCCAGAACTGCTCTTGGGAGGGAGCTACCAACATCTTCCATCATCTTGATTTCTGTGAGCAATTTATCCTCTCCCAGGGTGCGAGTGCTGCGAGTCTGAGCTGGCTTTGGGCTAAACATCCAAGTGAGGGAGTGAGCTGCTACCTCAATAAAAAAACTGGACACTCTCAATGCCCTTCTTTCCTTTCTCGTAGCTATTGCTAAAATCCTTATCGTGGTGCCACTCCTTCAGGACCGAGAATAGGGAGAGAAAAACCCGGCGCCTTGCGCTGGGGTGGCTTCCCTGGGCTCTCCCAGCCCTCTCCATTCGCTGATCTCTGCTGCCCTCTCCTGCAGCAGCTGCAAACTCCCAGGATTTCAGGGAAATAACTCCATGTTAAAGCTGCTATGGACAGGTGTTGAAACCCCGAGGGGATGGGGCAGGAGTTTTAGGAGTAGGGAAAACTTAAGCTGAAAAGGGGGAAAATAATGATAATTACAATAATGCTGGTATGATAATAATGGTAATGCTAATAGTGATAACAATTATAATAAAAATAATAGGGAAAGTGGTAATAAATTAAATAATAATATAATCCTTAAAGTTGGAAAATACATCCGAGACTAACAGCTTTTGACTTAACACCACCATACCCACTAATCCAGATTGTCCCCAAGTGCCACATGCACTTGTTTTCTGAGCACTTTCAGGGATGGTGACTCCATCACTTCGCTGAGGAGCCTGTTCCAGTGCTTAATCAGTCTTTCAGGGGGAAAAAAATCTTTCCTAATACCCCACCTGAATGTCCCCATGCCCAGCCTGAGGCTGTTCCCTCTGTCCCTGTCTGGAGCAGGGCCTGACCCCCCTCCTGGCTGTCTCCTTCAAATATGGAGGAAAGGGAAAGAGAAAAATCTGGTTTGTAAATAATCTTGTGGCCGAGGAATTTGTCTGCAAAGCAGTTGGAAAGGATAAACAGATGATTCCAGTTGAGTTCAAAGAATGTGCCTCGGCTTTTTGATGAGATGGCTGTGGCATAAAATAAGAATAAACTCCCTCCACACTGGCTTAGTCCTACTGGGAGAAAGATCTGCTACCAGAAAACATCACATCCAGGTGATCTCTGACAAATTCCCTCCCTGCTCTCTTTCCATATTAGCCAGGCTGCTTTTCCTTGCATTAATCTGCCTTTCAGCTGCCTTCTAATCAAACCCAGACTTAACTTTGCAGTGGAAAAAGAAAGCAGATGGTGAGGTAAACCACAGAGTACAACTGAAAGAAATGGTCAGAAAGAAAAGGCTCCTTGGCTCAATAAGGATTTAAGAACTATTTTTTTTAAGAGGGAAGAGAAAAATGGCTATGCCTGCCTTCTTTTCCCAAATGTAGGAAGCACGGGCTGGTTTGTACAGTATTTTACATGTGCCAGCTCCTATTTAGCTGTGCAACAGAGAAAGAGGAAAAAAAAAAATCAATGCTGAAAAATTGAAAATCCATCTTCAGATTGTGGAAATGAAATTTGTGTGCTGTCAGCAATTAAGAAACAGGAAAACAAGTACTCCAAACAAGCCAACAAGTACTGCAAAGCAGTCAGCTGTTCTAGGAGGGATTGTATGCAAGCAACCAAAGATTGGGATTCAGGATTGCCCTTACTGTAGGTACCAATTCAAATTCCAGATGCAAGAAATTATTGAACTAGAACACTGTAGGGAAGAAAAGGCTCAGACATTTGAGGGGAGTCAGGGAGGGTGGGCTTTGTTTGATTGGTTGGTTGATTTTTTGGTGTTTTGGTTTCTTGGGGGGGCAGGGATTTTTGTTGTTGCTGTTGTTTTTTGTTTGTGTATGTGTGTTTGCTGACTTTTTTTTGTTTGCTTGTTTTTTGGGTTTTGTTGTTGAGATCCCCAGCTGCCTTTCAAACATTAGGCCCATTGCTTTAATAAACATCCTTGTGTTCCCAAGGCAATTTTCTTCTGCAAAATAAAAGTGGTTGGTTACCAAACCACCGAGAAAAAAAGATTCATTTGGGAGCCAGGAACATAAGATCAAAAGTTGGTCTTGAAAAAAATGACAACTGCAGCAGCAACCTTGCTGGTTTTTCCCTAGCACAAGCAAATGCTGGAGCTGAAGCAACACAAAAGAATTACACAGTAAATCCAGACAAGAGATACAGAGCTCTGGAGAAGCTCAAAACTTCCTGAAATAGCTGGTCCTGCACATTAAATAAAACACCAGATGAACTTGCCTCTTATATAAAGCATTACTAGAGACAGAAACCACAAAGGTGAAAAGAGATATGTACATAAAAGTCCACAAACAATGCTGGAAAAAAGTATTCCCAAAGGATCACCAAATTGCACCATTATTCATGAGCCTGTGGTTGGATTCCAAAAGCAGGGGGGAAGAAAAATTTACTCAGTAGGGCCATAAATATGAAACCAGCTTGAGAAAAACAACCACACACACACAAAAAAAAAAAAAAAGCAGAAAGATGACCCTTTTTTTGCAACTGAAATTTGTTGCCTGTAACTTTTTATTAGTTACAGCAAGCAAAATAAAAGTCAGACAAGTCCAATATAACTCTATTATCTCCTGCTTCACCAGGGTGAAAAGCAATAACACTGTATTTTTTTAAAACCACCTGTTGGCATCTGTTTTGCCCAACGTAGAACACTACCACTCAATAAACCTCTGGAAAGCAGCCCTGAAACACAGAGGAACCTTCCTGACCTGCAGCCACTCTCTGCTAAATGAAGGAGCCACGACAATGACACTGGGGAAAAAAAACGTAATTTCAACTTGGAGATCTGATTTCCAGAAAGAAAATCTTTAAGTTGGGCCAAGAAAGTCACACTGGAGAAGTATTTAAGAGCCTTGCCTTCACCACCTGCTGCATTTGGGCTCACAGGAACTTTGCCTTCCCCTGCAGCATCTGCTCATGGGTTTTTCCTTCCCCACCATCCACAGTTTCTCTTTCTGATGCTGCATTTGCAGGGAAGAAGAGAAGGAAAAAAACAGGAAGATGGAGCGGGAAGTTTAACCTATGAAAGGGGACCAATAATTTCAATAAACAGCATAGAAATAAACCCAGTATCACCTGATTGTAGTTGCTTCTCTAAGGTTTTCAAGACTGCAATAAATTTCCCACTTACCTTCTGTGACTGCATTTTAAATGGGCTGCTTCTCTCCTTTGGGGATCCACATTTTTCCTTTTCTTCCAAATGGCTACAATCAGGCCTGAAAGCCATTTTAAATCTCAAAACAAAACAAAAATCAAAACAACACTATGCTAATAGCAAGTTGAACACAAAGAAATTCTAGAACAACTAAAATCTAGATGCTCTATTTCAGCTATATCTGCACATTTTCTGGTTTTATTCTGCCAGAGCAGACTGAATCAGATGGATGAAGTGCCACTTGTAATCCTCAAAGTGTGCCTATGACTTCCACCTGGGTATTTAAATTCACCCTTTTAATTGGTCATTCCACACCCAGCTCATTACAACTTAATTTGTTCAGGTGTGCTGAAAGGCAGGAGAGCAAGAGAGAACATGGCAGAGCTTTCTGTTGCAGGAGGTTGGGATAATCAATTCTTTAGAACACGCAGTATTTCTTCAACTCCATCATTTAACAGTTTGTTACTGTTTTCAAGTTTTGACTGCATACTCTGCTGAGCTGTGCCCATCTTTGGGGAAGGCAGGATTCAGGTCTGCAAAGAAAGTTTGCACTGTCCTTCCACAGAGAAGAACTTCAACAAGTCTAAATCCACCAGTCTGTTTCTCAAAAAAAAAATTTAAAAAAAAAAAAAAAATCAGGGTTTTTAGGTGTTTCTTTTCCCCTGGATTCACCAGGAGTGGAGAAAATGCACTTTGCCTGTGGGGTAACTGAGAGACCTGAGCTACACACAGCAAGGACAACACACCACTACCTCGTGGGTGTGAAGTCGGAGAAGAATTTGAATCAGCTTGGGGAATGAACAGATATTGACTTTGCAATTTAATCTTTCAGTACTCCAACCTTTGGAGAGGTGAGAACATAGCTCTGCTGAACCCCTCTGGGAACAGCCTGTATTAAAGCTGTCACTTTTGACAAGATGTTTTTGCCTTGGGTATCTGCAAGCACCTCAGCAGCATCCACCTCCTGGTTTGGTTTTGCCATTCTCCCATTTCTACAGAAGCCTTACAAACATTCCTCTTATTTTTCCTCATTCTTATAATTTCCCTTCCTTCAGTGTTTAAGTAGTAATGGAACCATTCACTAGCAGAATTCCCAACTCAAGAATATCAGTGGGTCATTATCAGTCTCATTAAAGGATTTAATGCCACTGCTTGGATCTATGGCTATAAGTTTTTTTACCCCAAACTCATTAATCAATGGTTCACATAAATATCAAAGTTATGATTAAAGAGTCTGAGAAAGAAATACATAATTATAAAAAAACCCCAAACCCTACGCTTTTGTAAGCTATTATTATTCTCCTTCTCCCCAGCAATTAAACTTTTTAGTTGAACTTTTAGAACACAATTTTGGGCAGCAAGCGATCATCCAAACCGAATCCATTCCCCATGGAAGAATCTGTGATTGTCCTCATTTTCTGTCTCCAGAGCCAGCTGCACCAAAAATGATCTCTCAGATTATTTGCCCAGAACTCAACATCAACACTTGGGGCCAGGTTTCTTGATGTAAAATAAATGCCTCTCTCTGTCTGCAGTTCTCTAAAGTGGCAGAGTGCACTTTAATGAAAGCAAATGATAAATAATTTGCAATAGAGTACTAATCATTTTTACACTGCAATCAAGGATTTTGTGTTGTCATGTTCCCTAATTATTCCCCCTGAATCAATTCTATATATGTGTGTGTATATAAACACACACCCACACACCATTAAACTGAATTTTCTGAGAAGTACTTCAGAAATTGACCCAAGTTAGGCAATTTAAACACTGTTGGTCAATCTGTTTAATTTCCAGGCTGCCTTCATTGTGAAGCACATCATGATCTAATTAAAACTCTAATTAGGGCCTGCCTTTACTGAAGCTAAGCTGAAAGATCAATTTCTAGACTTTTCACTGACAGAATAAGTAAATCCATTATCATAAACTGCAATGATTTGGACCTTTTTTTTAAGAATCACATCAGGAACTGAGCAGAAAAAAGCCAATTTTTAAATTCAGCTCTGCCAAAAAGAGTCTCGTGACAATATTCTCTGCAAGCTTCCCTCAGGTTGTAGAACCACCAGTGGAATGTGAGCACACAGATGTGGAGAGAAACTGCATCTGGGACTGACTGAGCTCCAGAGATGTTCAAATTTCAAATGCTTCACTGAACTGGAGACAATTTATGCATCCCCACAGACTCAAGTCTTATGCCTTATTTTTGGTTTTTTTGTTGTTGATCATGGAAGGCCTAAATTATTCCTATAAAAGAATGAGAGGGGTAACCAGCACTAATTGTGCTGCAAGATTTCCTCCAACTAGAAGTTCCTCACCTTGATCTAAATGCCCAAAACTCCCTTATTTCCAAAGGCCTTTTGCAAAGGAATCTTTAAACAGCTATTGAATGCTCTGCTAATCAAACATCCCAGTTAATTAATACAGGGTTGATGTTCAAAGACAAATGCACGAAGGATCTCTATATTGACCTGCAAAACACAATTTTAGCATTTCCTCATTGCCAAGGGTGGTCAAGCACAGGTTCCAGAGTTATGGCTTCACTGCTGACAGAAGCTTCAAAATGCAAAACCAAGAAAATACAGATTATACATTTTGGGGGCTACTTGCAGTATTCACAGTGCTTTGAGGAAGGAATTCTGAAAGGGCTTTAAAGGAGTTAAAATCATATTTATTTAAAAAAATTCATGCAGTTCACTTTCTAGGTTGTGAGAACAGAAGGGGAAGAGGTTTCTTTCATCACTTATTTCTGTGCTTTTCCAAACTCAGGATGTGCAGAGCGTGTCCTGCTCTAATTTAACCCATACAAATTTTATGTTTGCTGCTAAAGCCCGGGAATTAATACTGCTGAAACACAATGTTTCATCAGAACTAATATGGAAAATGTGACTCAGCTGTACAAAGGATAATCACTTCCTCTATTAAACCCAGCCCTGAGCATTGTTCCTGTCCAGAAGGCAAAATGACAACAGTTGCACGAGCAACACTCAATTCCAGGGCAAGAGATGATGGGTTTGCATTAAATCAAGACACACAGAGATTTTTAAAAATATTTTTATTATTGTAATGAGACTGCAATATTATCTAAATAAACTTTTCAATCACTATTACACTCTATTTTCCTCATGAAGGTTCCAGTTGGGAATGCCACAAAGTATCCTGCAACCTGCACACTTAAAAGTTTATAGAAACATTCGGTATTAAAAGGCCTTTGCAATGTTTTGGTTTTGTTGTTTTGGTTCTTTTTTTTCATTAACCATCAGAGTTATAAATCCAAGTATATACTAAAGTAGATTTATTTCAGAGACACACTGACAAACAGCTTCAGGACCTGGCAAAGAACAAGTTTGAGTGTGCTCACAACAACTCTGTGGGAGCCTTGGCCCCAAGGGCTGCTACAGAAGTAAGAGTAGGGATTGAGCAGAGTTGTAGTAGTGAGTGTGAGCCAGAATTCAGGCCACTGCTAATTACAGTTAATTTTGATTAATTCTGTTGCTCATGTAATACTTAAGGCAAATTTCCTTGTATACTCATTTTCCCAAGCTAAAGCAACAACATAAGCACAGTTCACAATACACTGAACAAAAGGTATTTTATGGTTATTTAGGTAAGATGTGGCAAGAACAAATACAACACACTGCAGTTATAACTCCTACTTTTCTGCTTAGAATGATGAAACTCCCCTTTTCAGTTTGCATTCAAAAAAAGATTTGAACAGTCTACACTTCCCAGTTTTATCAGAAATGTTATTTAAGATTTGAACCAAAAGTTTTCTGGAGCTGGAGATGTCCCAAAGCTGATGGGAGTTCTCAAGACATGTTCACAAATCCTTGAACAAAAGGAGTATCCTGTGCACTGTCTACAAGTAGACAACACAACACTTACATTCAAAGGAGAGACATTTTATAAAGATTCTTTTCATGACAACAAACTGAAATTGAATAGCTCCAACAAGTTGGGAAAAAGAAGAATTTAGGGTTTTTATCCTAAATGCCACAGTCTTCAGTTTGCAAAGGCAATGTACCATCAGCACCCACTCCTCCTCAGCTGAAAAATTTCTCATCAGTAATACACAGAAAAGACACATCTGACATTAGAAACAATAACTCAAACAAGTATTGAAATACTGGCAAAAAATCAGGGAAGAGGTTTTTAGTGGCATCCTCATGTATGTGGACCAGAAGATACGTTAGCAGGAGAAGTATCTGATGAAAAAGCTGTTTGGGCTTTGCACAATGCTTTTTTCACTCTTTGTTAATCAGACATTCAATAACAGTGACTGGGGACAGCACCTGCAGGGTCCTGACCTTGCTGCTCTGGAGGTAAAACCTTCTCCCATCCTTTGACAGGCAGAATTCAGTCCCCAGGGTGGGCAGGGAGTGCACACTTGAAAATAAAATGGAATATAACAGTCCCTTAAACTGAAAAAAAAGTGACGTTTCATGGATTTCTGGAATGTCAGGAGAGCAACATTTGTAAGTGAACCTGTTAAGGATTCCATCCTAGGCAGGTATGGAAATGACAATACAGTCAATTGATTTAAAATAACAGCAACTTTAAACAAGAAATTGGACTGAAAAAACCATGATGTTCCAGGAAAGAACTGTGTGCTTTGTGATCTCTATTTATTTTTAAATATATTTATATTTTTACAGTACAGACTCAGTAATTTTGTACATATAAATACAACAGTATTGAAGTCCTATTGAGATTTGATTTTCAGAAGTAAATGGACCAGACTTTTACACAGGTATGGAAGCCTTTCAGGACATTTTAAAATTTGATTCCTGCTACAGTTGAAAAAGTGGAATATTACTGTATAACTATATCAAAAGCTTCTTTCCCCTCTCGTGAAAGTGCAGACAAATTTAACAAAAAGCAACACCAGAGTTCTTAATCCTGACTTTGAACACATTTAACGGCATTTGCTCAAATCACACAGATCAGCTATTACAGTGATTCAAGAGAAAAATCTATTTTCACCCAGCGGAATCCCAGTCTGACAGACAACCTCACAAACACGGAGCTCTCACTCCTGAGCCACCTCCTCCTTCGGCTGCTTGAGCTCACTCAGAAGCTCCTTCCCACTTTCTCCTGCTTTTGAGGCAAAGAGAGCAGCTCCCTCCTTAAAGCCCAGGAGCTTCAAGCTTCTGGCATAATCTGCATACACAGCATGGATCAATTTATGTAAATGAAGATTAAGGAAAACGCAAATCAACAGCAAAACTAAAAAAAACCTCAGAATCCTTTCTTTCTTCCCCCTTCTTACTCCTTGGCTCTCCCAAGGTGAAAATGCTGAACATTGCTACCAATTGTGCGAATCCATTATTCTTCAGATCAAATAAGAAAAAAGAAAAGTTGCTTTAAATCCTCCTTTTGAACTCATGTTAGTAATTATAAAGCGACATGCAGAGTGCTGTAA
Organism: Regulus satrapa; assembly: GCA_013396955.1. NCBI lineage: Eukaryota > Metazoa > Chordata > Aves > Passeriformes > Regulidae > Regulus > Regulus satrapa. The sequence goes on along the minus strand of VWZN01021065.1, from coordinate 301,856 downwards.
ACTAAACCAGACACATTGCAGATATGCTCAAGTACCCACCATGATACAATGGCATAAATTGCAACAGAAATTATCATGTCACAAAGATTTTTTTCATTCATTAGACCTGAAGTTATCTACATGACTTCTTAGTGGCATTTTTTATTTACAGGCTGATGGCTACATAGAACAGGATAGGGTATTATTTACATATGCATAATTATTTATAGTATACAACACTAAAGTTTGTGCAACTGCTCAGCTTTACAGAACACCAGGTGAGATGTGAAGATTTATGAGCAAAGAGAAGATTTCAGAAAAAGGATATTTGTATCATCATTAACTTCCAATGCCCCGTACTTCAGACAAGCTTCTACAAATAAAGCTGCTCTGTCAAAGTACCTCATACTGGTAAATGGGGGAAAAAAAAAAGAATAATTTGTTAGGATACAAACCAGGAAAGTATTCCAGGACATCACACTTGCAGAGAGGCCTTCTAAAATATTTTTATATCTCTCCTTCCTCCTTGCACTCAAGAACTGACATTTGCTATAAATTCTTCTGAAAGATGAGGGCAGAAATTACTCAGAAAAAAAAAAAAATCACAGACATTATATATCATTACTGCTTGGTCCATGGATGTTGGCAATCCTAAAGCCTATAGCAAAATGAAATGCCAGTTATAGCCCACAGGTTAAAATGAATTAAAGAAAAACACGCTAAAATAGAAACAGATGTCAGAAATAAGCATGGACAAGAAAAAAACCACAGGTTGTGCTGTTTCACCTTTACCTGTGCAACATCTCTGCAACTTTTGTGAAGCAGCCAAGTGACAAGAGGACAAGAATGGCCTTGGATTTCTGGTTGACCTGTGGGGAGCAGAGGTGGTCGACCCAGCGGCGGAGCACGTCCGCGCACTCCTCCGAGCTCAGGCGCACCTGTGGGACACAGCAGAGCCTTTTCACATGGGATTAACACCTTTTCTACCTCAAGATGGCCTAAAGTTTTCCTGAATCAAGAAGTTACTTTTCATCCTTCACTGAAGACTTCAGGAAAAAAAAAAATCCTCATTTTTCTGAAAAGCAGTGTTCACTCATATAAAAAAATCGACAACTTGTTTCCTTCTTTCTTCAGGAAACATAACAGAAACTTCACTTAAGAGATGCTGAAAAATCCTTACTAACTCCTGCCCATTTGTAATGTGGAGAATTAATGCTGTCTCTGGGTAGCTTTGCTGTAATTATGGCTGCACACCAAAGAAACAGAAGGTGATTTATGTGGGTGGGGTTAATTTGGAAATCAGCTCACACATTACATAGAGCTTAGCACAAAGTCACTGCCCAGTTACTTATCCACATCCAGGAGTGGGGTTTTGTAGTTTATTATCAACTTTGTACTGCTGCAGCCATATGGACCTTCCCAAACTGCTGAAAAAATTAGGAAATTGAGTATTCCAAGCCTTTTTAAGCCCCAATCCTGTAATGTGGACAACAACGAGGGCAGACCCTGTGTGGTCAGAAGGCTGAGGAATCTGCCGGCGCTGATTGAATGGACTGGCTTCTCGTAGCTGAATGCTATTTCTAATTGATGTTTCAGTTATTTAGGGAACTTCAGCACCCTCCTCAGCCTTCCAAAGCACAGATGCTAAGCAGGTGCTTGGTGTTAGCAGCCTGGGTAAGTGAGGAATTGCACACCTTGGCCAGCCACGCCGCACGGTTCCACTCGCCGTAGGTCTGCAGGTAGCGACAGGCGTCTGCGGCCTTGTCAATCAGACACAGCAGCTGCACCCCCTCTGGAACACAAAAATGCATCCACTCAGCAAATCCAGGGAAAAAAAGAATTGCTCTCCAAGGGTGGAAAAGGTTCTCTATATCCTCAGCACGTGAAGATGAAGCTGAGACTGTTCTCACCATAACCTGGTGTCAGTTATTGCATCTTCGTTCTGGGCTACGTAAGGTAGAAGAGGCCACATAAGGTTCTCATTTATCTTATCAAATTTAGGGGTTCACAGGACTTCTCATCATAAAGACAAAATGATCGTTGTAAATAAAATAAATCGATTTCATAGGTAGTTCTTTATTTAATTTTGCCCACAGTGCAATCATTAACAGTCTATACGGAGTGGAAAGTAGTTTTTCCAGGCAAGTACAGACTTTTAACTTTCTCTGCATGTCAGAGTATTTCAGTTTTATGGTTACAACTGAAATATTTCAGTTATGTTTCAGCTCTTGCATTAAGCAGAATTAACCTGTACTTGCAAGAAAACACATATTATGAAAAAAGTTCTGATGTGAAAAGGAGGTCTAAATCTGTATTTCACGTTTTGTAACAGGACACAAAATTTTACTTGATTCTTTAATTAGAAAAGAAGAAAATACACATTATGTTCTCAGCTTCTTTTTGTGCAAACAACTGCTAAAAGATTGACTCCAGAACTAAGTCCTCCAGCGAAAATAAATCAAGACAAGCTGAATTTAATAACTCAGTTACTGAACATTTTTTTGTGCTAACTACTCTTCATAGTGTCTACACTGCAGCACGTACAACATAAAAGATCTATCTCAGCAGGATTCACCCCTCTTTCCACTGGCGTCCTTAAAAGTGATGAGAATTATCAGTTTACAAGCAGACAGAGAGGTATTTTACCTGCAAGCTTTCCGTTGGCTATCATGTTGGTTGCTACCAGTTTAATGGTGCTTTGAGATGGCCCTGACGAGGTGACAGTTGTGACCAGGCAAGCTTTGAGGGAATCACAGTAATAATGTGCATTCTCTGAACTGGTTTCTAGCAGCAGTTGCACTGCTCTGTCAGTCTGGCAAGAGGAAAAACAAAAAAAATGCAACTTTGGTCACAACATATTCATTTTGTTTAAAAGCCTTTCTATTTTTATCCTTTTTTAAGACATGGAACAAATAACAATGAAAGTTATTCTACAACAAATATCTTTCCATCTAGGAATTCAAATCTGACAGGACATTTGCAATAAGGACAGCACGGAAAACCCATCATGAATTTAGTATAAGAATGCAAAAACTCTGCATTGGTTTCATAAAATTAGGAAATAACAAATACATTTAGAAAAAGCTTTCCTTGAATAGGCTAAGTACACAAAACAGCCAGGAAAGAAGAAGAAAAAAATCAAATATTACCCACAAACCTGGCCCAAGAGAAGAAGTTGATCAGCACATTTCCTGGTATGATCATATGTTGATCTCTTCACTTCCTGGAGATTTACCCTTTCCAGCTGGAATTTCTGGACAAAGAAGGAAAAATATTTTAAACGTAAGCCTACCATAACAAATAAAACCAGGCATTTAAAAGATATGCAAATATCTTGCCAGTTTTTGGAACAGCCTCTATTTTTAAGTACCAGGAATGTTTTAATCCAGAGTGGTATGTTACTAATAAAAGTGAAATATGTGCAGGGAAGTGAGTGTTTATTGTGCTGATGACATTCTTATTAAATTTGGCTTTGAACTCTTTGACATACCTGGAAGTAAGAATTTTCACACAGTACATCATAGCATATATCCAGGGGATTAACCAAGTGCTCTTGAAGGACAGCTGTGTCTGGTTTTGCAGGCTTTTCCTGGCCTAAGCTGTGCAAATAGTGGGCAGCAATAGTCCAGAAATGCAGTTCAGACTCGTCCCCATACAGCCTGAGGAGATACACAGCAGGATGTGAAACAGGTTGGTATTTTTTCGTACAAAAATACCACATAAAAATATGATCTATTTCATTTTCTCAGGGACTGTGCATTCCTGTGGACAACACAAGTACTTTGCATTATCAGTGGGACAAACCACAAGAGAAGGTCACAGAATGACATTCAGCAAGGCAGCAATTCAACTACAGGAATGTTCAGCACAGAAATATGTGGAAATTGATATTTTTTGTTATTATTTTACACTTAGTCACTGATACCCTCTTTCAACCAAATTTCTAAGTTTACTTAAGGTTTCAAGTTACTAAGTTTGAAAACCATGTCTGAATACAGACAGGCTAAAATCAGTTTAGGCAGTGGAACCCCACAGAACAAACACATAGGAAATGAACCCCAGGCCCTCCCGTGTTTTACAGAATTATTGGGAAGCTCTAAACCCATATTTTGGGGCATGAACAATTAAATGTAACGTGGCTGCCAGAGCTGCAGCTACAAAAGTGCCACCAGGACTAAGGGAGGTTCCTGCTATCCAGCAAGCAAATAAAACTGTTTCAGTGAGGTAGCATTTCCATTTTGGTCCTAAAATCATTCTACTGTATGGGAAACAAAGTAGTTTTAGGGACTGTGCTAAGTTAAAGGACAACTGGGTGAGTTCCTAAACTTCAGCTCATTCCTATGCATTAATAGCATCAAGATTATCCTAGGAAACATTTCCTATACTTATCTGAATCTCTACTACCTGGCAACAAGGAGACATCTCTGCAGGAGAGTAAAATCTGGATCAAGCAAAAGTTTCTTTATGTCACTGCAAAAGAGAAAGTGTTAAAGAATCTGTAAAATGCTGGGCAGGATTTTTTGTTCAGTTGCTTTTGAACAGAAATAGGATATGTCACATACAAACTGAAAATTCAATCCCCAAAATACACGATTTCTTTTCTGAAATGAAAAAATGCATCTACTAAACCAATTTCAACAGGAATTGTATATAATTTGAAATACAGCTGATCTCCAGGAGCAAATGCAGTGAGTCTATCAGAAACTCTTTATCCTTGCAATATAGGGAATCACCACCAGAGTGTAGGCAAAGCTGCCAATTAGTCTGCAGTTATTCCACTAATTACAATATTAATTCAGCTATAAATAATCTTGCAGCTATATAGTGCCACTGCAGAAGGGGGGCATGAATTTAGGTTTTCCACAGGTCACAGACTGAACAAAAATAGGCTGTTACCTTTTCCATCCTACTAAATGAAAGGACAAAAGGAAAATGGATAAAATTGGCTATTTACTAGCTTTAACGAGTAAAAAGATTAAATATAGGGAAAGAAAGGCAATAATCAGCATAAAGAACCCCTAAATCCCTGAGAAGTACTGCTCAAAACTTTCCAAATGCTCACAGATCAGCTGCAAATCATGTACAGACCCTATCAGTACTTTTAAAGCACCAAGTTTAAAGTTATATAATAATTACATTATAATTATATAAAATTACATTAAAAAACTTTTTTAAAATAATTTTTTTATTACTCAAGCATATCTATAGAGAGGCGAAAATAATTATTTCTTCATTAAATGTGAATTGCCACAAACTTCAGATTTTTTGCCATAGCTTACACATGTAACAATAGGAAAATTCTTACTTGGACAATGAATTCAACTGCTCTTGAAGAAGGCTTTTAATATTTTCATTCTCTGGATAATCACTGGATTTAAAAAAAAAAAAAAAAAAAGGAAAAATAGAGGTTTCCTACATTACCAAAAGGACAGAATTATCTGAAAGGGAAGAGTAATACTTGTAGGAGAAAAACACAAGTGCATACATGGAAACAATCTTTCACATTCTTTTGGTAAGCCATTCATGCAGGATTCTTTACCAGTTACCAGTTCTAAAACAGCAGTGAAAGGCTGGGTTTGCTTTCACTCAACCTCACAGTCAGTGCAAATCTTTCTTTTCTCATTTTCTTTCTTTCATTAACCTTAAAATGAATAAAAACTGCAATGCCTAGAGCATTGTGATATGACTGTGAGCCAACCCAGGACACAGAAATGTGTTCCTATGATAATGTGAACGTGGCTCTCCAAGAGCACACACAGGTCCATCAGGATATCAGAGTATCATTTTCATTTACACTTTAGGAACAACTCTGACAGCTCCATTAACTTCTAGAACAAAGAAAACAGTTTTTCTCAGAAGCAATACAAGGCCATAAAAATATTGCCCATACTTAAAGCAGACTGCAATTTCTAATAGCCAAGTGCTGCTGAAAGCCAGAAGAAATACCTGACCTTTTATATATATATATAAACCTTATATATATTACTTTTAGTAATAAATAGTGAACTAATTATATTTTTGACTGTCCCCAAGAGTGAGGAAACTTATATATCCAACAGTTATTTGCACAGAAAGACTAATAAAAGATGTAGGCTTTAAAAATAATAATAATATGTTATAGATAGATCTGTATTTCTTCTTACATGTCCATAATATCTAGAGAATATTTCTCATCCCACGGTTGATGCAGCAGGAATGCTTTTAAAGCTAATGAAGCCCTTGGAACAAGCAGGTAGGGACACCAGACAGGTTCTGAAACGAAAGGAAAAGATTCATTGTCCAGAGGGTCATATGCAATAATGCTGTGTTCATTGTTCACTGTACCTCCAGAAAAGCTGCCACCGAAAATGTACCTCCAGAAAATATCTCACCAGAAAATGCACCACAGAAAATGGGCACCAGAAAATGTCCCAGCCTGTTTGCAAGCACCAGGAGAATCATAAATAAATGTCTTTTCATACACCAAGCACAGGCTGCTAGACATAAAAGCTTATCTCTACACTCAAGCAAAAACACTTCATAGAAGGTACAGGGTTATCAACCATGTTGAAATGAGAATTTCAGGACATTCCACAGTGAATTTAGCCATAGGCTCCTGGAATGCATCATACTGGCTGTGGCAGAGCTGTGTACACTGATTATTGCTACTACATGAGCATGGTGCAAAGTAAACAAAGCTATACCAAATACATCATAAAGCACGTTTAGTTTTGCTTTGTTCCCCTAATTCCAACAGCATAATACGAGGATTGGACCCATCCTCTTGAGAGGATAGTGGGAATTTTAGTAAGATAAAAATTATACACAAATACAAAAGTCTGTAGTCAGTACAAGGCGTGGGTGACAAGCAGTAAATGCTACCAGTGACTGAGGAGTAAAACAAGTACCAAACCCAGCTCCATTATTAAATGTTCACAACTGCCTGCACTTGGCGTGCCCTGAGTGATGTAGCACTCTTGTAAATGTGATTTGGTGATTAAAACATTACCACGGAGCAGAGACAGAAGCACAGCTCAATCACAGGCAGCCTTACAGCTGGCACAGCCTCATTTCAGTGGGCTTGGCTGTACAACATTCATCTTTATAACTTAATACTGCAGAACACTCATTTGATAGCGAAAATGGCTGTGATAAATTACACGGTGCCTCAAAGAAACCCACACCACAGCTCCCCACATCACAGTTTGCTACATATGTCTTAGAATCTACTGGGTTTTGAGGAAATCTAATGTTTGAAGGAAATTGTATGAGTAAAGGTATGATTGACTCAAAAGGCAACAACAAGAAGAGCTATTTGGAACACCAGTAATAATAAATAGAAAAAAATGTAGCTTAGTTAACTAGTTAAATATTTAAATTCTCTTCTTAAGCATATGGCTAACAAGGCAAATAGCACTAATACTGCTATTTTAAAGGTCAGTTTGCAAAGCAATGAATCAATCTACAAACACCTGAAAAAAAACCAGAAAATACATTTTCTTCACCCATCAACAAATGTTTCTAAATCACATAATGAGTATTAGGTACTGATACCTGAATGATGTGCCAATGCTTTTTAATCAATTTGATACATACCTGTACAAAAAGCTCTTATTTTCTTCATTTGCATTTCAATTAAGGTATTAAAAAAATATGCGTTATTTAGGAGATTAAACTTGTATTAAAAACCCCACCTACATGGCTAAGGATAAAAAAATTACCCGTACTTAAGAAAAGCACTAGAAAGGCATCAAAATCTCCACATGTGACAACTGCCCGTTCTAAGACAAGTGCTGAGCTCCCCTTTCCAAACAGGAGTGCAGAAGCATCAAGCAGTGGGCAGCAAAAAAGCCATGAGCATACCTATTAAATCCTGCTCATCCATCCGGAAACACGAGGCTTTCATGGATAAGTCCAGCACTCGGATGCATCCATCATCTGACGCCAGCACCACTTTGTCTGATGTGCACCAGTCCACATCCAAGATCCGGAAATTCACGTTTCTCCCACTTCTTAAACTGCTCACCATTTGTACCTGGAAAGTTGGGTTATTTTTTATTTTTAGCAGCCTCTCCATCACCCAGTGTGAGGCTGTGTCACACACCCAGGAGGCAGAGCACAGAATTCACGATGAAAGGTGAAGTTAGCCATAAATCATTTCAATAACAGTCTTTTCTGGAGAGTAGGGAATTTAAAACCTTGGAGTAGGTCACATGGTTGCCCTGAAACAATACTACTTCCCAATTTAGAGCTGAGAAAAAATCCTTCTGAGCATAGAGTACAGCTGCCTTTTTGATATCTTTCCTAACAGGAAAGGATTAGTTGTATAATAGAACTGAGATTATAAAATATTACTACAGATATTCTGAAAGACTTTCGACTGAAAATGTGAAATTAATTTTAAATGCTTTCATATAAGAAACTCCTTTATCCTAGAAAAAAAAGAGGGAACAGCTACAGGAGGAGTATCTTGTGGCATCAAAACTATTCAAATGTGCTTCAAGGAGAGACTCATTGGGTAATATCCTACTTTGCTTGTGTAATTCATGGTAGTTGCTCGTATCTGCTGTCCATTCTTATCATCAGTGGAGTTTCATACTGCACTAATTAAGTGTCTGAGTTTGGAGCTAGTGCTCATTACGAAGTGAACAGGAAAAAATTAAAATTCCTGTTTCATACCCTGATACCCTGAGCTTATTCTGGGGGCTAAGTTAAAACAGTGCAATTACATTTCCTTCCCCGTGGTACCGTAATCCCCTGAAAGACCTACAAAGCAAACCCCAAAAGGTTTGTGAACATAACTGAAGAGTTTCTGACTAAGAAGAGAAGCTAGGCAATGCTAATGAACAAGTGTCTGGTTTTCTGGTATCCCCTAACAAATGAAATCTACTGACCATACACAGAAGGAACCTGCAGTGAATGCAATCTCCTGTCCACAGATTAAAGTCTCAGACTGGGGACTCCCCGTGAAATGTTCAGGGTCTGCCTCAAAACCATTACAAGAGTATGACAAAGAGGGATCTCACACTTTGTCAACTTAAGAGTGGAAGACGCTTCCCACTGATGGCAGCTCCAAGATGCTTTATAGGGAGTAAAAGTCCTTGGAGAAAAGCCATGTGACTTTATCAAACACCTGCCAGCAAGGAATCCTGACTCAGTAAAACTTCACCTGATTTTCAGAGGTGAGGTGTGGGCTTTGAAGAGAAGTGCTTATCAAACCCACAGCCACTTACCTCTTTTGAATCCCAAACTTCTGCCCCATCGTTGTACATGGCAAGAAGTTTTTGATTTCCTTTCCCTGGGGCAAACCGTATTTTTTTCACCCAGCTCCGGTGTGTGGGAATCCCCCTAAGGAAAGACAAGATTAGGATCCAGCATTTTATACCCATAATTGTAGGGAATTGAATCCTTTCCAGGAACTTTGCAGATTCTGGTATTGCAAAGACTGAGGAGGAGAACAATCTCTCTATATATGCACATACAAATGGATGTCCAGAGTATGAATTTATTAAACTAAAATGATGAAATGCTTGGTATAAACACTACAACACTACAATACTTAATACTTAATGTTTTACCAGAAACCACTGCAGATTTAATGTTAAAAAAAACAACCTATCTAGTTTTAAAACCTTGATTAAATGTTAATTCTTCTGAAAACACAAGAGATTAAATGTGGGGAACTGCGACACAGTAGACATGTTCTGAATTTTTATTCCAAAATACTTGCATTTTTCTCTATAGTGAAGAACAAAAATGAGGAAGGAAGAAAACATTCCACATTCTAATATTCGCCATCTCATGTATGACAGACTTAATTTGCATTCATACCTGGATACTCTAGCTTTCAAATCCCAAAAGTTTAAGTTTCCATCAACATCTCCAAGAACCAGGATATCCCCCTTCCAGGCAATGCAAGTAATGCTACCCATACTTCCCTGAAAATAATTAAGAAGCAGAAAAATATCTTGTGATTAATCGACTCAAACATATGAATAAATATTTCAACATTGATATTCATTTAAAAGAAATACTATACGACATGACAGACCAAACTCTACTCAGTTACAGCAGGAAAAATTGCATATAAGACTTAAATAAATAAGAAACTGAATTGCTATCAGTTTTTAAGTTGGAATTTGTATTTCAGCTTTCAGAGTACTACATTACTGACCACTTGGTGCTACAAAGTTTATCCCTTATTTTTTTCTGGCAATGAAAGCTAAGCACAAAATTAAAGCATCAATGACAAAGAAAACTTGGAACTCACGTCAGGAGGAATTCTTGCACTGTCTTTTACTGAGTTTCCCTCTACTGTGAGATGATAAACCTGCCCATCAGCACCTGTAAACACAAAGTGCTCCCTGGCAGAGATGTTCTGGCTCAGCTCTGATTTACTTTCAGCTTCCTGCAATAAGCTTTAAAAAGAACATAATGAGACACAATTATTTCCTTCTTGAGATCAGACTTGCAAGACAAATTTTACCTAATGAACAGAAACAGCACCAAAAAAAAAAATCCAACACCCATATATCCTTCCAAACACTTCAGTTAACAGTTAACTATTGATTACTTCCACTCTTGTGGAAACATCCAAGGGCTATGTATTCAAGAATAAGTTCCAAAATATTCTTCTCATTAGAAAAACAGCACATGGTGGAGAAACAACAACTGCTGCAGCACAGGTTTCCATCAGGAGGAGGAGGGATACCTGATCACAGAGGATTCCACGCTGCTGACTTCAGTGTCTGATGCCACTGTCTGCCGGGCCATGGCCTCCCTGGCTGCCAGCTGCTTCTTCCTCAGGCTCTTTAAGTTGTGGGAGGGTGACCACTCCTGTGGAGAAAGGCCCAGGAAAATGGAAAAGAAAAAGGTTTACTCCCTGAATTCACTGGGGCTTGACAGTGATTTCCAAGGAGAATGCTTTCTGTAGTATCTCCCCCCATCAGCCAAGGGACAGAGGAGATTTTTCACCAGAACCTCCTTTTTTCCTGCCTCTTGGTGACATATGAAATGTTAAAGCACTTATCTGTATATGTTACAGCTACAGTAACACTTGCTGCAAAATTGTTCAAAAATTTGATATTATTTCAATGCATTACATTTATTAAAAGGTAATAAAATTTATTCCTTACCAAAGCAGTAGCTGTGGGGAAGTTTTTAGACATTTCTCTGAGCAGAGTGCAAGTTCTGACATCCCAGATCTCCAGTGGTTTATCTTTAAATACCACAGCTAGATACTGCCTGAAACAAAAGAGAATTTACTCCAGCAAGAGTCCTTTGAGTGTTTTACTTCACATATGTTGTTCACACCAGCACTTTGAGGCCCTCAAAAACTAAGAGTCAGCAGAGCAAATCAAATCCCCCTCTGATGCTCATGATTCCCTTGAGTTACTGAGGAGCAAAAGAATGTCTGAAAAAAGACTTATCTTCAAAGCTTACAGAATTCTAAATTTCTGCCAAGTGGTTCTGCACAATTACTGTGGAGGAGACAAGGAGAATAATTCAGAGAGAGCAGCAGCACCTCTGATCTCACCATATTCAGCCTGAGTTGATAGCACAGAATACCAGAAAAACACACAAGACTGCAGGGTGGACAGAGAATTTTCCCTCCTGCAGATGCATGCCACTTCCTAATCCAGGCATAAATGAGCATAAAATCTTCTCACACTAAAACACTTGTCAGTCATGTCTTCAGACAGCTCCTCTGTGGAGCTGGATGAGTGTGAACACCTTTAATCTACCACTGTTCACGTTTCACTTGAAATTACAGAGGTCGTGCAGCAATTTGTCCTCTCAGGCACTGTATTCATCTCTCTGCAAGTGAACCTCATTTCTTGTCTCACTCAACACTCTCCAGCCTCCTCATTTAAGCCCATGGCTGTTCTTAATTTTTAATGCATTATTAGGAACACTGTATGGTTGAACTCCTCCAACTTCTGTGGAACTCCTAAATACATAAATATTCCTGTACAAGCTAGAGGACATTAATTTTTTTCTTCCACTGTAAAGAAAAAAATTTTAAGATTTAGAGACAATGCCGTATTAAATTCAAAACTACTTTAATTTCATTTATACAAGAAAGTGAAGTAATTTTCCAGAGTTAACAATTATTATTTTTGATACAATGAAGAACAGGGTCTCCTGTAACAGGCCTGAATTCAAAATAATGAGGACATGAAAGAAAACAATTTGGTCATTTATCAGCTGACTTTTCAAACAGCTATATCTCAAATCTGGTTTTCCAGAAGACAATTACTACAAAGGTGTGAAATACTTACAAAATCAAAATAAAAATGAATGATTATCCAATCTTTAATGCCAAACTTTCTAGTTCTAAGTGAGACTTAAGTTATAGAAAAGAGAATTAACTCATAAAAGAATCAAAGTAGAAAAAACCAGTTCATCGCTTTTACTCCTTAATATTACCAAAAAGTCTATTCAGCAAACACAATTCCTATAAGAAACAAAACATTCATTACTGATTTTCCAATGTGATTGGATCCTGAAGCGACAAAGTCAACCACAGAAACATCCACAGCTTTTTCATTCGGAATTAATATTTGGAAACATTTTCCTCCTGATGCTGTTGAGTATTTTTCTATTCACCCCGAAGTGCTTTTTTCCCTTGGAACACCTATGATGTCATGAAGGTTTTCAAGTGATACAATGAAATTTAGAGACTTGCCAAGGCTGATGCACTTACTTGAGGTGAGACACCTTTATCATTTCGATGGCTGGCTCGTCGTTGCCTCGCTCCCCACGGAATGCAATGCTCCTGCCTGCAGCACACAACAGGGCCAGAACAGAAAACCAGAGAGAAAGAGAGAAATGGCTTCTCAACTGCTCTGTTTGTAAACAGAACCAGTTCACAGAGCAAACCACAACATCTCCAAATCCCCTGCCATCTCTAACACTGCTGTTGTCATTGACAACGTTTTACTGCATTTCTGAGTTTATAATTACAATTTTAATGTTTACATTAAATATATTGCAAACTCTTCCTGTCAAATCTAACTCCTGACTCACCTCCAGAAACTCAAATGGATGCATCAGGATTACATAAATATAGAGAGAGAGTGCAAAGTTATTATTTTCAAAGCCAATGAGAGATTCTCTCCATTCCCCAAGGAGGAAATTCATTAATAGATTTCAAGTTTGATAAGAGAAATTAACTCTGCCACGAAATAAGTGTGATAGTAATCATGGTGAGCTACATTCTACACTTATCAGAACCATTCTCTCTTCCTTTCCAGCTAAAATAGTAAATCTTAACAAGTTTATAATCTCATCCCCAGGAAAATTTTCATCCACTTGCAGCAAGTGTTGCAGAATTATAGGTGTTAGCTATCACTAAAATAAATAATGGCTTACAAACAGCACCTTCTATGCAAGTTTCATTCTCCTTAGCTTTCAAGGCTATAAACTTTAGCTCCTCTTGCAGCTCACTGCTAAATTACTTAAGCAGCTACATGAATAAATCTGGTTATCAAGAACATGAGTTAGAGCTCTCCTGTCAGAGGCTACTGGAATTCTTTCTCCTCTATATTCAACATCTCTGTAATTTTCTTTCATATTTTTGTTCTGAAACGTACATGGGAATTTTATCAAACTAAATCTGAATCAGCAGAGTTTTCCTAGGCCTAAAATAGAAAGCTGGGCTCCTAAGTGAGGGAAGAAGCAAAAATCAAAGAGTGAAATTGCTGTGCCTTTCCTGAAAGCTTTAAAAGAGGAAATGTACCATTTTTAAGCAAACCAAATGCTAAGGTCTCAGGTATTCACATTTACTCAAAACTTGGTTGCCTGCGGAAATTCTGAACCTTTTGTGACATCTGTCTACAAATGTTCTATACTGATTCACAAGCTGAATGAAAAATCAGATCCCCATTTTACATGAAATTAATTTCCCAATATATGTTTTCTGTTTTTAACAGATGAAGAAAAGACATTCTGTGAAAAAACTTAATAATATTATGCTACAAGAATAATCTCTCTGTGCAGCACCCTGGAAATATAACAATTGAGGTTTCTCCATAAGCTTAAAAAAACCCAATTAAAAGAAAAAAATCACTTCACATAAAGCAATTCAGAATTAGCCATGTGCCACAAGATTCAGGCTCTTCAATTAGAACTTAAATGGCTCCAGGTTTTCACATTCAAAAATAATTTAAAATTACTGAAGTGCTTCCTGTTCTGGGCTGTCTTATCTCCCGAGTTATACCTCCTTGTATTGTGTAAATATTGAGTTCATGACGAATATATTTATCCATTATGAGGCCAGAATAGTTGAAAAAAACATGTGCAACCTGTTAATTTTGCTATCAGTAGTATATTTTAACAGTTATTTACTTTTTAACCTTTCCAATTCTTTATAAAATTGTAGATTTTATAGTCTAAAATCCCTTTTATATTCACTCACACTGAAATCCTGACCATGTGCCTGGCCTGTTGCTGAAACAAACCACAAGAAAATGGTCCAACACTATGATACAGCAGGTGCAGACTATGACAAAACACATTTGGAAATATGGAAATATGTGCAGTTTGTGAACAAAAGCCACCACTAATACCCCCGTGTGGCTGCTTCTAAACTCCCTGCTCATACTTATTTTAGTAAGTCCAAGATGTTTTTGCAAAGTTCAAGTCTGTCTGCAGAGCACCAGACAAAATACATCTTGTGGCTTCACAAAGAAGAGCAGGAACAGGTAAAGCTCCTCTTTATTTTTTGATTTTGTCATGACACCAGAAGGAATTTTTTTATAAAATTAACAGTCAGAACTTGTCACTCCCCAGCAAATCTGTCAGCTCGTGGAGCAGATTTCTCAGGAAACAAACCTGTGGGAAGGTCCACCAGCTGCAGCTCATTCCTGACCAGTCCCAGGTTGTTGGGTGTTGATGTGGCAAAGGAAATGAACCCAGTCAAGCTTATCCACTCAATTCCCCTGTGAGCAGAAGGAAATACATGCAGCATATCAGCCAAAATATTTGAATTGCAAGAACTGAACTAAAGTTCTCTTGTATTTTTTTTCATGTATATTTTTATAAACCCGACACAGACGTAATATTCTGCATTTTTTGGAAACAACATATTTAAGCATAAAAAGTAGCTACACATTAACAACTATGGTCTGAATATAAAGTTACTGAATTAAATTTAAGAGCAGCTTTCTTTTCAGACTGCATTAGCTCTACTCTGGTTAAAATTAAAAATTCAGGTAGAAATACTGTTAACTTTTGCAAAAGTTTGGTGCCTGCAAAATATTCCTGTATCTGTGAAATAAATCAAGGAGCTCTTCTAAAGAAAATGGAGCTCTAATACACATATGTGCTCAACTTCGTTTTAACACAGATAAAAGGATTTAAGATTTTCTCAAAGCCTTCAAACACAGATTATTTAAGAACTGCTCCCAGGACAAGTATTCTGTTACATGAACTGCGTGCTTAGCAAGAATATATGTGCAGTATCAGAAAGAAAAAGAGCAGTAGTTGTGATTTACTGTCAGTAAATCCAAATCACACTGCATTCAGTAGAAGTTTTCTAAATACAATAAATGTGCATGGGTGAAAACAAAAAGCACTCCCAGAAGAAGTTGCACATACAATCTACAGCCATATTTATATTATTTTACTTCAAGCTTTAAAAACATGGGAAGCTTTATTCCTAAATCCTCAAAAAAAGTTAAAAATGTAGGGTCCAGTTTTTTTTCTGAGCTGTACCCATGGAAGTTCAACTATTAATTTCAAACAAAACGAGAAGCATTCAATTATTACTTGAAACACCACGGGCATGATTGAATAGAAATCTACAACTGCAGTAATGGGCAACACTGCAAGTCTCCAAAGGGTCATAAATCCAGGCAGCTTTCTGAAACGGAAGAAATGTGAATTCTGACACCTTTGCATTTATCTGTTACTCTGCTGTGTTTTTTGGAAAAGTCCACTCCTAATGCATTGTTAGTGCTGGTAGTATTTCACCATTCTCCTGCAAAGACCTGAAGCATCTTCTACACTTCTTTCATCAGCTCAGATTTAACAGAGCAAGTTATTTTTCTCTGCTGCTGCCTGGCCGTCTGTCAATACCAATAAAAATCTACAGAAACCCAAGACAGTCAAAAGCAAAAGGAAACCCTAGTTCAGCTAACTGCTTGCACCTGAAACAACATAATTTTTGTCACTGTCATACACAGAAATTGAGAATATGAAGAGAGTGGTTCAAATTTTCATGATGGAAACAAGTAATGCCTTCCCTATTGAAACACCAAAATTTCCTCATAAAAATCATCTTTGCCTATCAGAATTAAGGGTTACATTCAGCTGCCAAGCACTTCTCAGACTGAATCCACTCTTTTAAAATGTAACATTTAAAGATTCTATACATTTAATTTGTCTCAGTTACTTCAAGAGTTGTTTTGATTAATGCTCCCAACGCAAACAAATCCTGCACTGAAGTGGATAAAAAACACGAACTACATTTCTAGTTGGGAATAGATTGTTGTGACTTTATGACATGGCAGCTGCTAATTAAATTTAAGGATTGTATGAAAAAGAGAAAGGCAAAATGGGAAATTAAACCATATGTGCTCCCAAAGTGGTAGTAGATATTTTTCATTCTAATTTCTTTATTCAAGGAAAATTTTTTTCAAGAGGTGATGAATGTTTGCAAAGCAGTTTTCCAAAGAGCAGTCAGCTGAAATTCAAATGTTAAAACAGCTTCAATTCAACTGCTAAAATTTGGATGCAGTGTAGTAATTTTCAAGTCGTGCCTGCAGGCCACAGACATCCTTGTTACAGTCAGCGAGATTTTAATTTTAAAAATAAAAGCTGTTGCAGCCTTGAACTTGCTGAGCTTCAGTGAAAAAGAATGAGCAGCACTGCTCCACTCACAGCTATTTCACTACCAGAAAAAGCAAAAGCAGCACTGGGAGCTGCAAATGTGCCACTGAACTGAAAGCTGCACTGCAGGCATTTTATTTGCATGTCTCAAATATATTCTTCTTCCCTGTACTGAAGATATTTTATTTCCTGTATTACCTATTGTCCACAGGTATCAGACCTAGTTATTTCATGGTTCATCCAGTTTCTCTCAGTAATAAGAATGATTTGTAGTTCTCCCTGCCCTGAAGGAATCCTGACCTCTTGTTTGCAGTTTCTGTTCTTGATTTTCCCCCTCACTTACACTCCTGACTGATTTTCCCTCTTTGTGTGCTTTAAGCATTTCTGCTGCTTCTTGCCTCAACCTCCTTACAAAAACAAGACTAAGTATTAACTTCAATAATTCGAAACAACTAGTGAAAGCTAAGTAATAATCATAAATAAAATGAATATTCAAGGTTACCACAAGTACAAATTATCTTAAAAGGAAGGACAGAAAGGCAATTCTTCCTCCTTCCAGTCACAACACAGATTCAAAGGTTAAATAAAAACAAACAAAAATCCAGCATGTGACTACATATGTAGAAGACTTTAATCTCAAAAAAAAAAAAAAAGAAAGAAAAAAAACCAAAGAAAAACCAAAAAAACCCAACATAATTGCTAATACCCAAACAACTCCGTGGCCATTCATTTAGAACACTTGATTTGTAAAGGAAAATTGCTTTATTTCGATTACATTCTCTTCCTAAATACAGAGTACTGGGAACTCTGCTGGCCTTGAGTTACAATTTCAGAGTATTCTTAATTACATACATAAAATAATGATGGTCCTTGAGGGTGTTCTTTCAGCTAAAATGGAAACTGAGGCATTATTCAATCCGTCCGCATTTAAGAGGTAAAGTAACAATTCCCAGTGAAAGAAGAACTTTTGCACTCCGTGAAAATCAATTAAAACAAGGAAAAGAACTTCCATGCCTTAATCTAAATTGCTTGAAACCTTCCCTTGAAGTCGTAAAAATTACGTAGAAAGTCACTCAGTCAACTGAGCAAACTATAAAAAATATTTAAAATATTTCCCCTGATAACAGCTTATGGTTAAATAGAATTCAGAAACATTTTATACTAATTCTAAAAAAACTTGTTGAGGGCATTTGCTAGAAAGCCAATATATTCTTAAAGTTGCTCAAAAGCTGCAAACCTTTAAAAAGTTGAAAAACCCAAACTAACACCAATTCTAGTACAGCACAAAGCTTTTTTCTCAAAGTTGTGTTTATTTCCTCCTCCCTCTCCATCTTACTTTTTTTTTTTGACATGTGAAATATGAGTAGGGGGTTTCATTTCGAGTTCTATAATCGCTGTAATAAAAAAAGGACTCTCCTCTTGGTGCTGCATAACAGAAAGTGAAATGAAAATAATTTCATGCGCAGTCAATGCTATGAAACCAAGAGATTCAAATGGTTTAGATGAGAAAGGGGAATTTTATTCTTACACCACAAACATACAGGAAGCTCCTTGATTTTGGTGGTAGATTCCAAGCAGGTTTCCATGATGAACTCTCAGAGCTGCCTACTCTCAGTAACCTGTACTTTTCTTAACTTTTTGCAGAGTGCACAGTAAAATGCAGACCTTAACCAGATGAAGGCTTCATGACACAATTCTGCTAGAAATTTTTACTAATATTTATACTAGCAATAAGTCTTTTATTTTCATGTTTAAATCTGCTTGGAAATACATATCCAGCAAGCAGCACCTTGAATACCTGTGCCATGAGTTATCCAAAAAGATCTGCCACTGTGTGCACACAAACACACAGTACAAAAGCTTTAAAACTTACTCTGCTCCTTCTTAGGATATTGATTCCTATACTCAGTCTTTAAAAAATTAACTTTACTTCCCTTAGGACCAGAACTGTCCCAACAGCAATCTCAGCCCCAAGGGGATAAAGTAAATAAACCCTGACATACCAACCAGCATTATTTCAAAGGACTCCATCCCAACAGTTATAAAATAAATGAAGTTTCTTGTCCTAAAAGGACTTCTTTGTCCTGCAATGCACTGAAGAGACTGGAAGTAGTTGATATGCATCCCAAATCAGCAGGCACAGATGCAATTCCAGTATTTCCCTCAATGCAATTTTCATTACAGTTTTGTCAGGGTGTTACAGCTCTCACAGAGCAAAGGCACTGTCAGGGTAGAGCACTCAACAGGCAATTTTCCTGATTTCATTACCAGGAAGGCAAGACACCCACGCTGCTGGGTAACATCACTCCGGTGTTCCAGCATTTGTTTCCTAGAAGGATTAAAGCAGGAATTAAAACGAAAATCTTACTTGACTTCACAGGAATGGATGCTTAGCTCTTTGTGGAGGAGTCCACTTGTCAGGTGAAACACCAGGACAGAGCCGTTGCTCGTACCTATAAAAATTGATTAAAAAAATACAGGCACACGTTTTATTCTTTTTTTCCACACATTAATGAAAATGCAGGATTTACAGCTATTTCTCTCTCTCTTATTTTTAGATACCTGTAACTACTATATTTTACAATTTTACAAAAATTATGTTAATTTAATGTTTCATTTCTAGCATTTAAATCTTAAATATTAGACCCTTTGCAGCCATTGATATCCACTGGATCAAGACATGTTCCCAAACCTTTTTGTAGAGCCTGTAAAAAATCTGATTATTCTTCTTGCATTTCCACAACACACCCAACCCAGCTGAAGAAGAAAGGAATGTTTCTTTTTGGTTATTGGGGATGAGTAAATGCCTCAAGAAAATGCTTTAATGGTTATCCCCCAATAATGCCAGGAGAGAATCCTGAGAAGATTCTATGGAGTCATTAAAGCAATTCTACTTTCTCATACTGAAATAATGAGTTCTTCCAAACTAGAAATCAGTAACTTGTTAGCTTTGAGCTTCAATTACATAAAAAACCTTCTGAAATACTGAAACTTTAAATTTTCCATTAGACACGTCTTTATATCCACATCAATTCTATGAAATACAACAATGGACACCTGAAGAGGCATTCAGGTATGTTAAGTTTAAAAAGACCTTGCTGAAAATATACTTTACACCTATTTGTTTTCCTAATCTTTATATTTCACCTTTTTTAACTGTTGCACAGCTTATGGAAAACCACAAGTTACATTTTTGCAGCACTACATCATGTCAGGATGGACTGTCTATTGTTTAGAGAACAACTCTGAAAGAGGATGCCAGAAAAGTCAGCCTTAAATAGGGAAAATTCTGAATTAATACATCAGGTGCTCACTGGCAACTATTCTAAGAGGTAGATGAGTTTAACCATATTTGTGGTAAGACAGAATAGATTCATCCAGAAAAAATAACATGCTGCAAGTGTAATTTTAGAAATCCATATTACAGTAAAAATAAAGTCTCTGTAAAGTTCACTTACTTGTTCTAGGAATGCAGGGCTGCAGAAAACCCTACTTCCTGACATTCAGGAAGAAGTAAGAGCACCATTTAAAACACAGAGTGTCTCAGCAGTAAACAACAGGATAAATAAAACCTTGCTACTATATTGCATTTTTCAGGTAGCATTGCTTAAACCCAAAGCAGGAAAAAAGAACCCCAAGACTCAGAGCACCAATACAAGCGTCACTCATGATCTGCAATAAATTACACAGGATCGACAGACATTCTTTTTCTCTACCAGCAACTCTACTTGGATTTAATACAGGATCCATCCTTTCCAGAGCAATGAATAACCTGCTCGAGGCACTCACCAACAGCAAGGATGGGCTCGTACTGTTTGATGTTTTTGGTGGTGAGGGGCGGGCACATGCGGATGGCGAAGGGCGGCAGAGGCAGCCCGGACAGGAGTCCCGTCAGCAGGAATTTGAGGTGCACTTCCTGCAGAAATGAATTCCTTAACTCTTCCCCAGCGCTTGCACCTTGCCCTGCTTAGAAATGAAAGCTCCTGTTAGTATGAAATTTTAAATGGAGATGTTGTAGAAAGTTTTCAGATGGGAATTTATATTTTAAAAAAATTACAAACAATGCGTAAGATATTTCTTCCTCTTGAGCTTTGTATGATGAAACTTTTCTGAAGACTGGTTGCTGTCTAGATTTCACAAAGAGATGTGTCAGATAAATCAGCTTCTAAGATTAATAACAAAAAAATCAAAGTGTTTGGTCCAAATTCCATTTTAAAATACTTTTTTTCCTCAAAGAAAATGGCTTTGGAACACCAGTCCTCAATATAAAATCCTCAAGAGGATTCATTTGATAATCTCTTTAGCAAACAGGAATTCTTCTATTTCAGAGTTCCTATCAGAAAACAATTCTAACAAACACCTTAAGTTCTTAAGTAAGGTAACATCTTACAATGACTGAAAACCAGGAGAAATTAGTAACATTGTACCAATGAAAGAAATTCTTACCAATCATGCTGTCTAATGAGAGGTCTGGCAGTTTATTTTGGAATGCTCCGACAGGGATTCCACAGAAGGAGACTGGGGAATACAGAGGTGATGCACTGGAACTGCTGAAAAAGAAATGAAGAGAACTTCCTTGTGCAGGCACAGTTTGCATCCCCAAGGGCCTCACACAGCCCCTGCAGCCTCGGCAGCCGTGTCCTGCTGGGCTGGGGCAGCTCTGGGCCATCAGCAAAGAGCACACACTACCTGGCTCTTATAATATTACATTTTTTCCTGACAAAGATCAACGTTTTAGAACTAACTCTTAAGACCAGAAGAAGTCAAAAACCAAGAACATTTGGATTCTAAACAGCTTTCCTGGATATACAGCACAAGGAATCCATCTAGCACTACTTTTGGGAACACTAAGAATAAAAGCACTAAATCCCTGATGAGCAGCAAGATGATATATGCTGAAAATCTGCTACGACTGACATTTAAAAGGATTCTATTTCTTTTATGGCAGCAAAGTTTTCATTTTATTCTGTCGTACTTTAAAGGGTTACTGCAGAAGAACAACCTTAGTAACACCGACTGTTCAAAGCACTGTATCATTTCACACAGTATTTTGAGAGACTGCTCCAAATCTAAAATTCTAAAGGCTGTGTGTATAAATCATTGTTTATGCCACCCCATTCCAGTCACCTGCTGTGCAGCTTCATATTGCTCAGTGTCAAGTTCACACTGATCCAGCAGAAAGATATTCCCCTACTGGAAGTGTAGCTCTTTACAGACTCATTTGGTCCTTACTGTAAGTGAGGGATCCATTGCTAAGGAAAATTATATGGTCTGAAAAAAGCCAAATGAGAGGAAAATGCTCCCCCAAAAGAAAGGAAACAGTAATTCTATCTTTTATTTTCTTAGTCCAGACAAGTCGGAACTGCCTTAAAAAAAGAAAAGAGTAAATACAGTTCCTGCACTTCCTCAAAGAAATAGATTTGTTCCTCCTCCTTCACTCACACACATGTACAGGACACGAAACATTTCCACTGCCCAAGGATCACTGTTGCCTTTCAGATACAATTAAATACTGAACACCACTTGAAAAAAAAAAAATTAAAAAAAAACAAAACAAACTTTGGTAAGAAAAGTGAATCCCATTACCTGTTCCGCACATTTCTGCCAGAAATGCTGGATTTTAATTCCCAGATCATCACCCTGCCATCGCTGACTATGAGAGCTGCAGCATTCTCATTCACTGGGCAGCACACCATGCTGAAGGGTCGAACTGTTTTGGTCACCCTGATGGCATCACACTGACTTCTTAAATCATAAACCAGCTCCTGAACTGGCTCTGGATCTGTAACACCAACACAGGGAACAGAGTGAAAGATATGGGATGTGAGCAATCAACAGAGGGAAATGTGAACCATGATCACGCTCTTGATCTTGCTGTACACAATGAAGCTCTGGAAAGTTCTCAAAAAATCTGACTTTGTCCTTGGAATATATTATTCCATATGAATCTTGCAAAACCTAAAACAAGAACTGTTTAATAGCTGGGCAGAACCTGCATCTGCTCTCAATAATCCAAACCTCCAGGTTTATTGGTGAACTTGGAAGCCAACAATGCAGCTCACCAGAAATTAGCAAACTGCCCAAAACGAAATGAACAAAACTCACTATGTTTTCTCTTTTTTCCAGTCTCCACAATTAGATTTAAAAGACCATTCTTAGTAACATTTCACGAGGCAAAAGTTAAATAATTAATATTGTAATCTAAATTTAAACCCATATTTTATATCTGAAATCAATTTTTCCAATTAACTGAGTTACTTCCAAAACCTTGTGTTTGCCTAAAAAACGTTTTTTTCTTAAAGATAAAATGAGCACACTAATATTTAAAACATTATTGTGCATGTCACTGTTAAGCCACTTACTAATTTAAGTATTATTTAGCATAAAAGGAGATTCAGGATATTAATATAATCTATTTCAGTATTTCAATCTATTGAAGATATCTGAATCTTGAAAGACATTGAAGAATCTATCTTCAATCTATTTCAATCTATGTCAATCAATATCAGGGAATTCAAAATCTTTTTGAACTTGTTTTGGGAAAACACAGCATAAATTTAAATCTAAATTCAACATATACAAGACAAAACACTAGAAGGGCACTAGATTCACCATCCTGTATGAGGCATGAGGATAATTAAAATGCATCAAAGCTCATTCCTGAACATTTTTGATGTAAAACTCACCTGGCTCCTCATTTGGGGTTGCAGTGATGCTGCAGTTGGACCTGCGAACCCTTAACGTGATACAGCCATTTTCATGCAGGCAAAATAGCCCATCCCTCTGGAAACAAGGGATGACCTGGGCAAAGAGAAGGCTGTTAGACTGCACATTCAAAATATTACCCTTTGCCAAGGACACTTGCAAGGGAGCCTGCAATCGCTGTTTAAGCAAATCATTAAAAATGTTACCATTAAGGCAACACTTCCACCAATTTCTACTGCTACAGGATTTGGGACTAAAGAAGTCAAATAATTTGTAGAAATAACTGAAAGGTTTTGACTGGATTGTTGGCTGTTACAATGATAAAACCCAATCAAATCTTCCTCACCTGTATGAAAGGCACCCCTGTCCTTTCAATGGCAATCACACCCACTGTCTGATTCACTTCCAAGTCAAGAATCAGAATTTCCCTGGGGTACAGTAAGAGCATGTAGTTTCTTTTGGAAGGCAAATACGACAGCTGAAGACAGTCGTTGAGTGTTACAGATTCAGCACTGTAAAATCAGACATGAACTTTTATCAGGTTGTGTCAACGAACAGATCCAAGTTCAAAATAAAATTAAACAGTTTCATTTTTCCTGCAACTGCATGTTTCAAGTAACCTCCACTTTGATCGCAAGGCAACTGCAGATTTCCATTTATCACTGACTTCCAAAAAACACATTCTGTTGACTTTTGTCTAAATAAGATCACAGAGTAATTTAAAAAAACTGCACTTCAATCAAATGGAACACTTGTAATTCTTGCACATCTCAAACCCAAAGGAATTCACTGAGGAACAGCACTGGCTGCCCTGACATTTACTGGCATTCGTGGGAAATTACCCTTACACTGCTTACTTCAATTTTTATATTGTTGTGTGTATTACCTTACACGCTTGAACCTAAGTACTTTGACAAAATCAGGTATACAAAGCATTATCTGAGAAGAAATATTTGCAACCTACCTTGGTTTTTCATTGCTGATGAGGATTTTTACTTTATCGAGGGCCTTTTTGGCTCCTGTAGCAGCAGCCAGCTTGTTGTGAGAGGGACTGGAGTGGGGACTAGAGATGTAAACTTTCTTCCCTGAGCTGGCAGGAGCTTTGGAAGGGGAGAAGTCAGAGATGAACACTATTCCTTCACTGGTGAGCACTGGACCGAGAAAGAAAAATAGCACAATTCAGCCTGCAATTTGATTGTGGCATTCCATTTTAATGACATTTTGGTGAGGAGAAATGCTAATAAATTTGGTAATACCGTATCAGATAGAAAACTCCTGATTCTAGACAACCAGCCCTTTCTAACAGAAAGAGCAGCAGATGGTCCATTAAAACAAATTAATATCCAAAAAATTTAACTTTTAAAAATTAAGTTTATATTAAAAACTACTGTATTACTGGCAGAAACTCAGTTATTCTCTCTCACCAACTGTTTTTGTTAAAATTCACAATACAAACAGAAGACAGAATGCACGCTGAGTGTATCACCATTTTTTGTTCTCATGCAGAGCACTGCTCAAATAATCATTATTTCACATTATTTGTGTTGCAGCACAAAGCTCAGCTGTACAGCTGAAGTGTTTATAGAAGGTTGAATGATATGGCAGATAAAAAAAATCCCCAAACTACAAAGGTCGGCAACTGCACTGTCTCATTACAGATCAGGAGTGCTGAAGCTAAATTCAAGAATAAAATGGTGATCCTCATATTTCTCTTGGTTTCCTCCTGCTAAAATTAATAAATCCGCACTACATCCCCCTTGGCATCTGAATCACTTCTGGTACTGATCTCACAGTGAGTCCTCTAAAATCCTTTCTGTTGAAAATAACATTTATTCTTGGTCTACTTATCTCACTTCTCCCTCAGCACCCATCCCTTTACAGCCTCTTGCATTTCAAAGGGCTCTCTATCCTTGGCTTTCTCCAGCTCCCTCTACACACTTCACACTTCCTTTTGTAAAGTCTCAAACATTTCTTTTCAGATCTCTAACTTCTCCACTCATGCCTGCTTTCCCCTCTCCCACACAACAGCACTTTCTGAAATAAAATTCCACACTGGCCAAAGGCTCCCTGTCCTCGCTTTCCAACTTCTTATTGGCTTTTCTGACATTATTCTCTCCAGTCCATTACTTTTAATTTCCACGTTTACATTCCAGTTTATCAATTTGCCTGGTCACACATAGCCAGGCCCCACTGGTTTATACATATAAACTTACAAGCTAAATGTGAGGGATCAAAGGGGTCGAATGAAAAAGACAGGATATTTTCAGCATAACTTTTCTTCCAAAGTTTGGTGCCTGTGTCTGCATTCCACAATACAATATAATTTGGTGGGTGAACTGCAAGCAGTAAATCTCTGGAAGCATCTTGATTCCACAGCCACTGCATGTCTGTCAAAAGGAATAGGGAAGAAAATTAATATTTGGGACCTGGACACAAATGTCTTCTCCACTCTAAAATCTTTTCATCAGTCTTAAGTTCAAGAGTAAAAAGAAGTGAGTATAACACTCAGCTCTTCCAAAGCTGGTGAGAGCTCTCCCTGGTTTCACAGAAAATAAAAGGCTTCATTTGGTCTGAAAAACTGTAGAAATCTTCAAATGGCACAGTCAGAACTTCTTTAAACCTTCAGTGAATTGCTGTCAGGAGTGACTAAAACTCAATTTACAATGCACACACAAAAAGTAATAAAACTAAAATGAACTGCAGTCAATAAACAAATTTTCAGTGGCCCAGTATCAGACTTAAAATGTTGCAATTCCTTTCACAGGAATTATTAAACTAAATAATAAAAAAACTCCAAAAAACTTAATTTCATAGGAGCACTTTCATATAATAGATTTTAAAAGCCGACCAGGGATAATATAAGCATCATCACAATTTTTTAAAATAGCTAAAATGCCCCAAAAAAACCTCAACTCCAGCTGAAGAGCTGGAGGAAGATGTACTTGACATAGTAAATGTTATTATTTCAGTCAATAATATTCATAAAAACAGATTCTACCTTTTTTGTCACAAGATCTCCCAAAACACCACCATAATTAATTAAATCTCCTAGCATTCCTCTGAGGGACAGTAAATCCTACATTTACTCCTAAAATGAAGAAGCAAACATACAGAGCGCTGCTAATCCCGACAGGACAATTCCCCGCCAGAACTGAGCAGAGTTTACAAAAGGCAGGCGATGGATTTGTACACAATGCTCCATAAAATAACTCCCATATAACCTTTAGGCACTGTCATTACCTTGGATGGGCTTTGAATGCTCCTGAATCTCACAGCGAGCTGTCCCTGTTGCCACATCCCACACGATGATTTTCCCTGTGGCATCAGCGGAAGCCAAACGTAAGGAATACGGAGAGCCAATATTGTGGTGGTAATTTTCCTTAGCCCATTTAACCTGAAAATGCAGATGGGCACTGGTTAAAGGAGACAAAGATATGCCACAGACACCGCAGTTTGTATTTTTCACATAATGAACTCAATAAAAAAGCACAGCAATAGTTAATGTCAACAGCACCTTAAAATACCTTTAAGCTACCATCACTTGTGTAAATCAAAGGTAGGTCAGCACTGTGCTGCATGACTGCATGGCTGATATTCTCAAATTAAATAAATCAGCAATGCTTGTTCCTGAAGGTAACTACAACAACCCAAACATATACACCATGAATGTGTTGAATTCACTCAAATATTTAAATGGCAGTGTTTATGGCTCTGTGGGTACCCACAAACCTGTATCCACTGTCTTTCAAACAAATGAAAGCTGAAAAATTATCTTTCTATTTTTAGACACATCCTAAAACATGTAATTTTCTTAATCTGACAGATGTATTGTGGTACTGGTGAGGAAGGAAGGTTCATCTTTAATTCATGTGTTGTCTCATAAGCAAACAAAAACAAGTTACTGCTGACATTTGCTACCTTTTTGGCTATTTTCAGCACATTGGCACCACTGATTTCCAGGTACCACTTTCTAGTTTGGGATTTCAAGCTGCACAGCCTTGTAAATTGGCAATACTTAAGAGCAATCTGTGCCTTGAAATCTGAAACACTGTGTCTCCAACTCCTCCCAGATTACAAGGGGATGGATAACACTGACTTCTTCCTTATCTATCCACACTGAGCTGGCTTTTGCTATCTGCTTTTAAGGTGAACTTCTGCCCCAGGAGAGACTGCAGAATAAAGAAACATTATTGCAAAACAAATTGGAAGTCACCTGCTCCAAACATTCCACCCTGTGCGCTGTCACTGCCTGACAAACAAAGGGCGAGGCAAACCCAGGACTTTCTGCAGACACTGAAAATGTGACATTTCAAAATGCAGATTATCATTAGGCACCAATAACTTAGCACCATGAAGCAGACTTAGAGCAGCATTCACAGCCCTGCTGGTACCTTCGTGCTGCCCCTCTCAGAGGTGTGAGCAGGATGTGTCTCACAAACCAGCTGAAGAAATGAAACAAATGGGGCACATGCACAGCACACAATCTCTAGCTCCAGCTAAAAACTCAAAGCATGCTTCTACCAGAGTCACACAGAATTCTTTAGAGACTCTCCTCTACCTACAGATTTCATTTTTGCCATTCCTGCTTCCCTGCTGTTCAAGAAAGAACTACCCCTGAGGATATCTGCAGGTGGCTGTGGAACTGTAATTGTAAAAACCTACAGAGCTATTTATTTCTCAGTTAAATTTATATTACCTCAAAGCAAACTCCAAGCCTGGAAAGCATCCTTTCTCAAGGGAGGAGCTGTCACCAAGCTCAAAACAACAAAAAAAGGAGATCTTTACATGACAGGCCCTAACCAGAGCCCATGTGCTGCTCCCACACCATGAACCTCCTTCCTCTCTGCAGTCACACTGATCCAACACGTCCCCAGGACCTGCTCTTCTGCTAAAAGAAATTCTTCTCCAGCAGTATTAGTCACTGCCTACCCTGACTTCAAAACACACCAGCCCTGGTCAGAAACAGCAACCAGAGGTGACTCTTTTTAAATTTTCACAATCCTTACCACCTCATTTATCACTGTTTATTAATGCATCAAAAAGGACACAAACGTCATTTCAATCCTCTCATTCTTTTGACAGATCAAAAAACTTCTCTTGTAATTAGATTTCCTTCTGCAAAAGCACACTTTCAATACTCTTTGTAAAGGTAAAATCAGGTATAATCCACTTCATTCCCATACAAACACCATCTGGACAGATGGACAAGTAACATGGATCCATTTTCAGAGAAGCTCTTACCTATTCCAGACACAGTTACAACAGCCAAAGGGGAGGATGCATTTAAAGGAAAATAGAAAAATGGACTGCAAAAGGACTGTGAAACAATTGGGGTTTTTTTTCCTATGTTTTATTCATAATGGATATGGTGTGGTTTGGAATTTTTCAGAACTCAGGAACAGGGTTTTGAGGATCCCCAGTGGACTGAGTTGGCTGGTATAAGCCTCTACTAAAAGATTTAAGTCAGATTTATACACCAGATTTCTTACAGATCTACTCCAGCTTATTATGCTCTTAGCATTTACAAACTGTTAAAAAAAACCCCAACAATTTAGGAATTGAAGAAAATTTCTTAGAGATGTAAAGGTATCTGCAGTGATCGTGGCCTCAGAATAATTTCTTATATAATGCCTATTTTTTAACGTACAGGGGATTTTAATCTTCCACCTCATAAATTAGC
This sequence comes from Regulus satrapa, assembly GCA_013396955.1. Taxonomy (NCBI): domain Eukaryota; kingdom Metazoa; phylum Chordata; class Aves; order Passeriformes; family Regulidae; genus Regulus; species Regulus satrapa. The sequence goes on along the minus strand of VWZN01021065.1, from coordinate 272,680 downwards.
CATTTTTTTTCCAGTCTATTACTGTTCATAAAGCTTCGGTTGCGGCTTTGAAAAATTACATTATAAATTACTGGACTCCAGCGCTAGCTTTCCTCTTGAAATAATGTAACTTCTCAAAGCTGGTGAATGTAACCCAAACTCATTAAAATGCTATCACTCCACAGATCAAAAAATACTTTTTGCTACTATTTGTTACCTAAGCTAATTGAAAATATTGAAGCAGAAGGCACACTCAACCTTCTTCTTCTAGTACAAAAGGATCTCACTAAAACCTCCCACCTAAGATCCTATTATTCCTTATAAATTATTGACAGCCTTCTAATAAATACAGCACTTGTGCCATGGGCCATCAAACACATCTGTCAGCCAAACAATCCTCTAAACCCTAAATTAATCTGTCATTGTCCACAGTCCAAGAAATTATGAATCAAAGAAATAAATCCTGTTCCACCCAAAGTCAAAATTCTGCAATTTCAAGTCAAGGACCCTCAAAGGAAAGTAAAGGTACCGTACACTTAAACTAAAATTTTAGCCATTTTTTATCACTAAAATAAATGTTTTGTTTTGTCTGCTATTTTTCCTTTTCTACAGGTAAGAAAAGAAGGAAAAGCTTAAAAGTAACTTCCTACACAAATGGTGCACTTCTCACAGCAGGGAGGATGAGAAAGGGCAGCAGAAAAGATATTTTCATTTGATATTTTCTAATGTTCATTTGAAATCCTCTTGTGTTTACGGATTTCCTAGAAATATACCTATGTTCTGTAGCACTAACAAATGTTTTCATTTATCATCAACATTTTCTAGAAAGATATACCATCAACCTCAACTCCAATTTCAGCAGGCATGCTGTGACTTAGCTGCAAAAGAGACCACGTAAATACATGTATTTTACATCAGATTTCATGTGAAAATCAAGTGGAATGTCATGCCAAGTGATTTAGAAGAGATAACATAAACCCCAGAACCAAGCAACACACCCCAAACCAGGTACATCTCACCTTGACCACACTGGCTTTGTGTCTTTCCAAAACCTGCAAGGTCTGAGCAGAGTTGGCATCCACGACGAGCACGAGGGAATGGCATCCATAGGCAATCAAACCTTGCCAGCCCCTGGAAGAGCACAGAGCGTCACCAACAGCTGAAACAGAACAAAAGCTCTCCACCTCAGGAGTGAGGGGGTTCTTGGTAAGTTGAATGCTGGCTACTAGACACCGTACCTGGCGTTTATCAGACAGTAAATATTATTTAATAACATAAAATAATATTGCACTGTGTGCTGGAACCCTAAGCCAACACAAAGCATCTGTGTCCATCTCAGAATCCTCTGTAAGTTTTAAACATCATACAGGAATTAATGAAGAGAATTTTTAGACGTAAGAATACAGGCAAGAAATATATTTGCAACAATATAAGTAACTGCATATTTTTATTTAGTAATTTACTTCTTTCTAAACGTAAAAAGGAGCATGTACACAATTGCTACAGTAACAGTGAAAATCTGCTGAGGCCTGTCTGCCTCCAGGAGAAGCTAACTACAGAATCACAGAACGGTTTGGGATGGGAGGGACCTCAAATCCCACCCAGTGCCAGCCCTGCCATGGCAGGGACACCTCCCACTGTCCCAGGTGCTCCAAACCCATCCAGCCTGGCCTTGGGCACTGCCAGGGATCCAGGGGCAGCCCCACTGCTCTGGGCACCCTGTGCCAGGGCCTGCCCACCCTCACAGGAACAATTCCTTCCTGATATCTAATCTCAACCTCCTCTGCTTCCCCGGGCAGCCGGGTGTCCCTGCCGGGAGGGGCTGGGCCACGCTCGTCCCCGGGCTCGGCTTTGTCCCTGCCCAGAGCCGGGCAGCAGCAGCAACTCCCGCCGGCCTCTCCAGGGCCGGATCAGCCCAGCCCCGGCTCCCGGCGCTG
>VWZN01021065.1:206558-270608 GCA_013396955.1 Regulus satrapa | reverse complement strand
AGCTCTGGGGATCAGCCACGGCACGGTGGCCCGGGGCAGGTGGCGCAGGAACGCCTCCGGGTTTGGAATGTCTCCAGAGGGGGAATCCCCGCGCCCTCCCTGTTCAGCGGTGCAGTGTGAAGGAGCTCTTCTCATCCCGAGGGGGGGCTTGGGCTCTTGGGGGTGGGTTGGACTCGATGGTCTTGAAGCTCTCTTCCAACCTCGTCATCCTGTGAATTCTGTGGAACTTCTGGTATTTTAGTGGCCGTCGCTCTTTATCCTGTCACTACCCCTGCAGAGTGTGGCACCTTCCTCTGACACCCCTTAGAGATATTTATATGCGCTGGTGAGATCCACTCTCAGTCTTCTGTAGCCCAAACACTCCCCCGGTCTCTCCTCAGCAGAGAGATGCTCCAGACCCCTCGTCTTTGTGGCCCTGCTGGACCATCTCGGCAGTTTGACCCCGGGGCCTTGACACAGAAGGGGCACAGATGGTACCAGAGAGGTCTGTCACAGCGTTTTCTCATTGTAGAGATACTTTGGAGCAGAAATCACAATGGTGAAAAAAAATAAATGTTCTGGCTGTCCTTCAGCATCCAAGCACCTGGAGACGGGACACAGGAGCCCTTTTCCCAGTGAGGTGTCCCAGCTTACAGCCTGAGAAGGAGCTCAGCATTCCTGGAGCTGGAGTCTCTGGCATCCCACGGCTCTTTCCCCCACTCACACCAGTCAAAGCCTCCTGGATGACAAATCCCTGTGCAGGAGCACTTGGCGTTTGCTCTGTAGCAGGCCAGGCTGCAGAGCGTTGAGGTTGGGCTCAATAATCTCAAAGGTCTTTTCCAACCTGACCGCGTGAGTCTGGGAAGCTTCTAAACCAATTTTCCGTGCCACAGCATTTAGAAGAGAATGAGAATTATGTACTTGCACGCTCGTTATTTAACATACGGGGGCTCTTGGGCAGTTTGTCTCTCTGTGAAATAATAATAGTAATTGTTTATTTGTTATATTTTGCGGAGAAAAAGATGCCACTAGATGGCCAGAGATGGCGAGAATGTAATGCCAACTACTCACTCTAACATTGCTGCAGTGTCAGTTTGTCACAGAAGATGCAATAATATTGATCCTCATTTTCCCTCTTTTCATTCTAATCACAACTGAGTTTGTGGAAGTGGGAACTCAAGAAACAACCCACAGCTGATGCCTTTTCCAGCTGTATTTTAAAGAAATCTGCACTTGAAGCAGAGTGCATCATTCACTGCCTCTCCCAGGTCACTGTAACACTGGAACTTATCTCTTCAAACTGTCTCATCCCAAATGATCTCTCTCTACTCTTAAAAATACCTGTTTGGAGAAGTAAAGAGCTATTTTGTTCCCTTTTCTTCCTCATTGTATGAGGGCTATGGAATCTGCACCTCTGGAGATCAATTTTGTAAGAGCCTGAGCAGCTACTAGCTTCATTAATTTTAGTTATTTTTGCTAATGGCATGTTTTTACTCTGTGTCCTTGGGCAATGTGCTGCTGCTCATGTTTTTGGAGGAATTTGGTTTTTTTCTTGTTCTATTGGATTTGGGCTTTGTGAGAAGGATCTTTTGGAACTTTTCTTGCCCAACAGAAACAGAAGCTCTTCTTGACAGTTTTCCATCCATTTTCTTGACATCAGAAAACCAAGGAATTAATGAAATGCCTAAAGGAAATAGATACTTTGAAGTAGTTGAAGATAAGGACAGATACCAGAAAAAGGGAAGCAAAAGAGGAAATGAGGGCTGTGCCACCAAATTGGTTGAAGGAAAAAAAAACCAATCTGAGTGGGTTTCGGGGTCAGATAGGGTGAAAATCACGGTGCACGAGCCAGATGAACACATACTGAGGATTCATCAGAGAGATGGGGAGGAGATGAGGAAAAGGTTTTTGAACAACGATGAGGATCATTGGAAGGGCTGAAAGGAACAGAAGCGTGAGCTGTCACAGGGAAAGCAGAGTGTGCCCTGGATGGACTGATTCCACTTCTGATCAACAGCTACTCAGCAACACTGAGTACTCAAGACTGATGCACAGCAAATGGATGTGAACTAAAGATGTTCTGAGGTCTTAACTTCTTTTTTGGGGGAGTGGTTAACTGGATGTCTTCTTTCACAACCTATTGTTAATTTAAACCACTGACAAGCAAGAATGCAAAATACATCAAGGGGCTTTGTTCTCTCACTCTTCTGTAAATGTAATGATACACTTTTGGCTGCTATAGAAAAATGAATACCAAGCTTTCAGCTGTTTAACTGTGTAGTCAGTAATGCCATTCAACCCACCAAAACCTCTCCAGTGTCCGAGATGGGATACCCAGGGGGAGAGATTTAATTCCAGACAGCTCCAATAGTCCTCACTGAGGACATAGGAAGGATAACGTTCTGGGTGATCATGAAAACCATTTAAATAAATTAATGATTAAATAACTAATGAGAAGTATGATTTTACATAGCTTTTGGCTCATGACTGTAAATGATTTTTCTGAGAGCTTGAACAAGAGAGAGTGGGACTGAAGTAGAGATGTGTGCAATCTCCCTTTTAGGTTTCTCCTTTACATAGTAATTATTGCAGGAATATTCCCGTGAAAGCTTCTGGGATGTCTTTGATTTCCATGGCCTTAAGTTAGAGCTGGAGGAGCTCCTGGGATCCCCTGGTGAGCTTTGGATCCACTTTGCATTCCTCTGTACAACCCCCAGTTGGGGATGGGGGTGTGTGACCGACCCACACATGCTGTGGGGTAGGGTTCTGTTGGCATTACAAAATACACTGCCCTTGCCTTGGTGCTGCCATTTCTGCTCCATGCATTTAAAGCTCCTTTTCCGCTGGTTTGGTGTCCCCGACTGAAAAGGGGCTGACTAAAAACTGATGGCATCCTCTCTTACCAGAGGTTTAGCACAGAGCAAGAGAGCTGCACAGTTGAGTTTTGCCTCACACTTGGGGTTTTTTCCCTTTTTTTTTTTTTTTTTGGTTTTTTTTTTAGTTTTTTTTTGGTTTTTAAAGGGAATATGTCTAAAGTCAAGATTCATTTAATCACAGTCTAACTTCATAATCCCAGTAGGGATCTTTTTTATTTCATGTTGTATTTTCAGAAAAGGATTAAATAAAAAGTATTGATGAAGGAGATTCTATTTCTGGGGCATCAGCATTCTGCTAAATTTAACACAAAAATAAAACCAATATACGAATTTCAGAGTTAGGAATATTTAGCTTCTAGAACTCTATCAGCTTGATGCAAAACCAGATGGCTTTAATCAAAGACTCAAACACTTGTCTCCCTTTCCAAATGCTTTCAACTGAAAAGTTTAAAATTATCCAGAAACTTCCCTCCAAGTGAGCATGGTCGGACCCAGTTCCATGAACCTGCTGGACGTGTAAATTCTCAAAGGTCGTGGAGTGAACTGTGAAGACACTCGAGCGACCACCTGCAGCTTCATTTTGTTTTGACCAAGTTTCACCAAAGGAAAAATTTTTCAAATGTTGTTGCTTTTTTTTCCCTGAAATTATTTTCCTTTCCCTTATATATTTCTCTTTTTTTTCTAAGGGTCAAAAAAGATGATGAAGTATTTAAATAATGGTGCCAGTTTTGTGCCATTTCTAATTTCATCCTAGCCACAATTATCCATGGCTGCTGTAGCACAATCCCTGAGGAGCTCTGGCCCTCCCATTTATTTCTGGTCCTTTCTTTGAATATTCCTGCAGACGAACATTTATCACCTCCCTGAAATAAATTAACTGAGTGAAAAATCTCTGGAGAAATAGTGCAGAAAAAAAGGACAGAGATCTGAAAGGTGTGTGATCCCTCACGGACACGAAGAGCGAACGAGAATGCCAACCCCAGACATCAGCATCCAGGACCAATTTGATCAATTTGGACTTCAAAAATTAGGGGTTTTCCTAAGAGGAGAGAGCAGAATTTCCACTAGCAGAGTATTCCTGGAGTTCAGACTCTGGCTCTTGCTTTAGGAAAGTGTGGAGGGGTGCCTGGTGCTGTGATCCAACAAATGGGTTAAAGGGGAGAAGCTTGAAGTATTTCAGAGCTTTGGAAACATCCTAGCAACCTGAGAGAGCATTTGTTTATTATTTTATTAGGTACCAATAAAGGACTTTTTAAAAAATTTTGTAGCTAATAAATAATTTATCAGCATCAGTGCATTCCGCTGGAAGGTACAGGATGAGAGCAGGAGTGGTGTGAAGTTGGGATTTGAAATCTGTGTGAAACAATGCAGGATACTCAACACTGATGAATCAATCAGTGTTCCTGACAACATGAGGTTCCATGACATGAATTTTTAAAGAGGAAGAAGTCTCTAAGAAGACAGGCTTCCTGAAAAAATAATGGGAAATGAAGCAAAAAACTGATTTGAAGAGCCATCAGCAACTCCATGGCTACAGCTAATGAAAATGTGAACACACGTAATTTACTGAGTTTGATAAAGTTCATATCGAGAAAGAGAAGCATCCTCATGTATATTGCATCTTAAATGGATGGAAAAGGTGTTAATCCATGTTATTGATGTTTTGGGTTGTGCAAGGTTTTATAAAATAAAATTCTAAAAAATTCTAATGTCCAGAAACCATGGAAACCATGTATGCCCAGAAGAGTGTTATTAATTTCTGCATGTTATATAACCTGCACATTAATGTATAAGGTTGGATGCAGCCCAGAAATAATTCATATGAGAGCATAAATCTTAATTATTTCATGATGTATAATATTTTCATTAAATGGTCTGCACATTCTTTGGGAAAATCCATGTTAGGACTTGTTTGTATCCAATGTCCAACGGAGTTTGGGAGTCAAAGTATGGCCCTGCTTCAAGGCTCTGGATGGAAGACACACATGGAAAATAAATGTGGAGAATTCAGCATGTAGCAGTACAATTTGCATGTGGGGAATAAAAATCCAGCCTGGCACATCAGCCACTTGAACCACAACAATTCCTTCACCAGCGCCTGTGCTCCACAAGAAGGGGTGGGAATTCCGTGCTCCTAAGGTTTGTGATGCAGTGAAACTTGGAGTCTCTTATAAGCTCAAGGGACACTGAAGACACTTAAATCCTGGCTTGATAAAACAATATAAAGTATCAAATAAAATGTGAGGCTGACCTGTGAAAGACAAAACCCCTCTGTAAATCCAAGGAGCACGAGCAGGCTGACAGTGACAGGAAAGGTTTTGATCCTGCAGTGCTGTCACTCATTCCCAGGTGCTGGATGTGTTCCCAAAGTCCCTCTGAGAGGCAGCAAGGGCTTCAGGTGTCTGTTTCTGAGAAGGCATCACATATTCAGTGTCTCAAGGAGCTTTATGGTTGCTCTTTTTCCCTAATAAAATACTTTTTAAGAGTGTTACACAAAGTTTTTGCAGTGGGATTTGAGTTCTTGGGTGGAATTTCCTGGATCCTGAAAAATGCTTTGTCTCTTTTATATGCTTACATATATTAACTGGAGGGCCTGAGTTTAGCAGGTAAACCAGAGCAAAAAATAGAAGTTCCAGGAAAATTCCATAATTATGATGCACAAAGCTTGCTTTCCATCTCAGCACAGCGGTGACCTGTGACTTCCCTCTAGCCGTGCATGATTTCTTTTTCCTCTGGAGTAATTATAAATTGATCACAGGCAGGAAGAAAAGATGCAGTTTTTGGAACAGGAGCTTTAATTGCACCACAATTCCCAGCCAGTTTGGTTTGGCATTTTCCACTTTTCCAGCTCAAATAAAAAAGAGAATGATCACTGAGGAACCAGTCTTTAAGAAGCTGAATATCATGCAGCAGCCTGGCAGAACAAAATTATCATCTATTGCAATCTGTATGGTGGCAGCAGAAAAAAAAAAAAAAATACAAAGATTTGTGTCAGAGAGCAATTCCACACAGCTGCTGGAATCAAAATATTAAATAAAAATATTTTTTAAATCAGCTTTTGGAGCTGGTTCACTGATGATGATATTTCAAAAGTTGTGGCTCTTGTTGGCAACTAATTAAAATTAATTAATTGAGAAGAAATTAAAGTCTAGGAACCACAGGAAAGAGAAAAATCTCTGGTCATTGCTCTGAAGGTAAAACACAGGAGCTTCTTCTTCAAGGCTGCTTCCTGCCAGTGCTGTTTTTGACACTTTAAACTGTTGCTCAGGGACCACTGAGTTACAGAAAGGAATCAAATGAGTCTTAATACTTTCTCAGATTTCAGGTTTTAAAGAGCTTATGTAAATATTTCCCATAAGTACAATAAATATTTGATCTGACTTTGAAATAGTGCTGAAAAAGCAAGTTTCACGATCACTGATAAAGTCAACGTAGAGGTAAAAATCCTCATAAGGCACATCACTTTTGACATATTAAGTGTCCTGTCCTTAAAATGTCTGCAGGGTAGGAAATGACTTGGCTGAAACACTGAATCTATTAAGAGACAAATACAATGTATCCATATATATGAAAACCATCCTCAGAAGAGTCCATTAAAAAAATAAAAAATAGATTTTCTAGTAAAGAGCAGAACCTTGCCTCACCAACCGTGAATAAAATGTATTTCTTCACAACAGTCTTTGAGCTGTAAATGCTGGTTTGTATTCTGTGGCATTAGCAGTATCCATCTGTTTTTTCCCTCTAGTGAAAGCAGTGGGCAGTGGAGAGACAGGTTATGGCTTTGCTTTACTGGTGATTTTCTGCAATGTTCGCATCCTCTTTTTATAAGATGATTCCTTAAAATGTGAAATTGCTCTTCCAGCATGCAGTGAATGCCAGAAAAATCACAATATCTGCTGTTTTAGTTCATTTCATCTATGCAAGGGAGATTTTGACTGGCTTCAGTCATGATAAGTTGACTTTAGGGCCCTCCACACTGCGGCAATGTTCCCATACTCGATTTTATGTATTTTCATTTCCCTTTCCAGTTCTGACTTTTCTCTCTTCTGCACAAGAAAAGCAAAGGCAGTTAAAATAAATCACCACAACCTACTCACAGGCACATGTACAAATCCCACCAAAACCCAAAGAGGCCTCCAGGAGTTGGCACGGAAGTCTTTTAGGAATTTCATCAGGGAAAGACACCTCATCCTTGAGAGGTTCAAGCAGTAATTATGATAAAATGCAGGAAAACAAAGCATCCCTGAAATCCAGGACTTCCACAGTGTTCTTCCAAACCTCATTAAGGCTGCCTGAAATGAGCCAATCAGTGTTGAAAAAAATTCAGAAGCAATAAGGAATGTATCTTCTTATAACTTCACTGATTCTGGGGTTATAAAGCAGAGCTGTAAGAAATGCATCTGGGAACTTAAACTTACAACAGAGCAGTTTATACTGGAATGCACAAACGTGTGGTGACTTTTTTATACAAGTAATACTTGGAATCATCTGACAACGGCTCTGTCATGACAAACTTACATGGAAATAACCTTTAAAAGCACCACTGTATGAGGTAATTTAAGAAATCACATTTTCCAGAGTGCAATTTGGCTGGGGAATTTAAAATCTATATTAGATTTTCTTACATAAGGATGCACCTCTATCTCTTTCTTGCAAAGCCTCTCCAGGTTGCTGCCTTAAAGCTCAGCCCTAAAGGAGTGGCTGTATTCCTGTGCTGAAAATACTTGGGGTTGTTTCAGTGTTTCATTTTTTTCTGCTCTCCAGAGCAGGATTCCTGGGAGAGCAGAAAGGGTGAAATGTATTCAGCTGGAAGCCAGTTCACTCAGGATGTATTTAATATACTCATGAGTAGCATTCTTAATGGGACATAAATTGTGAGAATGCGTCCAAATATTGTCATATCTGTCCCATTTATTTTCCTATAAAACAATAAAACAAATTTCACTCTAATCCAGCTCTTCAATTCTGAAAAAAATGCTTATTTCCATCAAACTACAGCTGAACTTTTGGCTCTGTGTTGATGATTTCTGTACCTCCATCCCAGAGGAAGTGTTCTTCGTGCTCCACACCTGGACTGAACTCCCTGCCTCTGCATCCTGCCCTTCCAGGCTTCCAGATTGTTTTCCTCAATTATCACCGTGCTGAGTAGGTTGAATAAAAAAACAGACCTGTTTATCTTCCTCTGTGGAGCAAGGGGACATTTCTCTACTTCACAAAATTCCCTTTGTGATGCATTTGTCTGCAAACTTTACCAGACCTGGCAAATTTAGATATGATATTTCTGTTCTTCATTATGCTCAAAGCCCCCAGATCAGATAATTTCCCACAATATCACCTGTAATGAGGAACAAGAATATTCTCTTACTGGGGACATGCCATAAATTCATCTTCCTTTGAGAATGAATTAATTGAAAAAAAAATCTACTCTAAAATTTATATTATTTAAGGGCTATTTATTGCTTAATTCTTAATGGATATAATTCAAAAAGTGCCTATATTGTGACCATTTGGTTCAAGTATACTTCAGACCATCAGAATTGGAGAAAACACTTTGCTAAGACTGTCAGTGCTTTTGATGGATGCTGGGAGAAGAATATTTCTTGAACTTTCTTTGGGGGAAAAAAAAAAGTGCTTTTCAAGCTGGCTGCTTATGGTAGCAGTGGAGAGAAATGGGAGAGATGAAGGAGCACAAGACAACAAGGGAGATCCCCGTGAGCCTGATGAGCAGGGCTCTGAGCTCAGCTGCTGCCAGCCAGGCCAAATAGTCTGTGCTAAACACAATTTTCACAGGCTAAGTGCTCAGCTATTCTTCAAAGCCTTCTTTCCTTTTTTTTTTTCTCATTCCCCTGCAAATGTTTTCTTCCAGCAGTTCTGGAAGTTTTGCTAGGAGAAGAAGCTGATATTCAGTTTTAATATAAATTAAACTGACACTTTTTGACTGACAGGGGCAACAGAACCAAAGTGGTGAGCCCAAAGCACCTTTCCCCTGCTTATCAATTCTGTTCCATCTTCATCCTCTTATTTTCATCTTCCTTCTCTTTGTCTCTCTGCTGCATTTTGCTCATAGTGGGGAATAGAGATGGTTTTCATATAGTGGACTATTGTAGATGAGTTTTCCATAATAAAACAGTTCTCAAGCTTGCTATTCTCCACAGAATTTTAAATAAAATATCCCTGATTTGAAGACAAAATGATCAATCTGAATCAGATCCCAGACATGAAAGCTTCAGAGCAGAAAACATAAAAAAATAATTAAATATTTAGTATCAGTGATGCAATATTAAAACCAAAGGAGACTCAGAGTCAGAGAAATTATATTTACAAAGCATTCTTGATTTTGACACAAGAAAAATGTTTAACCTATTAACAAAAATATTCCTCAAATAAACCCACATGTTCCTAGACCTAACTTCCCAACTTTTTGTAAATGTAGCTTTAAAATATTAATACATGCTACTTAGAACTTATGACTTGCATTTTTAATAATGAAACTTTTTAAAACCAAGTAAAATGTGTGACAGATCTTGCAGGGCTGCTCTCAGCCAATTGGGAGCCCCAGCAATTTCCTTCCCTCTGCAGGAAAGGAGGATAAACCATCCAGAAACAGAAAATGCAGGACCTCAATTAATCCTCCTCTTACTTGGCCTGAATATAAAAAACTTTTGCACCCCCCACAAATGTAAAATTGTTGAGCATGCAAAGTAAGCTGTAGAAATTAGAAAAAAAAAAACAAACAAACAAAAAAAAAAAAAAAAACCACAAGGTTTTCTGTTTGGCAAAACTATTTTCCAGAGGATTTTTATGTCCCCTAAATTTCCAGGGATTAGAAATGCTGATTGGCCTGTAAAAGTCAACAAACTGGATAGATGCAGGTGGTTTACCCGGCCAACAGTCATTATTTCTTGCATATTTTTAAGGAAAAAAGACAATTTCAGAATGTAATCTTGTAGTTTATAGTACATTGTAGTCCTTTGTAAAGTAATTTAAACACAAGTGATCTCAAGGGCTTGTTTTCTGCAGGATATTGACAAACATGTCTAATCCATTGTGCCACAATTTACTGAGGGATAAGTGCTCCTTTACAGAGATTAAAACAAAAAAAAAAAAAAACAAAAAACAAAAAACCCCAAAACAAAACAAAAAAAACTCAAAACAACATTACCAAAACACAAAAGAAAAAAATTAGTACCTTTCCCCCTTTAAAAGATATCACCTTTCTTCAGTTGTTGTTTTCTTTTCCATGTTTTAAAAACTTTTAAAGGACTAGTTATGTGACTTTCAGGAAAGTTCTTTCAGGAAATTATTTTTTAGCAACAGGTAAGACGATGTTGGCACTGTGAATATTTACACTGTTCTAGCCCTCTTCGTATTCTTATTTATGCATTGATTGTTGGGCAGTAATTTAAAAATTATTGTAGCAAGATTAGAAATTACACAAGGAAAGTGGCAGAGAGGAATAAGACGAGAATCAAATATAAACCTGATTACTTCAGGTATTACCATTGGGATCATATAATTAAGTGCATTCCCTCTTTCATTATAAAATTCAGTGAGATGTATAACTGAATTATTTTTCAGTCAGCTACCTTTTTTGTTGTTGTTGTTAGTGTTGTTGTTAAATTCCAATTTCCATATTGATCTCCTCAGCCCTCAGAAGGGTTTTGGGGCAGAATGAGTTCTTGCATTTTTGATGAGGTTGAAAACAATCTGATTTGTGATTTTGCCATATCTCTTCAGTTCAGCGAGTCCCTGTGTGAGACACCTTGGTGCACAACAATATTCAGGCACGGGCAGCATTGTCGGGGTGCAGACAGATCAAAAAATCCTGGGAAATTTGTGGGGGTGGGAAATGATGGGCTTGTCCATAAGCAGTCCTGAGCTAGGAATGGATAAACTGTGCTACCCAAACATTTTGCTTTTCACTTACATAAAGGAAGCCTTGACTGGTCCAAACTCAGTGGGGCCCTCAATAGCAAGAAGTTTTTCCTCTGAATAATGGAGATTCCTCACAAGATATGACTGCAGTGGTAATTAATCCTGATAAATGTTTGCTGCTGACACCCATCAGCATTAATGGCCTGGCAAAGGCATTCCCAGCAAGGCTTCCACCACGGACAGCTGCTTTGAAAAGGAGAAGTTTATCTTGTCATAACTGAAATAACAATGCTTACGTGCTGTAGGGCACTGAACACTGCTCCCCGTGCAACTTCTCAAAGAAAAAAAAATGACCACCTGCTTATTTTGCTGTAGGAAAAACTGTGTCCCAGGAAGATGAAGAAGTTCACCCAAGAAACTGGTGGCACAGCTAGGAAAAATGTGAGTTTGTTATGTGCCAGGCTGATGCCCTGTGATCCTCAAATAAAAGGATTTACAAACAGCAGCAGGCTTCATAGCAAAGCCCCCTCATTAGCTGGTACACTGTGGATCTCACATCAACCCTTCTTAGAAAATCAGTGTTTAGCTGCCAGTAACCAGTGTTTCCCATAAAAGTGCTTGTAACACTGAAACCACTTACAGCTACTGGGATACAAAGCACATCTGTCAAAAGAAAATCCTCATTAATAAAGGATGAGAATTCTGGCTCTTCTACAAAGCCTTAATGTGGCACCGAACACTTCTCGCTGCTTGTGATAATTTTGCCTTTGAGAAGAATGAAGATTTCTAACATGGGCTCACATCAGTGCAGTTCATGCAAGAAGGAATTTGGTCCTTCCTTTTCTCTTAACAGCAGTGAAGGAAACAGGTCCCTTCTTAGGAAATAGTGGCAAAAGACCCGTGAAAGCAGACCAGCTGTTCAGGTCTGCTGGTGTTTGCACATCTGGTGGAAGAGGCTCTGATGCTCTGCCCAGACTGGGATGTGGAAGCTCTGGCCCATCCCTCTCTCAGTGAAAAGGATGGCTCCTGGCCATCCAGCATTTGATTTATTTGCTCCTGGCTCACCAAAACACAGCCTATATGTTAATATTTATCATGTTAATTAACATCAGATTGATACTCTGCTACAAAGGTAAACCAGCAGCAGATCAATTATTTCATTGAAAAATTGTTGCCTTTTCAAACAAAGCTTCCAAATTTTCACAACAGCCACTGGTTTAAACTTGAGGCATTTGCATTTTTAATTTCCCCTTGCCATGACTGGTTTTAATTAACAAAAATTACTGTGGCAATGATTGGCACAGATAGATTCTGAAACTAATTACTAAGATGGCACGAGTTAAGATTTAAAATGTAGATTCAATTTTGGAAATGAACCAAATAAATAAAAATCAGCTCTAGAGCCTTTAAAAGATTACAGATGGCACCAGTGAGCTGACCTGTCTCTTACAGGGAAGGGAATTTTGTCAGCATATTTGCATGCAGTGCTCTGCCATATTTACTGAAGCCTTCCCCAAAGGCAGTTTGTCATACATTTGTTATTCCTCTCCATCTCTTTGATTAAACAATTGAGCCCCCTTGTAGCTTTTCTATTTTTACATATTTTGATCCATTTGGTCACTGTTTTCAAAGCTGTCTCAAAGCAGGCAAAGTCTTTGGATTGTACCTCCTGCAGTCCTCAAAGGCAGTGACATCTCATAATTAGCAAACAGCTCTGAGTGTATTAAAAATGAATTCTCACAATTTCATGGTTGAGGAAAATAAAAGATTTAGAAATTAGCTTGACTTGGGTTTTGTTATGTTTTGTTGCTCTTGGGTTTTTATATGGTAGGTCTTCTAAAAGTCAAAGAATAATGAAAAAAATATCAGAAACTGGGAGCAAAGTAGAAATGGAAAGAAAAAGAAGAGAGACAGGACTAGAGAATTAAATTTAAGCCCATCTAGCAGTGATAAATCAAAGGTTTCTAACAACCTAGGGTGAATATGGCCACTGTTATTCCCCTGTTCTTTTTACACTTCAAGTCAGCAGCTGTTTGACCATTTTTCTGTGTAATTGGTGGAAATTATTTGGGTAAAATAATCTGTTTTGTGGACTACGAAACGTGTCATCACACAAATGTGTAACTATTTCTTAATATCTTAGAGCTGAAACTTTTGGCTACTTGAAATTTCAGATCAGGTTCTGCTTCTACATTTCACAACACGTGCTTCACATATTACATTTATATTAATGCATTTTAATTAGTTTTCTCTGTAGGTAACTTTTTTTTGTAACCTTCCTTTTTACTTAGACTTTAAAATAGCTGCTTTTTAAAAAGGCAAACAGCAGTTTCACCAAATTGCTCCTGTTCCACCCACAGATTTGAAATCCAAGAGGGTTGATAGGATCTGCCCCTTCTCAAGTCACAGGGACTCAGTTCCCTCAGGCTGGAGATCAAATAGGCTCAGGTCAGAAAAAAATGGAGACTCCAGATTTCATTTTGAATGCAAACAAAACATCTCTCAGCAAATCAGAAGTGTTTTCTTTGAAATGATGGGAAAATAGCCAGCATAGGCTTCAGGGCATGAGTTGTTTCAGGCAGTCTCATTCTAATAATTCCCAAAGCACCCAATTCTACAGACCCTAAAGGGTGGAAGAAATAAAACTGTAGGAAGAAAGACATGCCCTCTCACCAAAATGATCATCAGGTGGAGGGAAAAAGCCAGCAGCCCACTGTGGCAGTGCCCTGCAAGATCTTTATTAATATTCCTCTTGTAATAGCAATGCACATAATGGCTGTTTTCAGCCAGAGGGGATTTATGACCTGATGCTTACATGGTATAAAATGATGCTCCTCTACTGAAATGGATGCAGCTCTGCTGAGTCACATGAAGTATAAATTCACTGATTATTGTGAAAATGGAGAAGAGAAACCACACTGGTATTTCAGCAGGCAGAATTCGCTCAGATTTTAGGGGTGCCTTGTTTGAGATGCCAGTAGGGGCAAAAAGTAAAACCCAGCCTTTTCTGACCACAGCCCCTTGTGGACTTGACCTGATAAAGCCCATTAAATCCTTCCCTTGGAGCAGGAAGCAGAGAAAAAGGTGCTGCCTCAGACTCCAGTACTCTTTAAAATGAATTTCCCCAGCACATTTGCATTCCAGGAAGGGGCTGCGAATGTCTCACTCTGCCGGGCAAACAGCACTTTTGGGATGGAGACAGTCTTTCAGTAGGGATGATTTCAGCCTTCTCAGCTGCTCTAGTTTTAGGCACCACTGCAAGAAACCCTGAGCTTCCTAAGCTTGTCTGTCTTTAGGAACAGATATCTTTTTACCTGAAACACAAACCCCTTTCAAGGGCCTTTGCTCAACAAGACATTTTCCCCCCTGCGCCCTCTCCTCCTCAGGCAGAGCTCAGGGTGCTACTGAAGCCAGCCCTCCAACCTCCTTTAAATAAAAACCTGAATTTCCCAGCGTTGTGAGACACAGCAGAGACTTGTACCATTTACCCTTTGACTGGACCAGAATAAAAATTCCCCTTTTGTTTTCCAAGTGATCCCAAACATCCCTAATTTCCTTGCACACTCATGCTTGTCTTGTAATTTCTTAAGCACCTGCAGTGAGGACAGGCATCCCCTAGATTATATTTTTAGATGAGCCTCACTCAAACCCCTCATTTTTAGATGAGACTCACTCAAATTTAGAAAAAACTTCTGATGTTTTCTCTAAATTACAGATTAATTTATTGACTTTTCCCTCCTTGCTGGTTTTCTTAGGGATACAGGTGTGCTTGCCAGTGCAAACACTGCCCTTATCTTCACTCACACAGTATAAAATGTTTAAAATTTCACCACAGAGCTGGAAATCGTGTGTCTGTCTGGCAAATTTAGTTAAACCATCCCAGTTTTCTTCCAAGAACCTGTTTCTCTCCTCAGACTGCTGAAACTGGATTGCACCAAGGAATAAATTACAGAAGGTGCTAAGAACTGCCAACAGCCAGCACCTAAACCTTACAAGACTCTTCTCTTACAGATGAAGGTCTGAAACTCCTCCAAAACAATAAATAAAACCAGGATTCTTAGTGCAGATTTTAAAACATCTTGGAAAACTGACTCGATTTACAGATTCCTAGAGTAGTCTTGCACTGCATTTACATTTATTACATTTATTACTATACCTGAGGAGTAGTTGCTCCCAAGTTGCCCTCAATAGAAATCCACTCAGACACATTGTTGGTAGAATACAAAATTTTGGTTAGGGAGCTAAGTTGACCTTAATTTCAATACATTGCTGTATAGCTCACTGAGGCTGCTTTAATATGCTAATAGAAATTCAGCTGGTGCACAATGCTGTTGTTGTGATTTTCAAACAAATTCAGGCATAAAGTTTAAAACAGCAGATTAATTTCTAGTCCATGTAATTTTCTGAACATAAAAAGGGAAGGATGGGATTGTTCAGAGCTGCTGCTTTTCATTCTAACACAGGTCTCCTACAGGACCATAACTTTGTCCAGCCTGGGGCTGCCAGCCCTGGCAGGGATTTCAGCCCAAGCAAACCTTGCAGCTGAGGTTGAGCACGATCCCACTGATGGTTCTGCTGGCACAGAGTTCATCCAGGTGAGTTTGTTCCTCTTGTATTTTCTTCCACCCTTCGCTACCTATTCAGAGCAGCTGTCTAAGTGCTGGAATTCACACCTGATTCCCCAGTTCAAATGACCTGATCTTCCCTCCAATTAAGTGCTGATTTGCTTGATGCCTTTGGGAAACAGACTGTCCTGCTTAAATGCACACACTGGTTATTTATAGGGCTTCAACACACAAGCCTGAGAAAGCTGGCTCCCTTCCTTGGCTGAAAACTGGGTTAATGAGGAGAAACATCTGCCAGTCTGGAGACTCAGAGGTCCTGGCCATGTGGCAAGCATCTCAACAAAGTAATAAAATCCAACAATTTAAATTAGGAGGAACACTAGGAACAAAAGTTATTTACTTATAACAAGACTGTCAAGAAACATCCCCTCTTTTTATTTCTCAGACGAGCTGCTGAAAGTCTCAGGCCACGATTTGCCTCCTGCACTGAGGGCAGGAGACTGGAAAGGCAATGGTCCAGGGAACAGTGACTGCACACAATCCCTTACTCAAGGCCTGTGCAAACAGGGAACAGAAGAGGGAGAGATGGTGCTGATGAATTATTCATGAATTATAATGCACACTCTACACAGGGGTTGCTATATGAAGCCCTTATCTCCATTTCCTCTCCGCAAACAGCTCTCACAACTGACAACTCAAAAAAAAAACAAAAACAAACAAAAAAACCAACAACAACAAAAAAAAAAAAGAAAAAGAAAAAGAAAAAAAACCCAGCATTTTGTTCTATATGGGATGAGCAACAACGTCCAAATAGGTTTGTAAGTTCTCTAGAAATGCTTCATAACCCCCACGAAAAGAACAGTTGAACGTCCCCAAGCAGCACACAGTTCTTTATTGAACTGCCTGGTTGAAGGTTTGCAGTCTATTCCTTCTGCAAGGTGCTGCACTGACACTCTGGCAGTGGTCTCAGAGCTGCCCTGCTCTGTCCAGTCAAGATTTGTGCTGGAGGCACTGGTAGAGATGGGGGGAGGCTTCTGTTCGGCCTCAAGCTAAGGACAGCACAGATTCAGAGCATCAGTTTTTTTGTTAAACAATTATCAAGGATTCAGTTTTAAATGGTGACTAATAGTAATTTATATATAGGGAATAGCAATTTATAATCTTTGATTTCATTCCATGATGTCCAATGAAAATCCAGGAAGCTTTTGTAAATGCTTTTAAAAGACTGACCTCTTTGTGGGGCATCATCCATAAACATGAATCCAAAATCATGAACTCCTTTTCAGAAGGGACAACATAAAAAAAACCCAACAAGACTAACAGGTAAAGATATAATTCCAAACATTGGTGAAAGCCCATGAGTCGTGCACAGTGTCTTGAGTTTGTATCCACTGTGATTTCATCTCAGTTTGAATATTCAAGAGAAGCCTATTTTGAAAATCAAGCAACGGATTTTGAATTCCGAAACAATTCAAACTGAGCTGAAAACTTTTTTTCAATGTTTGTTTTATTTTATTCTAGGCAGGGAGAAATTTTATTCTGGCTAGGCAGAAATTCATGGGAAAGGCTGGGAAGTGTTGGGGATTTGCTACAGCTGACAGTTGCTTTCTAAGCTCTGCCTTGGGGCTCTCTGTGGTGCCTGAGTGGTATCAGACATGCAGGGGCTGCTCTAATGCTCAGCCTTTTCCAGGGCTGCTGCACCAGTGCCATTCTGGGCTATGAACAACTGGAGCAAATGTTAAGCAGTTCATTGGGAGTACACTTCTTTAAATAATGAAAGGAGCTCTTATATCTGCTGAAACAAAGAGTAATTAATTTTTACATTTCCCACTATGAACCATCACCTCCCTGTGATAAAACGTAACTGGGTTGAGCTTAGTTGTTTGATTAAAATGTAAAGTATTGTTAGAAAGATGCTAAACCTTCTGTTGCAGGATTGGTTAGGAGTTTGGGTTTTTTTCATCTGATACAGCTTCTCTTGAAACAAATTGTAGTCCCAAGGCATTTCAAAGAGAAAAATACTATTAAAAATTAGCATAATAATTTCACTAGAGGGTTATCATAGCCTGGATGTTTATTCCCTTTCTATTTAATTTCCTCCTTATCAGAGACATGATACACACCTTCCTGAAATACAGAAAGAGAAAGGGGTAATATTGCAAGAACAGTAAATAATTTATGATAACAACTTTTCTATCTTGATGCTATGGGCAAAATTAGGGGTAGTGGGAAACAAACAGCCATGTGGGTAAAATTAAAACTTATTAACACCACCACAAAGACACTTACAAAGCTTGGTCACGAGGATGGTGACTTTGGCAGCATTTTAATTGCATCTGTGGGCGTGGGCAGCCCACTGAAACTCAGCTGAGAGCTGCAGGGATGTGTCTTCATTAACTGATGACATTAAGCTAATGATAAAATAATGATCTGTGCAGGACTTATGGTTTTACTGTAATGTAATAACCCGTGAAGAGTGTGTTTTGGATTGCTTTGGTATTGCCTTTAAATAATTCCTAAAATTGATTTTTACGAGGCTGTTTTCTTCTCCCAGGATGTCCAACAAAAGGGAACACCACAGCAGGTGGCCTTTGCAGCACGCAGCCAGCTGTGCTTTGATAAAGAGTTGCCTGTAATGACATTTTTGCTTGGAAAACTCATCTGTTTTTCAGGCTTGAAGGGACCTTCCCACACCAGTTAAGCCTGGACTTTTGCAAGCTGCAGTAGAATTGCACCCTGTGAGAAGCTGAGCATCAGCAATTTCACAATTGATGAGACCCGGGGTGACACAAAGGTTTGGTGGCATCGTGGGGCCACGAACAGTTATGGAAAAACCAGAGTGCACTCCAGAAAGGGGAGAAAGTCACAGTATTAAACCTCTCAACTTTGCCCAGCGCCCCCAGAGGGTAAATCTGGAGCCTTTCCTGTCTCCCTGTGCAGTAAAGGAGAGCCATGCAGCGAGGCAAGGTGCAAGGACTGAGATAAAACCTTCACCTGCAGCTGGGCAGGGAGTGACCTCCTTGTTCTCTGCCAAAGCTTTTCTGATCTTCCCAATCCAACAGCCCCCATCTCTTCCTTATCCAACTCCACAGAATGTGCCGGCACTGTACTCCCATCTTTTTCTCATCCCACTTTGCAGACCAGTTTGGCCCAGGATGAATCTTTTCACACACCTAAAAGTCTGACTTGCTGCAGGCTCAGCTCATTGCAGGGTAATTTTCCATAAAACACTTCATTTACTGACTTAGATAGAGCTCCTTCCCTTGGATGCCCTGACTGTAAGATGTAGGAAAGAATTCATTATTCGAGCTGGACAGAATAAACAAGTAAAATGTTTTCTGTGATTGAAGGCACACAAAATAGTGAATTGTTTGTAGATCATTCACAGGACTCCCAGCACTCTGCACATGGCAGTGAGCCTCAGCTTCCCCATGGCAAAGGTTTTAGACCCTACACTTCCAGCAAAGTGCAACAGGTTGTAGCCATCCACTCCTAAGAGTGGTTTCTCTAATTACATGCCAGAGGGAGATGTAATGATGACACAAAATTTGGTAGCAGATATTTATTCCTGTGCCATAGCTTGTAGGAAATCTAAGCTCAGCAGGAAGAATTTCCATGCAGTCATAGGTTCCATATTGGTATTTTCATATGCTCATCATCTAAGCACACTGATAAAGATGATTTATTACAGGCCAGCATTTCCTTATTCTTATTATTTGTGGTGTGATTTGTTATTAGCCACATTATTAAGTGAAATATCTGCTCACACAACTCTGCTACATCTCTTACAGAAATAATAACTTTTCCAGGCACAGCCAGAACATATTAAAAATGGAATCTCACTCCCTTTGCTTCAAATCACTGGGGATGAGAAACATGAACTACTTTACATTTTGTCTCAAGAGAGTTATAAATAATGAATCCTCTAGCACAGGGTCACTGAATGTCACTATTTCACTTTTCACCCATAGGATAATGGCAAACCCAACTTTTTCTTCCTATGTATTCTCTCCCTCTCTCACACCCCACCATCAGAAATTCAGTTTTGTCCTTAATAATTGCAATCAGCCTCCCACGTATAATTCTGCTTTTTTTCACTGAGACTTTTCTCCATGGTTTGGTTGTGACTGACTGGATATTCAGGGTCTTTTTCCTCAAGACTCCTTGTTAATCCCTAAAGGCATTCTCTAGTTTCCTTTCATCTTTTACCACTTCTTTGATGTTGGGGGCTCTTTTCTTTATCTCTCTTGAAGCTTCCAGGGCAAATTTTCAAAATTAAAGCTGAAACTGCAAAGGGCAGAATGGAATAAAGATATATATTGTCAACTTGGACCATGCTGGAGCATAAAATAAAATATAACATCTTAGCCAAGCAAAAGTGCACGGCAGAGCAGGAGAAAAGAAAACAGCCCAAGCAGCTACATCAGACATTGCTCTAAACACTGAGTTTTCTTGTCTGTGAGCCACACAAAGTATGAGCTGCCTCAGTGCTTTTTTGAAATAGCCACTCTATAGTGTAATACAGCTAAAGGAAATTGATACACTTCTTGTTATTGATCAGAAGCCATTAAACAAACAAACAAACAAAACAAAGAAAAAGGCAGAGCAGAGGTGTGGAAGATATGAAATCCCACAAGCAAAAGACACACAGGAAAGGTGCAGAAAAACCTGGAGAAGGAGCAGCTGTAGGAGGCACCTCCTGATGTTTGCCCTTCACTCCCCATGTTTTTAAATGTTCCCAAAAAGTCTCCTTTTTATACAGTGTGGAAACGTGAATTTATAGCTGTTCTCAGAGAAGCTGATTACTTCTCAGACTCCATGATAAATTGCCTCAGTTAATATCTTTTTTCACAAGAATTACAGTCTTCAATTTAATAGAGTTATAAAAGCATAACTCGAACTCCCCTGATTTCATTGTAAAGCAGGGAGATTTGGAAAGATTTAATAACTGATAATCTGCTTGGCACAAAGAATGTATATATTCTTCAGATGTGTCTTTCTGAGCATGCATGGACTGCAAAGCAGTATTATAAAAACATTGAGAAGAATTATGAACTAGACAAAGACAATGAAAAATATAGATTATAGGATTCTGATAAGCACAATATTACATTTTGTAGTATGATGATCATCCTAAAATGAGATGCTATAATAAAATCAATGCTCACTGCTCTGTTTGCAATGGTTTAATAGAGAGAAATAAAATCTGTGAAGATCCTGACCAACCCTTAGCTGCATCCCTGTGACTCTAATAAATTACTTAAAGGCATTCAGGCAGTAAATTACTTGGAGATTGTTACAGATCCAACTTCTCCAGAATGTCTCTTGCATTAACACGTAACCTGACAGAGGTATCTCCAATAGAAGGTACTGGACTGTGAATTTTGCCTTCCTAGGTCTGGCTTTCTCAAGGCCTGGCTTTATTTTTTGCAGTTCTACAGGGCTATCACCAGCACAATTCTTTATACCCATACTCATCTCTTTCCCCTCTCAGGCCAATCATTCACAACATTCATTGTTAGCACTTAATGAGATGTCTTGGTTCCAAACACATCAAAAGTCAATTTTGGTCAGCCAGGTGAGCACTCAATGCACTTTCTAATTAACAAAGCTCATGCCAGCAATACTTCTGCAATTCAACTTCTAGTTCAAGCTCAGCCTAGGAGTGTTTACAGATGTTATTTTGTACAGAAAAATGTGTTATTCAAGAAACAGCTTTCACTGGAAACTGCCCTTTGTATGTCTGTCCATGCAGCCCAACAAAGAGGGCTGTTCCACAAGCTCATCCTCATCTGAACTGAAATTATAACCTTGACCTGCCTGGAGAAAACTGAGCAGACACCTTAGAAAGTTTTCTGTTTTCTAGGGGACATTCTTCCACCCTTACTAATTTTCTGGACTATTTACTCTACATCAACCTCTCTGAAATGGGAAATGTTGATGCATTGCAGTCTAAGTCAGGGAGAATTGGTTTAATAAAAGGTCAGGCTCAAAGGGTACCTGTCAGCTTTCAGTGAGTGATACCATTAGTGGCCTTTTTCAGAGAGGCTAAATGGCATTAGTGATGCAGCCAATTTGTAATTTTAACAGAACAATCTAAAGTCACCTGTAGGGATTCTTTTGATTTTTTTATTTCTTGATTTTAAGTGCTTCCCCACCCCCTGTATGCTCACTTGCTTCCTGACCTTGGATAAATTATCACTGACTGTATCTTTATTTTCTCTTCTTTTAGGAATGTGGTAATAGTTATCTAAATGCTGCCTTAACTTTCAGACAAAAGCCCTGATGAGCAGATATTATAAGGACAGGAATCTTAAAAAATAGTCACAAGACAATACAAAAGCTACATTTTCACCACCGACACAGAAGATTAAGTACAAAATATGCTGAAATACTTTTAGAGAGCAATAGAACAATAATCCTAGAAGAAATTGCTCTTCAGAAGAGTTTCACAGAACTGACCAGCATGGAGGACTTCCAGCTCCCACTAAATTTTATTGTCAGAAGCAGCCAAAATTCCTGCAAGTTAAATCCCCAATTGTTGTGTTTGAAGATGTTTTCAGTAATATTCACTGAAGTTGGAAAAGAGAGGAAAAAAAAAAAAAAGAAAGAAAAAAAAAGAAAGGCAGCATAGATTGTTTTCATGTTTACCTGGCTGCAAATGGAATTCTTGTGCAATTTTAGCCCTGTTACATCCAATAGAACACTGAACCTCCCAGTGGGATGCACAGCTCTGCATTTTTCCTAAATAAAATCAGGAATCTTGGGCACTATCCATTACAGTGATGAGAGCTACCAGATTTGCTCTCCTGCACACAGCAAGAGTGGTTTCATCTGAGCGAGGAATGTCAAGAGGATTGAGGACAGAGATTGTCAGGTGGCCACAAGCTTAGGATTTCATCACCCCAGCCAGTTCTAGAACTGGGCTCAGCTCTGGGCTCAGCAGGGAATACCTGTGGCAGTTTGTCCAACATGACAGCCCGGCCATGTCAGTAAAGACACAACCATGTCACAGTTTAAATAACAGTGAAGGATGGGCTGGGTCATAAAAAGTGACATAAAAAAAAGGAGAAAAGCCACTCCACCACCTCATTCTTTGTCATCACGTGGTTGTTATGGAATATTCACATATTAAGGAATATTTTCTCAGGTTAACTAAGGAAAGCTGATCACCAGAGCTATTGCACAGCCTTAACTGGTGTATATGAGGCAGGCAGAGCACTCCAAAGGAAAAATCTCATAATGAAATTTCAAGGGGAGGGGGAGAGGGGGGGAATCAATCAGCCAGTATCAGAACTTTTTATCAGATTTCAATGCATTGAATGGAAGCCAAAATGATTATATAATCACTTCTTAGAGATCAGACCAAAACTGTTTCTTTGATTTTACTGCATCTGGATCATTAAATTCTCTTTATTACACCTCAAACCACCCTTATTTATCAGTCTGATTTTACAGCAGCCAGGAGAAACCTGGATTTAGCTCCAAGACTCTTCTAATTCCTTTTATAATTAAGACCAACACACGGAATGATTTGTGTTCCTAACCCACAGCGTTATGCTCCAGGCTGTTGGCCAACAGATCCTCCCTGATTCACAAAACACAGGAGAGCTGTCATTTTATCCATGATTTCCACACTTGGCTTTTTCCTCCCCCCAGGGTAATTTAGAGCCTTAATGTCACGAATGGCCTGAACCAGGTGTCACACAGGTGTCTCCCTTTGATTGTCCCAGCTTTGAGGTGAAGCTTGAGATTCTGAGGGTACCAAGGTAACCTTTAAATAGGAAATACTCATTCCTTGGTAGGGAGCTTAAACAGAAGAACAGAAGGCAGGAAAAGGAGGTGGAATTCAAAATAATCTTTAGGAATCTTTTAGTGATTGAATGCAGTTTCCATCTAAGATGACCATGATGAATAACAAAAGAATATTGGAGTTACCCGAATGTGTTTAAAGGAGATAAGTTTGACAAAACAAAATAAATCACATGGGGTGGGGAAAAAAAAAGACATTCTAGAGTATGAAGGTGAGAAAAATGAAAACTACATGGACAAAAATGTCCTTACTAGAGTGCAGAGAGAGAAAAAATAAGGGGATCTAAACTGGAAGTCTGAAAACAAAAATTCTCATTAAAGAGTGAAAAGGAAATACCTGGAAAGAAAAATAGCTGTGCAAAGATCAAAACCACAAGAGAAAACCATGTACTTGAAAGATTGTGAAGAAATGATGAAATAACAAAGTGTACACATGACCAAAATTGCCCTGAGGGGAAAATGAGACCAAAAAAGAGAATTGGAGAGCAAATCAACAAGAAGTGCTCAAGCAGAGGAAAGAATATCAAAGACTTGGATTGGGAGGACAGAGTGTGTTACACTATATTTTATAGAAGGATGGAGCTTATTTACCCCTTTTACTCTCTTCAGACTAAGAAAATTAGAAACCTTGAAATTATAAGGAGAATTTACCTAAAGCCTGATGACGGACTCTGGTTTTACAAAGACATAATTTCTCCTGTTTTATTTCTGTTTCCACACATTGCCCCTTTTCATTACCTTAAAATCAACTCTCTGATAATCCCAGTTAGAAAAAGCTTGCATACCATACTTGCCTCCCAGCACACCTTAGTCTGGCTGTCATTTTCCTACCTGCAATAAAGAGTGTGCATGGTCTTATTTTCAAATTAATGTCTGGAGTTGCTGTAATTAAGCAATAAGTGAAAGAATAAATAAAAAGTGAAACAAGTCTTAGCTTTCACTGGTGCTAATAAGAAACAAGACACTGCAGTGGTGTTATTCTAAAAACTTTTGAAAGCAAAAGTCCCAATAAATTGGTTTGTGACCGCCACACACAGTGCCAAGGACATAAGAAAACAACATGCCTTCAGATTTAAAAAGGTATTTCATTAATTTTAGTATATTTTTCTGCTAGGTTTGCTTATTCAAAATATATTTTTGTAGATCACTTCTGTTCTTTGAGAAAATAAATTTTAAAAATCCACACAGCCTGTTCTTTCACAGAGCAATAATGTACAGAGGTATTAAACCTGAAGTAAAGACCTATAGAAGTACCAAGACCAGGAGGAAATTGTGTTTTAATTAACAGTCATTGATCGTTAATGGCTTATTCCTGACATAGGGGAGATTTTCAGGATACCTTGAATTTAAACATGCTGATGTCTGATGGAAGCCAGAATTGACACGAGCGGGTACAGACATGCTCTGCTGAGGGCTTTTATAATCAGGTGCACACAGGTTCAGAACTGTAAATATCATTATTTGATGACTCATTTTCCTGCTAAAATTAATAGCAAAAGAATGCACGAGTTGCTTTATGGCTGCAACATCCAGTGCATCTAAAAAGAGACAAAAAGCAGAGCCATGTTCTGTGCCCAGGCTTGCATAGCAGCCTTCCAGGAGATGTTTGCCACCTTCACAGCCCTCACACACACACCCCCCTCTGCACGGAGAGGTTTTCAGCAACTAAATAACGGCAGTGATTAGCAACACGCCCAAAAATAACACACAGGTGGGTGTAGACTCATTAGGAATAAGGTTTATATAAGTTTATTATATTTTTTTTCCACTTAGTTTAAATCATTCAAAGCAGCTGAACGGATGGATTCGTCTAAAGTATTGTTCACAGGCGATATGAGTTAATTCACTGTTTATCAGGAAAATCTAAATAAGAGAGGGGCAGTCAGGGGAGAATTTAATGTCTGGGTTAAAGCTTCCAGTCTCTCCTGAATTTCTGAATCTCCTGCGGGCACCTCTTAAAAGAAAAAAAAAAGACAATTTGTTAAGGTGCATGATTGGTGCTTTGGTAAATTTATTGTCTAGGTATCACAGATTTTTCTGTGCTGGCTCATTTCCTCTAGGAGGATTCTCCTCTGCACTTCAGAGATTCCAGCTCATCTCCAGCCCAGTGTTCAGAACTCACCTGGGGTGGGACGAGAGCTCAGTGTAAAGTGGTTTTAGCAGTGCACGGTTCTGTAATGCCAGCTGCTTCCACAGTTTCAGTTAGATAAGAATCTTTCCCCTGTGCTATAAACCCACTCTTCCAGGGTGGCAAAGTGGATTAATAAATATCCCCTCCCTGAATTTTGGGCCTCAGCACCCCATGGAGATTTTGGGGGTGGGAACACAAGGCTTGCCTGTGGCCTTTCCTTCACTCCCAGGTAGCCCCATGAGAAGGATGCCATGACAGACATCTTCCAGAATTCCCATAAAACTCCTTTCTCTGATTCTGCTCCGGGGTCTTCCCAGCCTGCACTCTGCCTTGCCCTGCTTCAGACAGTCACAGCTCCCCAGTTCACACACAGCACAGTAAAATTTAATCATTTCCCGTCACTGCTGTCCCTCAGTTCCCTGGCTCTGGAAAGCGATCAACTCATTAATCACAAAGTTAACTTTGATGTTTTAATTGCATTTGGAAGATATCCCTTCCACTGAGCTGTCTAGGGCAGTGAAGCCATTCCAGTGGCCAATTAATGCATTTACTTGCCCCCTGTCATTATGCAATAAAATATGCCATGCAGAAGAAGTCACATTTGTCTGGATGTCTGAGACCCACTGAAAAAGCTTTTCCCTTTCTGAACAGCACTGAACAAGCCAAATTCAGTGTTTCACACACAGCACTCGTAAACACCCCGGAGATTTTCAGAATATTATTTGTCATTGCATTTCTACGGCTCATTTTCTCCCAGATGCAGCTTTTGTTAATGACAATGAGCTTTCACTTTTAACAAAGTGAGAGCTTCAGTTTTCAGGTGGCAATGTGATTCATTACAGCCACAGAGAGCAAGAGCTGGGGCTGTGCAGGGATGGAATCCATGAGCACACACCTCCCTAGAGCAGGAAGAAGAACGCTTGAGACAAAGCCCCATCTCATTATATCAGTGTGTGTGTTTGAATAGCCAGGCACAAATCGCTGTCTGCAGTTGTTGCACTGTCATTTTGTAACCCTCTGACAAGGAGCATTTGGATTTTTAATTCCTTCCCTATGGAAGGTAATTAGGGTGGGTGAAAAAACTTTTGTGCTGCGGTGATTCGTGGCTTTTCTCTTCCCACTAATTGTTTTGATTGAAAAGGGAACCTTTGTTGCAGCTCTAAGCACAGTCAGGTATTTTATAACCTTTCTCCAGAGCTGCTGTGAGCAATCCTGGCTGCTGGAGAAACTCCCACAGCTGAAGACGGGGAGGATTTCCATTGCTCTGGGAAGGAAAGCTGCCCTGACGTTCCCTCCTTCTGTCCTGCCCATCAGTCTCCTACCACACTCTTGGCTATCTTAGGCAATGTTAGTAGAAAGGCTAATACAAGGAGCCTTTTGGCCTGTTGAAGAGGTCAAAAACCAGAATAGAATAATATTTCTTTTGTTTATTTTCTTTTTGTTGTTT
Source organism: Regulus satrapa (assembly GCA_013396955.1). Taxonomy (NCBI): domain Eukaryota; kingdom Metazoa; phylum Chordata; class Aves; order Passeriformes; family Regulidae; genus Regulus; species Regulus satrapa. The sequence continues at coordinate 243,923 of VWZN01021065.1, read as the reverse complement.
GTTTTTACTTCACTGTGCTTTCCGTTCACCTGGCTGTCCTAAAATATATGAATGTGTGCATATTAAATTTTCTAATCAGGGTCTTTCTGCACAGGTATCAGGATGCTGTTTCCACCCAGCAGCCAATTCAAACTAGTTGTTTGGCTGGCAAAAAATAGCTTTACAGAAGGTACTAGAAGGAAACAATTAACAGATGATCTTCCATGACTGCTCTTGACAGCACTGCACACTTCATTATTGTTTGTCATCTCTTGTCCTCAGCACAAAAGAAGACAAAGACTTTCCCAGGGGTAAATCTTTGTCAATATGTGCTGCTACACTGACAGGTTCAAATTAGTGGTTGATGGGAATTACCATAAAACTTGGCATCTTTCCTCTTTGTCACTGAAAATGAAATTTAATTGATGAAAGCAGCAGCAGGTGGAATTAAGGCTTGTCTGTTTAACACTCAAGTGATAGATAGCAGAGATTAAGAAAATTAATTCTGAGTTTAGAGTGTAGCTAGTGTGAAAGAACAGATCAGGGCAGCAATTGGGGAGCTTGGGTAATATTAGGGTCCAGTGTATTAATTACAGAGATGAGTATGAGACAGCAGACTGGAAGGTGAAGAGATTTTGGCATGAGAAAAAAAAATGGAAAAGAAAATTTGGCAGTCAAATGGAAAAGTACAATGAAGGGAACGATGGTTTCAATAAAAATTAATTATTTTATCCAAAATATTAATATCCTTTTGGTTTACAACCAGATGTTGGCCAAAGTTTTTTTTCACTGGCTAGCTTTTTATATTGCAAATAAAAAAATTCCTCTGTCCTGAAAGCAGGGGGAAAAGCGCTTGGAAATCTGTGTTTATTTCCCTGCCCTGCTGTGGGTTTTTCTGCGCCCTTCAGCCAGCCACTTGTGCCAACATTTTCAAATGCAATTGTCCTCGCTAGGCCACGACTTCACCACTTTGTTGAGCACCCAACATCTACAGCAATAGAGACACTTGAAGCAAGAACAAAAACACCTCATTAAACCTGGAAAACTACTGAATAAATCTACTTTTCTCACCTATCTCTTAATAAAGAAGATTAGATTTAGAACTATAAATGAACAAACACAAATGTTTCATTTATTAGGACCCTTTACTTTGTGTAGTTGTTAAAAAACCTGAAGTTTTCCTGTATTTTTGCTTATGGACTGAACAATAAAACTTCAAAAGGAGTTTAAATAGGATTACCCAGGCTAAATCTCAAGCTTTAATGCTCAGCTCTTTCTTGATCCACGTAGAACACTGCCTGTTGATAATGCAGGGCAGATGGTATACAAACCCCCAGCCTCCAAAAAAATCCTGTTAGCACAGCTTCATTTCAGAGACTGGAAGTGTTTGGTCTGCATTTTAATACCATAAAACCTAATCTGTTTAACATGGCTAGGAGAACAGTGTTTACCACTTGGCATTCAGAGTAACTTTCCCTGACAAACACTGGGGAAAAGGTTTAAATAAGTCATGAAGGATTGGCCTTTTTTACCCCTCCTCTAATTTCTTGCGTTTTTCTATTCCACCAGGAACCTCTGCTACAGAATTCCCAGGTTCAGCCAGGCAAATCAGACACAAATTTTCACCATCCACTGCTTATTTTGTTGGTTCTCAGCTAGGGAACAAGACTGGGAGCACTTGCTCTGTGCAAGGGAGGATTTGTGGGAATCTGAGCCACAACCAGCTCTTAAACTTCATCTATTAACAAGTGCAGCAAAAGGAATATGTAACAATAAAGCTTTTCTGTTTATTTCTTCTAAAGGGATCAAATGATCATGCAGTGAACATACTTATTCTCTTCTCTGCATCATTCTGTCAATTGAATTAACATCGTGGTCATTCTTTCTTTCTTTCTCACACGTACTTCAGACAGACACGGAGCTGGAACTCTCCTGTGACTCTTCAGTTTGCCAGAGGATTTTTTTTTTCCCAGAAAAGCCTCTCATCCTTCTTACAGGACAACAGAAACATTCTGCCCTAGATCAGCTCTTTCCCCTTAACACAAAACATAGACCACTTTGGTTTGCTCTTATTTTTTTGTTTCACGTTAAGGAGCAGCACAGGCCAGTATTTATGGAGATGTCAAAGTGCAGCTCTAGGTTTTCACAGGCTTTCAGTTTATTATGCTTAGAAATACCCTAACAAAGCAGTCACATTTCCTGCGCTTTCCAGTAGGGTTATTTGATAACAGTCAGAAAGGCAGAAACTTCCCAATGAGAAAGGAAATGGAAATGCCCAGTAGGACAATACTGGAAATCAGCACCAGAAGGAAAGTGGTGAGAATGCCTGCTGAATAAGCAGATGCCTTCAAAAGCAGCCAAAGGGAAGCAGGTACAAGTGGGCATAAAGCATAATTTTCCATCTTTCATCCCAATATTTTATTTGAAATTATCTACTTGGTATTACAAAGATTTTAGATGCTCCTCTTGTTAAAATCTGCAATTCACTATAAATAGCTTGGGGCAATGGTCAGTGTTAGTTTTACATTTGTAAACCACCTTCTGAGTGTAGTTGTTATAAGACCCAGGCTTTTAAGACCCAGGATGTCAGCTTGGCAAGCTTCACCCTTCCAAAAGGGCATGCAAAATCAAAACAGAATGGAAATAGCTTTTTACCTCCATTGTGGGTTTATTTTTTAACTTCCAAGCAATGGCCAATCCAGCTCTCCCCTGCCAGTGGCTCTGGCCAGACCATTAACAGCAGAAATTATCAAATGCTCCTCTAACTGATACTTGGCCTCACACCAGAAGAATTCTTATGCCCAATCACATGTAACACTTATAATATTAGACAGATTTAACTTTATTTTGCTTCTAATACAATGTGTCAACTATTAAGCCCAGTGATGGAAGCCAACTCCTCTGTCAGCCCACTGTCTCTCCATTTCTTCATTTAATCTGTTATGTGTGCTAATATTTTGATTAGAACCAAAACAAGTATGTAATAGGTATTATTACACATTCTACTATAATTATTCCTGCCTGCCACAGCCAGGATTCAGGATTTTGATGCCCAAGACGCTGCATACTCTACACAGATGGAATAATATCTGTGCAACCCCCTGAAACTGCAGCTTCATGCGAGGTCAAAGACAGGTAGAAGAGCTTGGATCATCCAGTAGGGTGTGAAATCAGGAGGTCAATTTCAAGAATACTGGATTAAAAAATTTAAAAAAGGTCCGTAAAGGGTGGGGAAACAAAAGGAAGAAAATGCAAAGCAAACTGAAACAATGGATGCGCTGCCTTCTGCCCAGGCTGAGCTGGCTGATGGCTCAGGGGCTGAGCAGGAGGTTGGGATCTCTGCCATGGCACAGAATTATTCTTCACATCCAAACCCAGAGCAGCTCTGAACCCACACATTTCCACGGAAATGTGCAGGGCAATCCTTTGAACCTGCCCAATGTCTCAGCTCCAAGGCTTCACCTGCACTCCAGGGAAAGACACTCAGAGCTTGACTTCCTTATCAATCAAATAATGCTGCCCCCAGTCAGCTGGATTGTTTCTAATTCAGTATGATGGTTTTATTTTAATTTAAGATTCCCTCAATTTAGGATAATTGTACAGACCTAGCTTTCATTTCTTTTCAATCCATGAATATTTTCACTTTGCCTCGTGAGTGGAAATTATCTCAGCGTCCTCTAATGCCTGTGTTCTACCAGCAACACTCATTTAGAGGGTACACAAACACTTCCACATGTTGATATTTTGAAATCTGGAGCTAATTACATTAATTTCTATTCAAACAACCTTACCAAAAGTAAATCAAGAGAAGGCTGCATATCCTGGTGCAGCAGGTGAGTGCTAAAGACAGGAGGAGGCAACTTTTTTTTATAGTTATTTCCCTCTTCAGACCTCCTCTGAATACTAAAACAAGCAGGTTGTAGAAAAATGCAGTAACTTTTATTGCACCAACTGGTGTAATCCATAAATAAGCTGATCTATCCAAAAGAAACAGGCACATTCTCAGATTTGTAACACTGAGTGCAATGGCAAGAGAGTTGCAGAAAACAGATTCAGGAGTAAAAACTCATAGAAATAAACCCACAAAACCCCACCCCAAAAACCAAGCAAAGTATTTCCTGGTTCTGTTTAATCTCAGACAAATCTGTCACCCACCTGAGCTCACAAGCGACCAACAACTTCACCATACTCAGTGAAAACTAAAGTTTTAAGCACACATTAAATAGTTACACAGATACTGCCTCTCTAGAAACATCCAGACCCAAAAGAAGTTAAGGTTCAATTTACTCAAAACTTTGAAACCTTGGAGATGTAAAGCAACTGTAAACCACTATTACATTTGCTCCAAGGAAAAAAAAAAAATGCAGATGAACTAAGATAATTTTAAAAGGTGTTTAACTAGGGTTGGTTTTCCAAGCAGAAAATTAAGTCTGCCTTTTCATTGCTTTCCATTCCTCAGGATACTTAGAAGAACTTCATTCCCCATTGAGGAAGGTCACGTTTTTATTTTAGTTTTCTCTGGTTTGCCCCATAGCTTCTGATCTTATCAACCTCCACCATTTTCAGCATCTGCAATATGAACCAATAAGCAACCCAAAACTTCAAGGATAAGCAGAATTTCTTGATTTGAAGAGAATAGAGAAAGGGGACATGAGGGATAGAACTGTTGGGGAAAAGCAGTTAGCTTATTTCTTCACAAAAAAGAAATATATAATAAAAGAAAGGAAGAAAAAAACTTTTTTGCTGTTGAGTTCTTGTGTGACTCACAAGTACAACATTTAAAAATTAATAACCAGATTGTAAAATGTAATTCCCTTTGCCCCAGAAGAACTTCACTTGCCCCCAGAAAATTCACAAGATTCTATAAAAGGAGTTGCAGAAAGGCAGAGTTCTTAAGCTGGCATCAATATGTACCATGTTAAAACCACAGAGATTTATTTTTCTTTCTTAACATATGAAAGAAAAGTTATTTTTTCAACACATGCAAAGCTCAGTAGAAGGACAAATCCAATCCCTGTTGCTTTCAGATCATGTATATATGGAATTAAAATGAACTTACCCTTTTTCTACTGCTGTTTCAAAGTTGTATTGTTTGACACAGCCACCAAGGAAGAGGAGGGTGAACTGTTGTGCTGGTTTCAAAATAGGCAATTAACCCATTAAAAATAAAATAATAAAAGTGACCCAAATCTAAAAATGTTCTAATTAAAGGAAATGCAACATACATACAAAGAAGCCCAAAACATACACATAAAAACCACCCAAGCAAGCCCCAAAACAAGAAAATAAATATAGCAAAGAGCTCTTCCAGAGTGAGCCACATCCCTGGAGAGCTCTTTCTAGCCCTGCCCCAGGTGCTCTTTGGCACAGGTGGGTTCCCATAGGTTCCAGCTGCCCAATTTTTGGAGCAGCTGTTCCCTGTCATCAAAAATGTGCCTCTGCTCTGGGGTTTGGTTCCCACCTGTGGCTGAAATTTCACTCTGGCTGCAGCAGAGAACGCTCACACTTACTCTGGGTGTGTCAAGAGAACAAGAGACAGATTTAGAAATTCTGGCAAAGCTTTAGGTGTGTCTGAGCCACCACGAGGAGTTCACCTGAAACTGAGACTAGGTTAAATTTGGTAAACATTTCTAATCCAGGGTAGTGTAAATGTGTAGAAAACCAATTTTGTGGCTGTTTAATGACACACACTGATTGGCAGATGCTCACTGGTGGAAGTGTGTTGGTCAGTGCACCTCTCTAGATAGAACCAAGTCTGGGATCAACTGGAATTAATCTTGAGGTGGATCTTCCAGACCTCCCACTAAACATAGTCAAACTTTCATCTCCATTAAAAAAAAAAAAAAAAAATTAAAAAATTTAAAACAAACAAAAAGACAACCACACACTGTCTGGCTGTCCCATGTGCATGTCATGTGCTTAACCCTCGCATGGCTGTTCCAGGGCACAGGCAGCATCTCCAGAAGGCTTCTTTGTCTTTAACAAATATCCCCCCTCATCCACTGCTGTCTGATCCCATTTTCCTCTGGCTCTGCCTCTGTGAACGCTGAGTTTTCCAGGATGTGGTTTTGTCTCAGAGCAGGCCGTCCCTCCTCGCAGAGAGCTCCAACCCAGCCCTCTGTGTGCCATGAACCGTCAGGCTGCAGAGGAGAGGCACACAGCTCTCTGTGACATTTCATTCCATCATCTTTAAATTCCCCCAGCACTCAGCACATATTCATGAAGTCCTTGCAGCTCATTAAGGGATGTGATTCCCTCGGAACCCAGCAGAAGGAATACAAGTTTTGAAATATCCACTCTCCCTCTTCTCTGCCAGAAGAGCTTGCAGCAGCTTTCTTTTTCTTTTTTTTTCATTTTTTCCATTCAATTCCCCTGCTCTATCAGAGTCAAATATTGCTGCAAGCTGTGCTTCTAGGCTTAAAAGAGCCTCCTCCCCCTTCTACCATACACAGATATTTTTATATCCGTGGTAGTTTGAAAAAGATTAATTGGAGGAGAAAATGTCTTTTGAAAGGACTGTGTAGCCATCATATTTATTAGTTTCCCATCTCTTTTGTAGCCTGTCCAAGATGAAAGTCCCCTGATGGCAGTACACTTCTGCTCTTAATTCTTGTTTTGTACCCTCTTCTCACGACAGCTTCAGAATATTCAGGTTTTCCTCCTGATGAAGTTCTCTGGTTCCCACTTGTGCAGACTGGTCTCCATCAGCCTTACCTGCAGATCTCAAACCACGTCAGCAGCTCTATCATATTTATTTGTTCCTGCTTTTGTCCTCAGCACGTACCTCCAGATTTGTACCTTTTTGTTTCTTTTGAGTTAAATGACTCTCCTAAGTCCTTGTGTCATATTCAAGAGAACACTGGGCTGCATTTTCCTCCAGCTTGCAGGAGACAAGGAACTAAACAACTTCCTCTCATCAACTGCCTTTATTCTTAGAGCAGTGACAAATTAACGCTGACGACACCTGTCCAACCCCTTCTTACCTTTTAGAATTCAAAGCCAGTGAGTCTCCATTCTCTCTGAAATAAAGAAATACCGGGGAATGCAGTCAGGGCTGTCCTGGCTGGCTTCCTGCAGCAATGAACCTTTGGCAGGTGCTCCTGTGGAAGCCACATGGCTCCAGCATCCCCCAGGTGAGCTTTGGCTTTGCAGACATCGTGTCTGCAAATTCACTGCTTCCCACAGCCCCAGACTGCCACCAGAAACCTCTTTCACTGGCAGAGATAGTGAATTATTTCATTTTGGAAAAGGAAAGCAATGAGAAGTTGGGGTTGGGAAATCTATGTCCTAAAACCAGGCGTGCTGGCGTGGGAGTGAATTATTCAGCAACCACGGGTGTTTCAGATCTGGTGGCTCAGATGTGGTTCTACCCTGAACTGAGCCTGGAGATTTCAAATAGGAGCTGTAGGTCAAGAAAATGAAACAATTCCACATCTAAGCACATGCTGAAGTTAAACATTTGTCTCAAAATCCAGTACAGCTATTGCATTGCTCTCAGATCCAGTAGAGCCATGAATCTGAAGCCACATCTGTTTGAAAAACTCAGGAGTCATAAATGATCCCCAGAAACACATCACTTGTTTGACAACAGTCTTATCTAAATAAAAGTAAGTTCACAGACAAAACACGGTCCACATAAAAATTTTGTATTTAATAATTTCAGTAGTTCAGAGTTTTGAGAGGTCTCAAGAAAGAAAAAAAAAAAAAAGGAAACATTTAAAAATTTCCCACCTGACATAAAATATTTTCTTCTTTTTTTTTAGCATTTTGTTTAGACATGAAACTGATGAAAAATTACCCTAAAAATTTTGGAGGTATTTGCACTGCCGTTGGCAGCACAGGAAAAACAGTATTTTCATAATTAACCTTGAAACAGGAAAGCTAAGAGCTAACTCATTTAATTCCAGCCCACATTTATTTCATCACGTTTGTCAGAATGGAGAGTTAATTTTTCTCTCCGTGGTTGAGAAAACATCCCAGGTAATCAGCAAATCAGAGAGCTCTGTCAGGGAGAAGCCCTGAGCTCCTCATATTAAACCAGACCAGGCATTTCTGAAGCCCAAGAGCAACATAGAGTGAGCACTTGGAAAGGAGAATTTGCTGTTTGGAATTGACTTGTCAATGGCGAGGGGGATGTAATTTTGAGAGAAAATCGATGCAGAGAGATGGCAGTGGAGCTCAACAGTAAACAGTTGGTAAATGAATGTCTGTATGGTCTGAGCCCAAAACCTCCTTGGTTGCCTTTTTTTGTTTTTTGTTTTGTTTGTTTGTTTACTTGTTTTGGGTTTTTTGGGGGGTTTTTTTTGGTTGGTTTTGGGGATTTTTTTGGGGGGGCGTTTCCCCTAGGAAACCAGACTGCATTTTTTTTTAATTTGATTCCTGATTTCCTCAGGTTCTACTCACTGCTGAGTAAAAAAAAAAATCTAGTCTGAAAGCAGAACTACCAACACATGTTATAGACAGTCAGTCTGACTGGTGGATTCCTCACTAGATTCTCACATATTTGTGCCAAGGAATTTTCACTGCAATGTTTCATTACACGGTAAGCAAAATTATAGAAGTGCCGCACTCTGCACTCAACAGAAGTTATTAAAGAGACTGTGGTTTTTTCCAAAGTCTCTCACAAATTCTGCATCACTTTTGTGAAGATTAAAAACGCTCCTTGATGCAGGAACCTGGTAGCAGTTAAATTAACATGGAGACAAAGGGAAAATGTGAAGCATGAAAGAGGGCAGAGAAAACAGAAAGAAAAAAAAAACCCCAAGACCGATAAACCCTCCTTGCAAACTTCAGCAGAGAGAGAGCTGGTTCATATCCTTTTAGTATCTGCCAAATTGGAATCGGCGGCGTGAGCCAAAATCCTCCCTTGGCTTGCGGCAGCCCCGGTGCCTTGCCAAGCCATAATTAACAATGCTGATTGCACACTGCACAAATCCCAGCAGCTCCCACATCACATCTGCCCGGCGTGCCCAGGAGCTCCTGCTGGGCTCTCCCTGCCCCTCGGCAGCCCCAGCACCCCGAGCTGCTCCAGGGGCTGCTCGCAAGCACAGCAACACCAACAGCAGCAGATGCTCCTTGGGCTGGTTCCCGTTAGGGAGCTGCTGGGGGATTGTCATCACCTTTCTTCCTCCCTGGTGGTGATGTTGAAGCAAAGTCCAGAATGTTTCATTAATTGTAAAGTTGTGACATTATCATTTGCTCCAGAACTGCCCAGACTGAACTGGAGGTTCAGGTTTTTTCAGGTTTTCTGAAAAAAACAAACGAACAAAAAAACCCCAAAACAAACAAACAAACAAAAAAAAAGAGGGTAGAAAGAAAGAAAGAAAGAAAGAAAGAAAGAAAGAAAGAAAGAAAGAAAGTTTTCAGGTTTTCTGAAAAAAACAAACGAACAAAAAAACCCCAAAACAAACAAACAAACAAAAAAAAAGAGGGTAGAAAGAAAGAAAGAAAGAAAGAAAGGATTTTTCTTTTTTCAAAAGAACAAAAAAATAGAGGGTAGAAAACATTTCAGTGCAGAGAGCAAAGCAAAAAGGGGCATTTCCTGGAGGAGGTGGTTTGAGGCAGGGATTTGAAGCCCATATTTTGCATAATTCATTGATTCTACTTCCCTAATACAGTGTCATAATTTGTGCACTGAGTTCAAGAGCTGCTTGAGGGAAACAGAGTCTGCCTTTCAGATGATCTCCCTTGCTGCCTTGCAAGTTGGTTTTAATTTTTGCTACATGGAGGGAGCATCTATTTATCGAAATACGTAATAATAGAGGGACAGCAGTTTAAAAAAGCAGGCAATGAGCACTCTATGTGTGTTTTGCAGCTGGAGAACTGATCTAACTTGTTGGCTCCTGAGATCAGGCAAATATATCCTGATCCATGGCTGGGATCCCTAGGGTTTAGCACAGTAGAGAATCGTTATTCTTGCTAATACCAGATGTTCTTTAGCTGCTCATTCAGTTTCTCCTCTCTGTGAGGCAGCCTAGAACCTGGACACAACCTGATGGCTGGTAATCATTAGCTCTGAATTTCATGAAAAATGTCAGTGGCTGAAAGGAGGTCCTTTGGGAACCTCCATATCCTGAGCCAGAAGGATGCATTTTGGAATTTTATTAAGATTGTAATTCAGCTGGAAGGCTCCAGCTTTATGGCTTTACATTTCCTCTCTCAGTGGCAGATATTCAACCTTGAACGACTCCAGAATATTCAAACATTTGGCTTTACATTTATAAATGCCAACACCAAGAGAACATGAGCACCCTGGTATATTATTGTAGCCTCAGAAAAATAATTGGCATGAGGGGAGCTTCTTGTTGTGCAAATGCATAACAGTGGACACGCAGTGGGATAGGGAAAGCAACGATTTGATATTGCTGTGTTGATTAAAAAAATCAAACCAAAGCCAAAGATTTAGATGACTTTTTTAATTATGAGAGATAAAATTAAATTTCTCAAAGGAACCCATAAATGTAGGGAAAAGCTGCTGTGGCTCTTTGAGCAATGAAAGACCCTCATGTTTGGCACCATTCTATATAATTTAATCTTTCCAAATAATGGTTCTATGATTCTGTTAAAAGGAGGGAAAAAATATGTTATTTAAAAAATATTTTATGTTTCATGTTAATATAATTCTGTAGTCATCAAGGTTTAAAAAATGTTTGCTATCAGATAGAGTTCACAGAAGGATAATATTTTGGGAGGTTGTGGAATTGCTCAGCTAAACTGTGTTTGAGCTCAAAATGGTGTCTCCCAGCTGAGTCCTATTTTAAAACAAAGTCCATTTTCAGATATAATAATTTTGTCATGTCACAGACAGCAAGACAGTGCTATTTAGGCTTTCCTAGGTAGTATTTAGTTCACATTATTCACCTTTCCCACTAAAATATAGATCTTGTTTCCAGAACAACCAGTCTGCCTGCCTTCCTTTCTATTATTGTTCACAACTTTTGACACCACAGTGTATTAAGCCAAAGCCATTTTGTCCTTGTTCAGCTTTCTTGTTGGCACAAGAATGAAAATGTTGATAAAAACTATGGAAAAGAGCCCGGCCGTGAGAACTCAAAAGAGCTCACTCTCATTTGAGAAAACAGCACAAAACCTGCTCAGAAGAGAAAAGGGAGAATATTTAAGGGTTAAGTGATTCTTCTGATTACCTTGACTACAGTAAGTTGATACAGTTCAGCCATATTGAATGCACTGCACCACTCCATTATGAAACTTTTGAATAAAAGTACAGATTTTTAATTTAATATCCCAAAAAGAGGTTACAATAAAATCTTTGATGTTCAGCTCCTACAGGTTAAATATGTATTCAGGTGGAAGCAGTCAAGAAGAGCTTCACCCTTAAACCTCTGTTTGATCCTCATCTGCTGAAAGAAGTGAGGTGATAGTGGATACTGACAGTAGAAACTCAAACAGCAATAAAATGGGTAATTTGACATTTTTTCATAGACTTTTGACTGCTACTATTTGGGTATATTGGGAAATATTTGGGAAATATAATGCAAAACTTGTTCAAACTGGCTAGCAAGAAAAGCTAAATAGTTTTTCTTCCTTTTTTTCTCCCTTATTTTTGGCCTGCTTTTCAGACAGAGGCATTATAAAATAAGTTTTTGTTACACAAGGGGTGAAAAAAGAGCATTACCATATTCAATTTCCCACAAGTGCCTGTTGTAGCAGTAAAAGCAGATGGCACCAGAAACAAATGAACATCAACTCTTCTTGGAGTACATCTAATGAGAACAGGTTGGGTTTGATGAAGATAATGACTTCTGAAAATTCATCAATTTTATGCCACAAAAAGAAATTGCAGCAGACTTTTTCCATAGCGTGTAATCCTTGCATCCAGGCAGAAAGTCAATTTAATGGTCTTGCAGGGGCTGATCTTGTAAAAGGTCTCAGAACTGAGTTCTTGATGGTGAAACTAAAGTCACCCAAAACTTTTTCAGGCAGCACACGCCCGACTGAAGTAGCTCAGTTTGGTCAAAGGCATTGCTCAAACTTCTCATGCCAAGAGCTTTTTTTTGATCGATTAGCTGGGTATTTATTGCTAATCTTTCTGACAGACCTACCCTGGGTTAACTTCTGCCCTGGAACTGCTGTACTTACACTGAAAATGCAGCACAGCATATGTAGATGCTATGGCCAAGGATGCAAGTGATCTCAGCAATCTGAATATCAATCTATTTGTATTTACATATCTCTTTTTGCCCTATATGGAGCAGAGACTTACCATCCCCTTACTCCGGGGTTCTGAAGGCATAAAGGGTTGGTAAGAGAGGACAATAAAACATTTCCACACCTGCACCTTGCACAAAATAGCTGTGAAAAGTTTCTGCCTGGGAATCTTGCAGGAATTTCCACAGGACTGTGATTAAATAATTCCTATTTGAAGAACACGTTGCTATGCCCATGATTTTTAAAGGTTTCACTTATCTTTTCTATTATTTTCCCACATTCAGCTCCAAGGGATCTTGAATTTTCCATGCTTGACATCTCTCTCTCTCTCTCTACCCTGTTGTAAATGCAGTCGCCTCCCTCTTTGCTTTTTGCTGTGAAATTCCACGATAAAAACCATGAAGGCAGCCCCATACTCATCTCACTTTCATCATTTTGTCATTCTGTAAGGATTTCCAGTGCTTCCCCTTGCAACATCCTCCTCAAAGGCTCCAGGAATAAATGGACATAAAAGCCATTGATAACAAATATAGACATTAAGACTTTTCCTACAAAATGGTATTCATGTTTCTTCTGCAAACATTAAACACCAGACACCTGGAGAAAAGAGATAATGCAAATATTCTCTGGAAGAGCTCTCTTCCTCCAAGCACTTCTGAGAATTTGCAATTCACATCAAAACTGAGCAGACTTGCAAATTCCTTGTCTGTGGACATGGGCGTTAAAGCATGGGTGAATATGGACAGTAGGAATTCATCTCAGGGGTAATAAACTCACGGTCCCCAAAGAAAGCTAAAAGGCACTCACCCCCAAAATGGCCCAATAATGGTGAAGTGACAGCATTTAATAGGATTTGGCAATGTAGAAACAAGCCCTGAGGGAGATCCAGCTCCAGCTCCACAACCTTAAGGAACAACTCCATGTAAGTTACTTCTGAGTGTTTGTGCAGTCATGGAAACTTTATGAATTAAATTCAGTTGTTTCTCAGACAGTAGGGAAATGAAGTAAAAGTCTAACTAACTGCAAGTAAAATATTGACAATTTTTCACATATGCCAAAATTTAAGAAGCATTTTAAAGGAGTTGGTCCCCATCCCTCACAAAACCATATAGATATTATTTATGACAAGAATGTTTAGATGCAACTCAAAATTTATAACATCTGTAATCTGAGATTTTGGATTGAAACCAATGAAGACAGATTTTCAAAATATTGCTCAAGATGACCTTTTAAATACTAAAGAACTAATACATATTTGCCAAAGGAATAAGCTTAATAGAAGTAAGAGAATTTGTAAAAAAAACCAAAAACAAACAAACAAAAAAACCAAAAAAACCCCAAACAAACAAACAAACAAAAAAAAAAAACCAAAAACAAAACCAAAAAAAACCAAACCTGAATGCTAACACAGAATTTTTAGGATTAGAGCTATCATAATGGTGAACCCAAACCTCATGTTCAGGAATAGGGATTTGTCAATATGAATATAAAAAGAGAGGAAAGAATGAAAGAAGCTTGAAAACATGGAGCCACTTGAGCATTGGTATGAATATATTAAAGAATGCCACTGAATTTTCTCTAGCTGAAACATACTCATTTCCATACCACTTACCAGAGATGATTACTTAACATTTTAGTTAATATGCAATGTTAATTAGATAGACAGGCAGGAGAGACATGGCTCAACATCTTCTGCCTCTTCTCTCTCCTTTATTAAAGCAACTTTGGCCTCAGGACAGCAAAGGATTTTGCTACTTAACATTGGTATTATTAAGTATATTAAGCATCATCTCAGCAAATAGACAGAATTTCCAAGTGGTTTTCTGTTAAGTTTTCTCAGCTTTCTCTTCAGCAGTGTAAGTTATTCCATTATATTCAGCACAACTTCGCTGGGGAGAGGAGCATCCATCAGGCTGACATCCAAGGTGCCAGAAAAGATTCAGCCAGAAAAAAAGTTCTTTGATTTAGACATTTTGGCCCCCTGCTTTGAATTTTTTTCTCCCTTTCTTTGCTTGCAAATCTTCATATAAGCCATAAAATACTCCACTGATCCCTAGGCTTACAGAATTCTGCTTCTTTCTGCTGCAACCTCGGCAGCACTGCTGGATTTAATTAGCCTGACAAAAGAGCCCTCTCCCTACAGAAGAAGAGCTTTTATTCACTGAGGAAGACTCAAATATTAGGACAGGCCCGTGAATCGGGAAGGCTGAAGTGTACTGGGGTAGATGTTCATATCCACAGACAATAAGTAAAGCACTTTATTTGCCAGGACCTGGAGTTTAGGCTCGTGTACATTGTGGTATAGAGGATCTGAGTAGAAAAAAAAAATGACTCCACTAGGCTGGGACAGGCTTCTCTGTAGCCTAGCAGAGGTCACTGGGACATGATAGGGTTGGCTGAGATTTTTCACTTTCAGAACTCTGGAATAGCCCACAACACTTCCACACAGCTGGCTGGGAGCCTGTTGCAAGGACCCCCTGGATATTGCTGCTCCATTTGCTCCCCCTCTGGATACACTTTTGGTTTGTTTTTTTTTTTCCTCACTAAACTAACAAGGGAGAGACAGCTAGAATTTTCCAAAACTCTCTGATAAAAGGCTCCTCTGTGCAGGCAGGACTCTGCCACACAAGCATGGTGTAACAGTACCACAGGGATGAGGTCTGGCTGAGGGTTTGTCTGCTCCAGCCCCTGTCGAGGTAACTTTGATCTGGGAAGGCAATAAAACACATTAACAGGAGCAGACATGTAACAGTAAATGGGATATGACAGCATCTTTCCTCTCACTGCAGAGTTCCCTTGATTATGATCCCTCTGATCCCTTTCTCTTCCCTCCCGTCTGACAAAAATCTGCAGCTGGAGGGTCCAATGTGATTGTCACCAGCACTTCTAAACTTCAGCTCTCTGGAGCCACGGCTCATAAATGAAAAAATCCTGACTGACATCCAAATCCTGGCTGCAGGCTGCAGCCAGTGCCCCTCAGCAGTGTGGGCTCTGTCAGGAGGGAGCTGCCAAGTCCCTCTGCAGAAGAAGCAGCCTCCACCACCATCTCTCTGTGAGCCAGGCTCCCCCTTTTCCTGCACAGCTCATGGTCCCTCCTGGCAAGGAGGGATTAAAACATCACCAGCTTTGCAGCCCTTCAGCTTCAGGCACGGAATTTCCTCCCTGTCCTTGTGGTGTTCAGGTGCTTCCATCCTGCCTGGATGTGCTCAGAGTGAGGAACTGGCTTCCCTTGCAAAAATAACTTTGCTATGCTTAAAGAGAAGCTTTTTTAGACTTCTCCCACAAACCAAGCTTCCTATTCCTGCTCCTGTCTCAACTCACATTCACCTTCCTTTGCCAGCCGTGTGCCCAGTTTTACACAGGGACTGTGAGCTCAGCTGGGGGTGAAAGAGGCTCTGGATGGTGGAGAAAAATCTGCCAGGGCAGGGAATTATGCACAGGGAAACCTCATCTGACCTCCAAGGGAGTCCCTTGAACACCAGCAGGAACTGAGAGGATTTACAGTGATAGAAATTTATGATCCATCTCCGCCCGTAAGTTAACATTGGATCTTTGCCTACGGATAGCACATGCATTTATAAAGACATAGAAAATAGAAAAGTAGCTGTTTGAGAGCAGTAATACAAGGAAATGCTTTAAAAAATGACCAAAAAAAAGTCTTAAAAATGATTTTCACCAGTGGTTTGATGGGCTTTTGTTGTTGTTGTTGGGTTTTTTTTTTGGTTTTTTGGGGGTTTTTTTGATTGTATTAAAAGTTCTGAAAGAAAAAAAAAAGTTTTAAAAACCCATCTCCCAAAGCAATTCCCAGTGATCACAGAAGAGAAAAAAGTTTACCAAGAATAAAATGACTACAGATAGTTTAATTTAACACTGTCACATCCAGGCTTTCCTTGCCAGGGCTCATTCATTTCCCAGCACGGACCTTACAAGCAGGGGTGAATAAACACAGAATTTGTAAGCTGACACTGTACAAGGCAGCCTTGAAATTCTTTTCCTGTCTGAGCAGCAGCTGTGCTGCTCCTTTGCTGATGCAGATGTGGCCACAGGGCTGTGTCCCCACCGTGCTGGGCGTGTAATTTCAGCCCAGCAGGCCCTCCATACAGTGGGCTTTTCCATTTCCAGCTCAGCTGGCTCCCCACAGTAATTTTGTGCTTGAAGTGGATTAGAGAATTTCTATACTGAGACTGTCAGAGGTAAATGCAAAAATCTGTAGGCACACCTGCTCCAGTCACCTCATATATGAGAAATGTCAACTGTTCCTTGCCCTGCTCTGAAAGATGGGGACTGCTCCATGGCAAAAATCAGAGCAAAAACATTGCTTTGCTTTGTTTTAACTGTGGTTGGGTTTTTGTTTTTTGGGTTTTTTTTCCCCCTGCTAAATTTGGTTTTTTTAAGATTAAAACTGGAATTATTTTAACCTGAAAAAGATATTCCCATTTTCACCCTTTGCAGAAGGTGTTGTCTACACCAGACCTGAATGCACAAACAAATGCCTGTCCCTCCGAAATCCCATTTTCCAGTAATAATCTGCTCATTGAAATGGCTTTGCTATGTGTTTTATTCACTGCCTCAGGTCTTTTCTGCCCCATGTCAAAGGAGTGCTGGGAAAGGACTCCATGAGGACATCAAGATGTAAGCAGCATCTCACAGCCCAACAAGAAATACATCACAATCCCAGAGACCTCTGTGTCTTCTTGAAATGCAGCATCTCCCCTCGCCAGTCTGGATCTTTCCTGCAGCACCAACGTGTTTGGATGTATCCCCCTGTTGGGCCAGCTGCTGGGGACTCAGCTGAGTGTAGCCTGCTCCAAACTGGCACTCACTCCATGCTCTGCAGCACCTGCGAGGGGAAAAGCTTCAAAATAAAGTGTTCAGCTCTGGAGTCAGCTTCTAATTAGAAGTAATCTTCCTCCAGGAGTTGAAATGGGGGAGGATGGGGAGTACTGAATTAATGGTTAAAAAAAAAAAAAAGTGCTTTTGAATCCAGTTTTTAAAAACTCTGCTTTGCGGTTTCTTCCTTTGGCTTCTTTGGAGGTAATTTATATTCTACTAGTTGAAAATGTGCACTCCTGAGTCTAAAAGAAACTCAAAGTTTCTGTCTGAGCACCATCCCAAGATTGAGTTCATGGCTAACAAAACCCCAGTGAAGCACTAAGGTTTTGAGATGGTTTGGAAAGAAAAAAATCAGAAATAAAATCAAGGTTCTTGTGGAGCTTTTCACAAGACAAGAGTGTAATCATGAAAAGCACACAGTGAAGACATAAAATCACTGCAGATGTGACAGTGTGAAAGGCCTGAGTTTGGGAATGAAAACAGAGACTGCAGAGGCAATGGAGGCTCATCAGTCCCAGAGGGAGAAGTGGCAGCCTGACTGAATACTCTCCAGCGAGGAGAAATAATGCACACCCCAGGGAGCAGGGAGAGCAAAGGAGGGGTGTCTGTACCCCCCACTTGTTTTCAGTGCTGGGAGAGGAGGCAACAGCCAGGGGGAGCAGCAGTGATGGGGTGAAGAGGAGGCGAAGCGATGAGGAGAACAAGCTGAGGTCGTTCTGGAAAATTACCCAATGAATAATTGCCAGCTAGATTATTTTTTCTTTTAACCCAATAGCCAGGCAGCTGTGACCCACAGTGTGGCATTTCACACCCAATCACACAATATCACCCAAACCCATGGAGAAGAAGGAAGAAGAAGAAGAACAAGGAGCCCACAACCTAAAATCTGGGCTGCCCACAGGGCACTGAGGTGTTTCACTCATGTCTGCCCAGAAGAGGTAGACACCTGGAAACTCATTCTCACTTTTAGCTTTGCAATAACTCTTCCAGTCTGTTGCAAATGCTGTGAATAATTTTAATTTTTAAGGGAATGCTGCTACCAAATTTACCCAAAAATACCTTAAGGGTAGAGAAATGGCTCAGAAAAGGGTCTGATGATTTTTTTTTTCTGTTCTTCTTCTAAACAGAAACAGATGACAGGTTGTCTACTGGAAAATGCTTTTTATATACTTGTCAGTAAAATTTTTTGTGCTTATGGAAGAACTTTAGGGTTTTTTAAGTGCTTCAGTAAGGTACACAAAGGGAATAAAAGTGATGATCTTACTAACACAGGGCAGTTCCTGCTCAGTTTTTTCCCACTTTCAGAACTGGGATGGTCCTATTTTTTTTCCCCGGTGAATCAGAACCAAAGCAGGAATGCCAATACATTTTCCAGACAACACAGGCTTTTGTTTTTCATTTGATAATAAAAAAAACACCTCCTCATTGCAGCACAGGGATGATTTTTAAGAAATTACCTGCAGAGGAAAGCTGACAGGCTGCATTCCTCATCCATCATTATACAGCACCACTGCTGGAAAGTAGCAAATTTCATACTCAGCTTGCCTGTCAACCTGGAGGATTTTACTGGACAGGGGGGTTTTTGTTTAGTTTTCCAAGATGTAAAGCAGAAACAAGGACTCAGAGCACCCTGGAGCAGTTCATTGTCAGGCTGCACCTGCAGTGAGGCGACAGCACAACAGAGAAATCAAAACCCCGCCAAAGTGTGGGGAGAGCAATGGCCTGGCCAACTGCAGAAAGAGATAATAATGTGAGCAGAGTGCCCTCTCAAAGCAGGGAATGGTTTGATTCCATGGTCCTCAGCTGAGGAAAAAATTCTGCATGGTAGCGCTGTAAAATTCCAAATCCTGGCCATGCAACTTGTTTTGTTTGCTGGTGTCTGCAAGGAGCCACATGAGCTACACTAGAGGAGTGTAGGGGATTCACAGGTGAACAAATCTCTGCATGCAAATGAGTGTGAGTTTTAGTTTATTTATTTCATCTTTAGATGAAAACTTCAGCCATAAAAATTATATCTTACAATAGTTGCGTAATTTTTGAAGGCATGTAACAGCCACTATATAAAAATACTAAAAGCTATATGCTAATGATTAAGTGCAAAAAGTCAGAGGGGTTTTCTTCAAGGCATTTCTTTGTAAGCTGGATTTCCTCACCTTTTAATGAAGAAACTCTGCTTTTGGTGGCTTTTTCTCCTAATTGCTGTCTCTGCAGACAGGATTGTAGATGGTACAGACTTTTTTTTTTTTTTTTAACCTATTATTCATCAAATATTCTGCAACAAGATCTTAGTTCACACTCTTTCTGAACAGATCAGGAAAAAAGCAAACTTGTCTTTGCATAAAAATGTGGGGTTTTCAAGAATAAAGTGCAGCAAGAACTTTTATCATGTACAAAATATGCAGCTGAGTGTTGAGACATTAACATGTGTTTGATAACACTCTTGCATTTTTGGATATAAAACTATTAACTTTTAAAGAAAAAAGCTTCACTATTGCATAGTATTAATTCAGACTTCAGAATAGATTTATTTGTACTTTTTGGGTGTACAGGAGATGTGTGGTATTTTGTTTGTGTGCAAAAACCAACCTTATGCTTACAATGGGAACAATGCTGTATTGTCTGAAAAAAAAAAATCACCAAGAACGAGTCCAAGTTCCCCAAGATAAATTAAATATTCATATGACTGATGAAAAAAAAAGGAGATATTGACCCAAAATGACACCCAAGTCTGCCTAAGCTTGGAGCTGTGCTGCATTTTCCTCCAGGTGAAACTTTGCTGGGTTTAATATTGCACTTGCTCAGAAAGTCCTGTCACCACTGCCTGCCTTCCTATCTGTCTTGTAAATTATTGCTGATGTTAAGCACTTCTGCTTAATAAGATCAGGTTAGAAATGCAGACTGCAGCCCATCAAGCCCACTGATAAACACTGAAATGTCAAGAGGAGTGTTCAGGGAGAGAGGGGGGCAGTGGAGTGAGGACCCTGTGTGATCAGGAATTATTTACCTCATTTACCTACCCATTCTGGATATTTCCTGAGAACTCTTGTATGGGCTTGCCTGCTTTGTGAGCAGAGCAGCTGTGAGCTGCTCTCCTGGGCAGTCTGTCAGCTCACACACCCTACCTGGAGCTGTGCTGCTGTGCTGAAGGAACACAGGCTTGGGATGTTTCCTTTACAAGACCACTTCAGCGGATTGAACAGCTTAGATGCCCTAAAGGATATTTCAGAAAGCGTTAAGAGAAATAAAACCAATGGCTGGGCCACATTTTAATGAATTTTCTCAGTGTCCAGCTGCCGAAATGAGTTTTATCTTTCCCCTCAGGGTTGTAAAGCTTTCAGGGATGGTTTGTTCTCCCCTGGCCCGGATGTGTTTGGCAGCTGCAGAGTGCTTTAATTTGGGATGTCTGGTGTGCAAGAAGCTCAGATGAGGGGACATCAAGGACCAAAGGTGAGGGATAAAACCCACCACATGGGATGGCAAGTGTTGAAAATAAAAACAGAGAAAATAAATGAAGGCAGGATCTGTGCTGTCAAAAGTCGCTCAGAGAAATGAGTCAAAAAAATAGCTGAGAAGTTTAGAGGGAAGGCAGAAAGGTTAATTGGAAGATCCCTTAGGATCCCTTCTATCTGATTTTAAGTGATGTGTCAGCACACCAAACACATTCCAAGATCACAACAGGAGTCCCCAAATTTCCTCTGCACGTTCCTCTTTGCATATCATGCTCCCAGGCTCCAAATTGTGCATTGCTGGTCAGAGGATTTAAAGATGCTGCTGGCTTTTTCTCTTCAGGATATGAAGAGCTGCTACATGTCCAAAAAATCAACTCTCCTAAGCAATATTTATTCTTGGCAAATAGTTAGTAAAGGTAAGAAGTTTGCCTGCTGATGCACTCCAAAACGGAAAAAAAATAAATAACTGAAAGAAGGACCACCAAAATAACTGAAAGTCAGGCTCCTCCTGATACCAGGTCCAGGGTTTTTTTCCTATTTTATATATGTTCTATAAGTTGTCACAAGCTCTTAATACTGTTTCTCATCCAAGGGTTTCCCACACAGTGTCATTAGTGGGCTGGCCAGACCCTAATTTCCTGTAATCTCAGAGTAGCTTTGGATTCTTATAAATTAAAGGAAATCTGGTACTCCAAGAAGAGCTGTAAATAATCAGAGCAATGCCATCTAAAGGTCAAATCATTTTCTTAAATTTGCAATTAAAGCAAGACAGAAAAAGGGAAAAGTCAAGTGTT
This sequence comes from Regulus satrapa, assembly GCA_013396955.1. Classification (NCBI taxonomy): domain Eukaryota; kingdom Metazoa; phylum Chordata; class Aves; order Passeriformes; family Regulidae; genus Regulus; species Regulus satrapa. The sequence continues at coordinate 222,700 of VWZN01021065.1, read as the reverse complement.
CAAGCCCTATATTGGCCATCATTTTTCAGCACCAGTGCAGTGGATTTCTGATTAGTACATTGCACTAATTTCTTCTAATGCTATTTTAGTCACTGACATGTTGATCATTTATTAATATGATAATTGTTCACAAGGCACTGACAAGGAACAAGAAAAATCAAGAAACATTAATCACACAGTCTATTTTTTTAATACACAGAGTAACAGGCTGGTTCTTATCTAGGTCAGTAGATATGGGGAGCTGCCAGGAGTTAGTGGAGATGGAGGAGGGAGGAAGAGGAGGAAGGAGAGGGAGCAGAAGGAAGCAAAAGTGCTCATGGAGAAGGGGAGTCCATGGGAATCTTGATCTCTATCCAAGGTACAGACCTGCTCAGCCCAGGGCTGGTTGCACTTTATATTTTAGCATAATTTCCTTTTATTTTCTCCTGCTCCCCCTGCAAGCTCTTTTGTTGATCTTTCTGTCTCTCTGTGGGAGCACAAGTAATCCACAGCATCCTACATCAGGGCTGGATACACCTTGAGTGACCTAAACTCTTTGACATCTGTTGAAAGAACAGGTAAAAGTGAACCATTGCTCTCTGTGTCTAGTAAATATGCCTCCACATTTTTATCACCACCAGTGGTAGTGTTACCCTTTTATTTCAGGCTAACAGGCCATGCTGATAAGTTATAGAACTGTTTAGGATGGAAAAACCCTTTAAAATAATGAAGTAAGTGTTCAAGCTCACCCTGAGCCACCTGAGGTTGTGTAGTTTTCTTTCTCTGCCATTAGCCTTTCCCATTAAATAAATACAGTATTATGAATCTGTTTCAAAATGCACAACCAGGAGCAAAAAGGTCCCCAAGCCAGTCCACTAATCCTGGGAAAAGCAATCCTGAAAATTTGCTGTGCTTGCTAGGGTGGCTGTGTCAGGAATGGGTTAGAGGAGATAGAGAGGGCGAAGCTGGACTCCAAAATCATTATAAACACACTTCAATATATTCTGAAATATTTTGTGAAATTCACAGAAAATATTTTATATACAGATCTAGACATGAACCATTTTACTTGCTGCTCTATAAACTACAGCTTCAGAATCTCCAGACTCTCCTCTACATATGATTTTTCATTACCATAACCTCAGAAATGAGGGGGGGAAATAATATGGAAATATCTTGAGTTTAAAGAATGCTTAGATTACAGGTTGCATAGAAAAAAAGTGGTGGGGTAATTGCACCTCAGGTAAAGCAACAAGAATTCTATATTTAGATCTTAATGAATCAAATGACAGAAAAATCCCTCTTTCTTTCAGAAATAGTAATTTAGTTATTTCAAAATTTCAACATGTGGCTGTTCCTTTGAGATATTTAACCTGAGTTGCCCACAAGAAATGAGCAATTACTTTTTTAGATAGCATTTCCTTTGACTACCATTCCCTGGCCTTTTTAGTCATAATCTTTCAAGTATTTTTAATTAAACAAAAAAACCCTTGGTAATGCTAGGCAAATTAAGGTCCTAGTGGTTTGTTTAATTTAGTCTGAGACTATTTGCTCATGATAAATAAAAATAGCACTGATTATTAAAACACAGGAGGAGACATGAGGGAAAGCAACCAACAAAAAGGGATGTGCAGTGTCTCTGAACTTTAATAAGAAATATTTTGTTGATAAGGACACTGCACTAATCCAGGAGGAATAAAGGTGCTCTAGATGAAGAAAAAATTAAAACCTGCTATTTCTGAATGCTGACTTCTGCCTGTGCAAACTCTGCACAATGAGAGTCCTGGATTAGTCTGTGCCTGCGTGGGTTTTTCAGGCACCAGGGGTAGGATGGGGAAAGAGGAGTCATCCTCATGGACTGAGAAATTAGGTCATAGGCTTGTTGCAGGTTTCACCAGCACAAGGACAAAGTGTTCTCTCTTCAAACAGATCCTCCTGCAATGCCAAGTGGGGACTGACCTGCACCTCTCCTCTCTAATGGAAGCAAAATTAGAAAAGTATGTCCAGGTATTTCCCAGGAAGGGAAGGGAATCTGATGGTCCGGTTGACAGTGAATAACCAGGTATAGAAGAGCTCTGACAATGGGGTCAAGTCCATCCCTGCCAGCTGAGGAGTGCCTGAAATGAGGCCTGTGGGGGATGGAGACAAAAGGCTGGAAAGAAAGCAGAGCCAAGAGGAGCCCTGTGCAGGGGAGCAGAGACAGCCTGTTCTGAGAGGGACAGCACGATGGCCAGAGGGAATGGGTGCCTCCTAAAGCCAGGAAATCTGCTCAGAGATTGGGGTGAAATCCTCCCCAGTGCCAGGGGTTTCACATGGGCCAAAGCCCAGAGAGCCTATGGAATCTCCAGCCTTTGAAATGCTGAAAGCTCGGCTAGAGGAGCAACTGAGCTACTGGACTGAGCTCCAGAATGGATCTGACTTCAGAGCTGCCTCTGTCCCGGGCTGGGGGCACAGGGAGGATGTGCTCACCACGACCATTCCCACCTCGATCTTCCTGTGGCTCTGCGGGGCAGATGTGGAAGAGCTGCTCTGAGGATGGGGGATTTGTCTCCCCGTTTTGGCTGAGTGCAAGGGCGGCCTAAGAACAAAACCTGTCCTGCTTGAGCTGCACAGAGGGAGGCAGCAGCTCAAAGCCAGGCTGGGACAAAGTTTTGCCCACAACATGACAACTTTCCAGTGGTGAACTCCATCAAACACCAGATGTGCTGCATTCAGATCCCTAAAAACCAACTGCTTTAACTGATGGGAAAGTTCACACAGTGTAGCACGATAATGAGATAATGAAGATAATCAGAACAGCTCGTGAACATCCACACCAGCACCCCTTAGAAAAATGAAGTGCCATATATGATAAAATCAATCGCATTGCACACGTCTAAATGTGCCCCGTGTTTATTTCAAGGTCACAAGGTGTTAAGAAAAAACCTTTACCAAAATAATCTCTATGATAGAAATACCTGTCCTCTCCAAGAATTATCAGAAGCAGCTGAGAAGAAAGGAAAGCTGTGGGAAAAACTGAGGAGAGGTGCAGGCAGTGCATCCAGAATTTGGACCCAAGTCTTGGTTTCAAATCTTGACCTCATCCCCACCAGATGAGATCTAAATTTTCCATGTATAGCTTTCTGAAATGCTACAGGATTAAAAAAAAAAACCCCAAAACCAACAAACCAAAACCCCAAAGTCAAGAAAACATTCCTAGAATTCTGAGGGTTTTTAGTGGATTTTTTAAAGCAATGTAATGTGCAGAAAATTTTTATATTTTCTTCTGGCACCTGGGTGGACTGACAACCATGGGGAGGAGGAGAAGAGGAGAAGAATGAAGCCAGAAAGATAATGAGCTAAGTGGTTAAGTTGTATGTGCCTTCAGAGGGACTCTTTCTATAAATAGCTTTTTAGTAAAAGTCTAACCTTTCAAAATTTTATATTCATTAAAAATTTTAAAAAATAAATTAAATAAAGAAGGAAAATGTTACCAAAATCTAATTAGGAAGGGTTATAACCTGATATCTATGAAAACCAAAATAGAACAATGTCATAAGAGAAAGAACCTCCAGAGATGTATTTTAAAGTTTCACTCAGAAACATTAAAAAGTAAAATTAGAATTCAAGCTGAATACAATGTTCATAGTGAAACTAAAGGGCCAGGTAGAATGTAAAAGAAAATATAAGTTTAAAAGGTGTCTACTTCTATCTCAGGCACTGATTTCCAGGACCAAATTTGATTTACTGGTTCATTCTCCCTCATCACTGCATAAAAGTTGCACTCTGTAGAGAGCATAAGAACATCTTCCCCAATGCCAATATCTTACCCAGATCTTCTCATTACAGTCATTAGCAGAAAAATAGGAAAATGGAAGAATTCATACCCCAATGAATTTATTTTTCTGATCTTTAACACTTCAGCCACTTGCCTCTATCAATATTAATTTAGGTTTGCACTAGGATGAGTAAGTATCTCAGTCTGGTTTTTGGGGTTTTTTTCAGTTTTCAAGAAAACAATCCTACAATTCCTATTTATTTTTTTTCCCCAAATATACTCCTGCAAATATTTTCCCCTTAAAGAAATTCACCTTGGCCATATTTCTATAATAAGCATTTAGGAAAGAAAACCAACCCCGTGGAATTTCCACTGGACTGATATTCCAATATTCTCAACTGGGACGAAACTTTTATGTCCCTCAAGGTATTAATGTGTGTTTGCTCTTCAGATTTGCCTCTGCTGAGGCTGGAGCTGGGGCCAGCTGCTCTTCTGGCTTTTTACCCATGCAGGAGATCTCACCACAATCCAGAAGCAAGTTGTCACCTGTCAGTGGCAAAATACTGGCTCCTGCAGCTTTTCCCAGCTATCAGTGAATAGAATGAGAAAGTAGCAGATGGAATGAGTGTGTCACCTGATTTTGGCGCTAACATTGTGCAGATGAATAAGGGCTGGCCGTGGTGTGCTGAGGAACGCAGTCGCAATCCAAAGGCGTGATTGTTTAAAAAGCAATCTGTGAAAGATGGCACAGCTGCTCACAGGGCTCCCAGGTCACATAAACCGATTTATCAGTAGCTGATTACCCAAAACAAGTGGGGGTTTTGTGGCTGTTCTGCCCGGTTCCTGCAGCACGCCAGCAGCATTTCTGTGTGCAGTCTGCATGCAGGGCTATTAAAAAGGCACAGGAGCCCACACACAGTGATCAGAGCTTGAGGCGTGGGGTACTCAGACCCCGGCATGACTGTGTTTGTGCTCACTGGGAGCCCGGATTTCACCCCTCTCACAGGCAGAACTTCGTGCGTCTCCCCAAGTGTTGGGAAGGAAAAATTGCAAAAGCAATCAAATGAGAAAATTCACTTAAACCTACTAAAATTCAGGATCAAGCATCCTGTATCCCAGCCCTTTTCCTCTCAAAAGCAGAATGACCAGGTGAGCAGTATAAAAAGAATAATTTAGGAATGTTCACCTGAACTATCCCCAAGTGGACAGAGTTTCGAGCTTATAATATATAATTATTGTATAATTCCATATTATATATCATAATTATAGAATTATATTATATAATTATAGAATTATATAATAATATTCTTATATATAATAAGAACATACATTAAATATTATTTTAGAGCAATATATAACCTAATAGTATATTAAAAAGCATTATAAAATAATATATCTATTTTATATCTTTTAGTTACGTATAACATATCTATTATATAATTATATATTATATTCATATGCATAATATATTATATATAAGATAATGCATCTATTATATATTAATGCATATCTAATATAATGTACATACATATATATTATATTATAACATAAAACTATATAACATTAAGTAATAATATATATAATACATCATATAATAATAATAATAAATTNATATATAATACATTATATCATAATAATAAATTATTATCCAGATTAATAATTTGCCTTATTAATGCTATCTTGGTGCATTCTGCCTGTATGCAAAAAAAAGAAAATAAAAAGAACTTGCCACCTTCTCATTGTTAAAGGCCCTTAAGCACAAAAGAAACTAATTAAAAATGGAAAGAGTGGCACTTTTTGTACCCTTCAGAATTATTTTCATGAGCTGCACGGTGACTCATGTTTTACAGCACTGGGTAGCTCGATATATGTATTTTTAATGATTTGGAAAAGGCTCATAAAGTAGTGTCCCCATCTTGTAATCGTTCACGACTGCGTGTAAAAGGAAGCAGAATCCATTATTTCCAAGGGACTGTAAAAAGCAACTCAGAAGGTTCTGTAAAGTATCTGCATTCTTATCAGCAAAGTCAGAAAGTTTCCATTATGAATCCAAGCCAGGCATATTATTGCGTGAGATACGCTGGGGTTTTTAACACTCCTGCCACACAGACACCCACAAGAGCCTTTAATTCACCTTACAGCAGATCTGTGTGGAGGCCTTGGTCACGGGTAAGCAGCTGAAGTCTAATGAGTTCATAAATCAGATGGGCTGTGGCAGCTGTCCAGAAGCAGATGAGAGCTGAGTCACCCACCACAGGCTCCAAAACTCCACCCGCACACTCAACGGGCCCCGAAGGAGGAGAGAGAGGTTCCCATCTCCAGCCCTTCCTCTCCATCCGAGCGTGGGGCTCTGCAGCAGGGGCTGCCCTGCAGTTCCTCCCAGGGACAGTCACCCCACGGCCAGGCGTGATGGGAGCAGCGCTCCCAAACACAGATGGACACCTCCAGGCTCCTGGCTCTCGTCCCTGGCCGAGCTCCGTGCCCGAGCCCACGGGAGGATGTGCCAGGGCTGTGCAAAGCTCCTCTGCGCTGTTTGTTTACCAGGCACACAAATGGAGCCTCTCTGATCAATTATCTGCCAGGAAATCTGTGTTTCCCCCGCCTGGCTACGACCTCCCTCAGGTGGTTGCGGATTGTTTGCCAAACAGATGGGATAAAGGAGAAGCAAATTACATCTCTCCTCAGGTGACAGGAGGAAAACTGTTCTGCGGATTCCCTTGACTTGTTACAGCCTGGAAACCTCAGATCCTGTGTCCCAGATGAGCTCCAGCAAAGACTTTAGTCCTAACAATCTCCTCTCTCCTGTAGTTTGTTCCAGCTCCATAATTTTCCTCAAGGAATCAAAGCCTCCAGACATTAAAACCATGTTATGGTTTCATAAAAAAGAAGCTTTCAGACTCTTCCAGAGGAATAGGAAAAATCATCTCTATGTCCCATTTTTGAAGGGGTTTAAAGGAGGTATTGATGCATCATTCATTGATATATTGTATCATGGTATGATACATTCTCTCCATCCTCCCTGTTTCATTTTCACTGAAGTGTTGCCCCTGCCTCCCACACAGAGGGCTGGGCTGCCTCTACATCTGAATCCATATCCTGAAATTTCAGCACCATCCTTCAGAAATACAAAATAAGTAAAGGATAGCCGGTAAGGAAGTGAATTTTCTATTATTCCTACCATGAATGGGCTTGCTCATTTGGCTTTAATCTTTCAATGCCTCCTTTTCTCAATTTTTTCCATCTCCTTTTCTCCTTTCTGCAGAAAGGGCAATAACTCGTGGTTCAGAAATAAATTGAGGTTATGGCTAACCCCTACCACCACTGTGGGAAATATTGTGCCCAAATCTTAAATACAGATTTTTTTTTTTTTTCATACATAATGATAATGCCCAGCTCTTGTGCAGTGTTTTCCACTAGCAGAGTTCAAAGTGATTTATAGAAAAAAATAACAACCGAGGCTAACTTGGTTAGTTTGCTTAAAGGGAAGAAGTTGACATTAAAATGCAACAGCATGGTATAAATTGGAACTTTGCCACTGAATTTTCACAATTTCCAGGCTCCTAGAAGTTTTATCAGTGTGACCAGGATTTGATGAAAGCTCCAGAAAACAGCTTTCTGTGGCTAGAAAGAGTATTACGAGTAGAGGAAACCATTTACCAGCACACTTCTTACAAGCAATTTTGTGAATTTCTCCTTCCAGCCCTGGAATTTATTCTCCCTCCATCCCAGGAAGGCAGCACTAGCCTGCTCATCTACCACTGCCCTCCAGAGCAAGCAGCCTCTGCCTCTGGAAGAGGAATTCTCTTCCATCATTGAGATTACATTCCTGAGAATCCCACCAGAAGCTTTTCAATTCCTTTTCCCTGCATATTTCCCCCTTTTTTTCCCCCCCTTTTAACCCACAGATGTAAATTTCCATCTTTCTTGTGCAACATAAAATAAAGAAAAAAACAACTATTCTTTCATTCTTCCTGTTGAACTATATTCTTCATTTCTATCGAGTATTCTGAGCTGAGGTCTGCAAGAAAGGCTCAATATAAAGCAAATTTGCATGCAGGGACCCAAAGCCTTCCTTGGAGGAGCCACTGGCATGCATAAATCAATGGACTCATACCCAAGGTGCAGAGAAATTCAACCAGAGTTCTGCCTATCTTCTTTTTAAAATTGAAGTAGGATCAGATGTGTTTTCCTGTGCTCTTTGCCTCATTGTCCCAAAATTCTCCTTTTGAAGCTTCTCTTTTCTGCATGTCTTTGGTATGGTTAAATGATTGCACTGGGAAACAACTTTTACCATCCCATGCATTTTCATCCCTCCTTTCACTTGTAAAATACTTTTTGTCCTTTCAAGACACATATCTGAGGTGTTTGTGTTCCATCTGTTCTGAGAGTTAACAGATGAGATATGAAAAAGCCAAAGAAAAAGTATTTTTGAAAAGCACAGAAACACAGAAGGGAAGTCAGACCCTCCCCAATAATGTCTTAATAAAAAAAATACATTTTTTGGCAGTAACTTCTGGAAATAGTATCTCCATTTTTGGTCTTGTGCAACTTAAACACACCTAATTATTAATTAATAACTGTTCACTGAGCAGCCTCAGTGCCATTTTTTCTGTACATTTACAGAAACTACCAAACTTGTTATTGAGTCCACGCATATCCTGAAGCATTAAAAAGATCATGATTACCCAATTTTCCCCCCATTTACTTTTAGTTTTTTGCTAAGTGAATATTTTTAGGTTAATCAGTGTCTGTTAAATCAAAGGAGCAATTCCCTCTCTCATCAGCTCATGCAAGCCTTCCCTTTCAGCAGTTAACTGTGCTTATCAGAAGAACCACCTATATTTAATATAAGTTCAGGAATGTTTGTCATTTGAGGACAGAATATGCCAAGAAACTTTTTCTTAATACATGCAGCATTTTGCAACAGGAGAGCAGAACAACTGCAAATCAAAATACATTAATTTCTTTTACTCTAAAACTTTTCATCTATAAACCTTTGCAATGAAAGGAGCTGCTGCTAGAGTGTGTTTAAATAATGCCTGAAATTCAGAGATACAGAGATCTACAGATAGTGTGATATATTTTTCATATACACAAGAGGAGGTTCAACCCTACAACCATTAAAAAAAAAAAATCATTGTTTGGAAGCTGATTTGTGAGGACTTTGGGCACAGCTAAATCCCAGAAATTATGAAAAGTTCATTATTTCTGGGCTCTTGAGGGGCTGGCAACCCCAGTTAACTGAGGAATCAAGGAGAGCTGTGTGACAGGGTGAATTACAGATCTGCATCTCTAAGTTCCTCCTCTCCTCACTTTGACACCTAAAAGTTTGTGCCAAAAACCCTGCAGAAACTGAAGTACGTTTGTTCCTGCGTGCTGTCTTGCAGCTGCTCAGCCTTAAAAGGCTCCCTGTAAACCATTATGGTATTTATGCACAAAGAAATTATTCAAACTTTCAGTATTAACTTGTTCCTCCTCCTCTGCCCAAGGCAATTTTTCACCCCCAGCTCTTCACGGTGCCATTGGGCTGGTGGCAGCTCTGACTGGAGAGATCATGAGACGAGCAATAGAGCTAGCCCTGGGATAAATCTCTAGGCTTTCTGCTGAGCTGGTGAAATTAATACAACACATTTCAGGTGATGGATGTAAATGATCCGAGGAATTCCAGCCTGGAGTAATTGCCTGTAAATTTGCTGAGTGTTCCTGCCTGGGGAGACTCCAGAGCACAGGGCAGCTGCAGGCTGAGGAGCTGTGGCCCCAGGTGAGTCTGTTCACTCTTCTGTACCTAAATTTCAGTCTTCATCTGGTCAAATTAGTAAATTATTAACAAAAATCACCTTCCCAATCTAAAAAAGGGAAAGCTTTTCTTGCCTTTGTCTTCATTTCCATAAGCCCTTTTAAGAACTGTTTCCCATTCCCCAGTTAGGTTTGTACTCCATGCACTTATTCTAATATTACCTTATTTAATACTTGTTTTTAAGTTAATTTCCTAAGCTTGTTTAATACTGTGCACTCCTTTCTTAGTCTGCTTAAAGACCAAGGCAATGGCAGTATAAACAGAAGCACTTTCTGAGGAAAACCAAAATCTGAATGCATTCCATTTTCCCTTCCATTAACCTGCTATGATAAAAGCTGCTGCTAAGCCACTTGGTGTGATCTCCTGGGGGCGGGGGAGAAATGGAGAACCTCTTCTCCAAAGAGATTCTATCCATGCTGTCAGGAGAAGGGTCCAGACTAGTATTGCCTCTGCACCCAGGTGTCTTTCAGTGCTGGGAAGGGTTTGCTGCAGAGCTGAGCCCTGGCAGAAGGACCCTCCTCCCCCAGAAGCCTCCCAGCCCCTGCAGGTTGGAGCAATCAGAATGGTTCTCCCATTTCTGGACTTACTGAAACCCTTGAGTAGACTCACAAGGTCTTGTTTCATTTCAGATGTGCTGGTGAATGTATCCCTTATGTCACCAAGATGAGCTTTGGACGTTAACTTTTGTCCCTCTCACGGGTTTTAAATGTTTAATCAAATTACCTGATACAAAGCTATGGTTTATTTTGACAGAGGGATATGTTGGTTCAGCCTTTCAACACAAATGAAGATCAAATTTGTATTTGCAACACAAATCCCAAAGCCACCCAGCTATTCTGAGCCAGTCCAAACTTCCTATCAGCTTCAGGAATTCCAGGATTTGGCTGCTCAGAATCATTTCCTTCAAAATAAAATATGGAGGTACAAGGCTTTGAGCTACCTCAGTCAGATCTTTATTTTAAAAGTGGTTTGAAAGCTCTGTATGACACAGGTTATCAGGATAAAACCATAGGAGACAAACTCTAGAAGTTGTTCAAAAGAGTTTGCATCCAATAACAGTAATTCACATCACACAACTGATGACATGAATGACATAAATGTCTCCTAGGTAATGGATTTTTTAAAAATAAATTGCTACATTTAACTGTATAAGAACTACACCTCTCCTAGGTAATGAAGAGAGAACAGAAGAGTTTCAAATGTCTATATATAGAAGACAGCAAAAGAATGAAAATCAAGTTCTGAAACAAACAAGTTACTACATGAGACTAAACCTAGAGAAGTTCTGAGGGTTTTTTTAATAGCAAATTTCAAATAAACCATTAGACATTATTCCTAATTCAAACATCCCTCAGATTGGAAACCTTACAGAGAAAAAATACAGACTCTGTTAATTTAGCATGATGGACAAAGTTAAATATTTAATGCAGGCTTCTTACAGACTGTAAGAAATTAGGGAAGACTATTAATAAAGGTCAAATTTGCAATAGCCTGAAAAATTGAAGGTTTATCATGTTTGTTTTGTACTGGAGCCCCTCCCTATCTGCAGGCCCAAAAGAGCTGAGGAGGATTTAAGTCTCTGTGAATACAAATGTGTCATGAGAAGCAAAATTATCCATTTAGAGCATGTAGGCAGAGAGTTCCAGGGGCCCCAATCATGCACTCACCAGAGCTCCAGGTGCATTTTTAAAGCTCCCTTGTGCAACTGGCTTTCAGCACTTTGTCAGTTCCCTTTTCTGATTTTAAATATGTTCCCGTGGATTATTAAAGATGTCTGTGTTTATTTTGGGCTAAATCTTGTTGGGCAAATCATCACAACTCACTTGACACCACTTCTGTGGCCTGTGTTATGATGGTTTAGGGCTCTCCCTAAAACCGTTTTCTCCATTCAACCCTTCCCTGATTTTATTACAATATTCCTTAAGAATAACATCTCCTTACCTAGTGTAATTATTAAAGCATCAAGATCTTTATAATTAGCATTATTGGCAAGGGGAAAGGATTTCTTCCAATTAAGTTACAAAGCTAAGCTAATAAAACCAATCATCCTGTGCACTTTTGTAACATTTTAATTTCATGTTCATCAGTGTTTAGTTCCCTTATAAAGTCCCCAGTGAGCTAACAACCTGTTTGGTGTTCTTTCTTCCAGAGAAGAAAGAACATCCATCCTTCTTGGGGTTACTTTTAAATCCTCACACTGAAAGCCCATATTTTCATGTGGGCTATTGCTTTATTGGGCAACTCTTTATCGAGCCCTGCTGGCTCTGCAAACATCAGCAGAACTTGCTTTAAAGGGCCCTGCCAAGTGCTGAAGGATCAGCACTGAACCCAACACACTTCCCAGGGAGGTTTTTCTCTTACTTCCTGGGCCGTGCCAGCACCTAGAGCCAAATTGTGCATTTTACGCACAATTGTGCATTTTACTCAAGCTCCAAACTGCCTCAGGGCTAAAGCTGATTGAAATAAAACATTGCCTGGTGTCTGTTTGGCCCAGGGAGCATCCCCAGGCTTCACTTAGAGTCAAGGTCACTTCTCTGCCCTGACAGATGCTGTTTCTCCTCTAAGAAAAGATAACACCAGCTGCAGAGGGAGCCTGGTAAAAGGACAACTTCCCAGTGCTTGTGGGCCGAAAGATTGCCCCCTCCAAACATCATAATTATGAAACAGAATGAACCCCATCGTGCAATTTGCTTTCTCACCCAGGATTTTACATTGTAGTGAGCTAAAACCACACAGGCAGGGTGGGACACGCAGCTGGCTGTGTTAGGTGGGCAATAACCAGCAAGTGATTTGCACTCAGACTGCTAACCCAAGATAACTTCTCTGAGGGGTGGGTGCCTTCTTTCCCCACTTATTCCCCCTCAGGAGCACTTGGCTGGGAAGTGCTGCTGCCTTCACACGGGGAGCACGAGCCCTTGGCAGTGGGAATGGGAATTTGGAAGAGGATCTGGAATGTGCCCTGTCAGAATGGAGAGGGGTTGTCAGCTCAGTGAGTGCAGCTCTTCTGTTTGAGTTGATGCTTCAGCAAGCACAGTCAATGGCACATTTTTAGAGGGCTTGTAGATAATTAGATTAATGAGTTGACTCTCCTCAAACACACGATTTGCAGTAAGCCTTTCTGCTCATCTCTTTATTGACTGGCACAGTAATAATATCTATTGAACTTCACTCAACCATCAGGTAATACAAACATATTTTTGCCCTTGGAGGCAGTCAGAAGGATCAGGCACACTCTCACTGCAGTACATATATTTTCTGAGATAATTAGCAACATCGAGGTGCTGTTAATCAGGAGGAAATAGGGGTTAACTTCATATTAAATTCTCTCTTGCTACAATAGCATTCCCAGAGGAGAGATGACCATGTTAGAATTTGTTTGTAGGGATCCATCCAACTCTTTGTCTTTCTATTGTTATGTCAGCCAATCTTCAGGGTAAGAATCTTGCTCCCTCTGAAGAAGCCAGACAAGTAACAGAGGTAGAAATGGCAGGTGCCTTTTTCAAAGCATCTTATTCACCTCATCCCAACCCCTCAGCTGGAATTCAGTATTTTGGCATGGAAACCTCTGCCAGTGTCCTCTGGAGGTTCCAAATAAACAGCTAGGAGAAGCTAACCTCCAAAAGCACTGTGAGAAGAAAACTGCAGAAGTAGCAGGATGGCAGCTAAAGCCTTGGAAGAATGGAAGAAAAGAGGACGCAAACAGCTCCATCCAAACTGAGCCAAAGGAGCACCGATGCTTTCTTCCATTTCACCAATCAAAGTGAGTGGAACAAATCTTATAACGTTGGCTAAGCAGGTCTTTTCTGGGACCTTGCTATGGTGAAAAATGAAAAAAAAAAAGCCATACAGAAATGGAAATGGTCCAGAATTAGCCCCTAAAAAGGCAATCAGCACCTGCAAGGCATAGGGGACGGTCTTCACTGACAAGAACTATAAAAGCAATACAAAAATTAAGATTCCTCAGTGAGGAGGTCTAAGCTGAATACATAATTTCATTAAAACAGCAGAAGGGAAAATGAACAAACAAAGGCTGCAGCTGACAGCACTCTAAGTGCAGAAATCCAAGAAACTGACAGCAAAGTCAGGCAAAGCACAAACCCCCAGAGAGGAAAACTGCGGCACAGTTGGCTACCAAAGGGGTTAATGACAACACTGCCCTCTCCCACCAGCTTCTGCAAAGCTGCAAGGCAAAAAGCATCTGCTTTAGTGAGCTGTAAAGCAGCAGAGAGAGCTACGTCGGAGGGAGCAAGACTGGAGCACTTATTGGTGAGGAAACCAATAAAACAGAGAGACTGCTCTGCAAGGAATGTGACATATTTGATGAAAAGCAGCAAACATTCCTGCAAGTGATGATGAGTTCAAGAGCAGTGGCCTGTCTGTGGCAATGGACCAGGGTGGCAGAGATGCCTCAGGCAACAGAAAGCAAACAGCTGGAGCACCAAGAGCGAGCTCTAGCTGAAATTCGGGGGAAAATGCTTATTGAGGTTTTGCAAAATATGACGGCAGCCACGGGGAGGAAAAGGGTTCATTAGAACCCTTAGAGTTCATTAGAAAAGCAGGGGAATAAAACTTCCCATGCAGAGAGTAAGGGTGGATTCTGAGAGCAGGCAGAGATAGGAACTGAAGGGATCTTTGGGGTCCCTGACCCCCTTGACTCTACTGCTCATAAAGAAAAAGAACCTGATCATTTACTTGCACATGCGAGAATGTTCTCAGAAGAAAATAGACATATCATGAAAGAAAGGCTGTATAAAATCAGGCCTTGCTCTGCTAAATTAATAGCTGGCTTCTGTGTACAGCTGAGTGGCTCGTAAGTTCCCACCTGAAAACCATCCTGAGAATGAGGTTTGTTAATAACAAGTTGTTCCTGGGTGAACAAACAACTGCACCTCCATTAAACAAGAAATCTGTTTCATGAGAATCAGTGAACAAAAGATGGAAACTGACCAAGAATAGAGAGTTGATAGACAAGTAAAATACCTTTTATTAACCAATAGAGCAATTTGGAAGAAAACTATTGAACAATTGGAGTTATACACCAGATCTGTAAAAGCTGTATTAAAAATAAGCTGTGTAAATAAAGAATTGGCATTTCCTTGGTTCATATTGAACTGTGAGTGTCCGGTTCCTTATCTTCTCAACACACCCAGCTGGATCTGTTTGTCAGGCACAGAGGAACACATTCTGCTGCCTCCAAAGGCAAAAATTTGGAGAGAGAATGAAAATGTCTAAAAACTGCACGCCACTGGGGTTATGGATGGTATCCCTAAAAATATATATATATATATTTTAAAATGTCAAATTCATAGGACCAACCTATTTTGAGCTATGCTTGGTGCCCCAGACACCCCAGAAAGCAACACGGAAAAAGATATAAAACAGGCAGGTATCAATACTCCAACAATGCAAAGTTGGGAAGAGAAGCTTTGGGAAATGCTGGAGCTGTAAAGCTCCAGCAACAATGGAAAATTCTCTTGAGAGTTGTCAAAATGCTCTGAGGCAGCACTGCAGCCCCTGATCAGAGCTGATCCCATCAGCCAGGGATGAGCAGGGTGTCTGTGCTCGGAGCTGGCCCCTGTACACAGCAACATCTGCAGCTGCCACCTCTAATCCTGCCATGGCCAGGGCAGTGCCAGAGCTGTCCCAGCAGGGCTGGGAGGCTGAGCCCTGCAGGAGACCCAGCCTGGGGCAGCAGCACAGAGCCCCAGGCACTGCCTGGGCTGGCAGGGCTCTGGCAGAGCTGGTGCTGGGAGCACTGAGAGCTCACAGAGTCACAGCATGGTTGGGGTTGGGAGGGACCTCAAATCCCACCCAGTGCCAGCCCTGCCATGGCAGGGACACCTCCCACTGTCCCAGGTGCTCCAAACCCATCCAACCTGGCCTGAGCAATGCCAGGGATCCAGGGGCAGCCACAGCTGCTCTGGGCACCCAAAGCCATGGAGGAGAACGAAGAATAACAAGGAGCCAACACTCTAAAATCTCCATCTTGCTCCCTATTCACCACTGTAGCCCAAACCCTAAAGCTCTGAGTTTTCACCCTGTGACATTACACACTTCTATTCAAACTCCACACCCACAATCCCAGTTCCATCACTCAATTCTTGGGAGCCTTCTCCATGGCCTCAGGGCAGAAGCAGTGTTCTGCTGAGGGTCTGCACCTGTCAGCACAGGGAGCCCAAATTCCTCTGTGCCCAGGGTTCTAACAGTTTTGCCTAATTCTCCAACAACCCTAGGCATCAATATGACTGAAATGATAATTATTAAAATATAATTATTATTATTATATGAGTATAAACACATGGCAGAATAAACAAGGCTTTATGCATCTGGTGTGTGTGCATTAAAAGCTCCTCTGAAAGCCAAAGAAAAACCTCCTGCACAGAGATCCAGCCCAGGAAATGCTGATAACAGCTGCCCCTGTGGGAGATGGATCCTTCCCCAGAGCCTGGTGAGCTACCAGAACAGGCCCTGAGCAACAACACTGGCAGGGGCTCAGGATGCATCCTTACAAAAAAAAAAACAAAAAAAAAAACAAAAAAAAAAAAAAAAAACAACAAAAAAACAAACAAAAAACCCCCAAAAAAAAAACAAAAAAAAAAAAAACAAAAA
>VWZN01021065.1:165146-201936 GCA_013396955.1 Regulus satrapa | reverse complement strand
GTATTTTTGTCCCACCTTCTCTCAGTGAAGCCATTGAAATTCATGTCACAGGATGGTTTTAGATCTTATTGCATCTGTTAGTTCTGGTGTTCAAACAAATTCTCAGCAAAGACCAAGCAGAGGAAAACAAGCTCACAGTCCCTGATGTAGGATTTACTTCCCCAGGTTTGGAGGGGATTGCAGATCACATACATACAATTCTGAACAGTAATATTAATTATTGCACTGACTCTGGCTATTTAGGGCATATCACAACCAACGAGGGACTCCTGCTATGATTTACCTTGTAAGCACCTTTCTTCATAGCTGCATTTACTGCTTTATAAATGCTTCTTATTGCAGAGCCATTACCAGTGCCATTAAGCTTATTTAACCATGCTCTCACTACTGTAGTTTTACAGAAAGATGGCAGTAAGAGTGTAACTTTTCCTCTTTATTTTTTGCAAGGGCAGCATTATGGCTAAACACATCTTTATTTGCATAACAGCCCTCTGTAACTCCTAGGAAATGTTAAGTATTAAATACTGTAAGTATTAAATAAATATGCGTTCAAAAATCCAGTTGGTTTCTTCAGTATAATCACTCGATAAAAGTAAGGATGGAAGAGATTATCAATATTGATTGGTTATAAGCCAGTACATCTTGAGTTAAAAGCTAGATTTTTAAAAGGCAGACAGGAGAACACAAACACTGTTTAGAAGGAAAAAAAAAAAAAAGCTGTAGAAGTTTCTCAGGTGATAATTTTGCTTCCCCCTCCTGCAAAAATCTCTGACAAAGTAAGGGCCATACAGAAACAAAATCAATGTTTCTGCTCCTCCCTTTACCTACAGCACATAAACTGCTCCACTGTTTCTCCACATTAAACCATGCAGTGCTTAAACTTCACAAATTCCCAGCTGGAATGCACTCACAACTGATTTATTTCCATTTACTTTGGGAAATCCCCAATATAGCAGAGGCTGCTTTCATCACCTCATGGAAAATGTAAATCCACTTACTGATAATGAATTTCTGTGGCACCTTTTCCTGCCCCATCCAGCAGCCCTCTGTGCCTCCCCTGCCGGCTCTCACTCAAAACGCTGCTGCAGGAGCTGGGATTTCTGTGACAACCCTTGTTCCCCAATTACCTGAACGGAATACTTGGCTCAGCTGTGCTCACCCCTTTTGGGGTCAGTAGCACAGGAGTTTTCTTTCAGTATTTAAATAGAGGAGACTCCAGCTGATGCTGAAAACAGACTGGTCCAAAATTTAAAAGAAACTTTATTTCCCATCAGGACAATTCACAGAAGCAGAGGTGTTGCACTGAAATTCCAAGGGAGATTATTCAGACCAGAATGGAATTAGAAAAGGAGCAAATTAGGAAGGAGCAATTCACCCACTCAAGAATAACGCTGTTACTCTGGGCATTTCTTGACGTGAGAAGGTCATAAGGCTCAAAAGAGCAAGGGTGGAAATCATTCTCCCACAGGCTGCCAAAAGCCTTTATATACTGAGACATAACAAGAGATATTATAGGTTTTTCCCATTAGCATATTCTTAAGAGTTTTCTTAACACGTGAAATTAAAAGTATTTCCCAGCCTTTATGAAATGGAATTCCCGTTTCCCAAACAAGCCTCAGAAATATGATCTCTCTCCCTTTACTCTGTGCAATGATTTGTTTGAAGAAGCCAGCTCCAGTCTTTTCCACACTCGGTGATACAGAGGATGTTTAAGTTGCTTTATCTTTGTTGAACAAAGCTGCAGATATGAATTCCATCACATTCACTCCCTAGACAAATTTACACCTCTTAGATTAGAGTGACATTGTGACATTGCTGTAATGTTCTTTTCCCCTTCCTTTTTTACAGTGTTATATTGGTTTCAGCAGGAGCCCACATCTGAAACTTTCATTGTGCCTTCAATCTGTTGGGCTGGGAGTGAAGATGAAATGGGGTTTTGTATACACAACTGCTCTGTAATGCTGATAAGGGCGATGTGAGCAGAGTACAGACTAATACAACAGAATTGTGCACTCAGCCTGACTGCTAAAGGAGATATTTTTCAACAGTCTGTTAAGTAGCAATAAATGATTTGTAAATATCACCCTCAATAGAGCGGGGACTCCTTTCTCCTCATAACTCTGGCACATACAAAAACAATTAATGAGAAGCTCAAGGAGGTTTTTGACAATAATCTGACTCTTGGGAGCCTTCAGAGCCAGCTACTCTGTGTATCCAGCAAGGGGCACTGGGCAAACCTGTTGGAACCAATAAATCAAATTTTCCTGGCTTAGATCTCTTCCAGCAATCATCTGATGGGCTTGGGTCTTAATTAGCAGCTCTTGCCCCTTAATCTGGTGTCGGAAGGTCACTTTGAGAGCGACAATAACAAGAATGTCTTGAATTGTTGTCTCCAAACCAGATGTGTGACAGGGCACTCACCAGTCCCTCACAGCATCTCCCAGATCAGGTGTGAGTTTGCTCAGCCTATAAGCTCAGAAATGGGGAGAATGGAAATCTGCTTTTGCTCCAGCTGTGAATCAGGGGGGAATTTGATTTCACTTAATTTGAGAGTGAAAGTGCATTTGGAAATTCCCCTTTACTGACTATATCCTTTCTCACTGCAACACTAAGAATTGTAAAAGCTTTACATTTTTAAAAAATGAGAATTTCTGTGTATTGGACAATGGCAACCTGAGTCCTCCTGCTGGAACCTGTCTGGGTTCACCTGGCTAATTCTGCAATGATATCTGGTCCTTTTCAGAGCTGCACTCTGTGTTGTGGGTGAATGTTGCTTATATGTAGGTGCATTAATTAAACTTGGGAAGTCTAATTAAGAGGAAAAAGAAGGCAGACACCATCCAGAAGAAGGTGTGTGCATGTTACCATCAATTCTCTTTCCCTTCTCATCACCAGGAGAGGCTGTTCTGCAGATGGGAAGAACCAGGGACCCAAAGGAGCACGGAGAACACAGTGGTGCAGGTTGCAATTAAAAAGCACAGTTATATCTGTGAACAAGAGGCCAAGTAGAAGGAAGCCATAGATAATCACTGGAATAAAAACCACAGCGTCCTTGTGCCCAGCCCCATCTACTCCTAGAAATAAACTTCAGGCCACGGTAAAATCTAGTAGCCTGGCAGAATAATGCATGGCTGCTGCAAATCCGCCAGTGAAATTAAGAGCTTTTTTGGCAAGCTAACAGAGAGACTCAGTGCAAAGGTTTAAGGTTTATGGAGCTGTTTCAGTCGTGTTTCATGCTTGACCCTCTGCAAGCCCTGAGCTGGCTGAATGCAGCACTCAGGTGTTTTCACCAAGCCAGAGCACAGAGGGAGGATTTTCTATTTCACACCCCATTCATACCTCACTTCTCAGACTACTGATTTTGGTTATTCCAAATGCTTCTTGCTTTTCCCTTTGGAAAATTGGGATTTTTTTTTTCCAGAAAATAATAATGGGCAGATCTTCACTTCCGTATCTTCAGCATCCATCTGTTGCAGCTCAGAAGTTTTTATTATAATTATCTGGGTTCAAACAAGATCCGAAGTTTGGACCAGTCTGAATGCTGATTTTTGTTTTGTTTTGTTATTTCTGCAAGTGTAAGCAAAAGTCCTGTAGCATCTGCAAAAAGAATTTCAGTTAATTCAGTGCCTCAGGAGTTACCCACCCAGTCTTGACTTCTTAATTTTATACATATCAAGCAAATTTTAATTAAATGGCAAAATGATAATGTTTTTTTTCTCTATTCAGAGCAAGTTCCTGAGCAGGGAGTAATTTGCACACCTGTAGAACAGGAGTTCTCTATATAATAAACTGAATTAAACTGGGTGCATCCTAGTGGAAACTTCTAATTTAGTTTTAGCCCCTTAGGACAGCAGTGTAGGCACCCTGCTTATCAGATGGAGTGTACTCTGAGATAGCAGGTGAGACTGTATATCTTGTAAAGATGGGTAAGAGCAATAAGAAATTTGATTTCAGATAATGCCTGGGGGTGCTACTCCTAACTGTCCAACATGGTCCTGCTTAGCAATTTTAAGACAAATTTTAAAAGTTCAGACTGTGAGAAAAACCCTCCAGTATTCCACCTACAGGATGTGATGTGCTCAGTGATCCAGAGCAGTTGTCCCAAAGTCATTAGAATTTTAGTACCATGAAACGAACATATGGCATTTTCATAGATTTGGGACTTTTTTTCTGCCCCATTGACAGCAAAGTAATTTTTGCCAGGGATAGAAAGAAGGCAAATAAGGTTCTCTTTTCACATTAAATAGAAATATTTTGGTCAATGCACAGGGAAAAAAATAGAGGGCCAAATTAGAAAAAGCAACAAAATCTGAACGAATCAGCAATAAGAAATTTAATTTCTTATTAAAATGCTCTATTTCTAACCCAAGGCCTGAGACTGCACTCACTGTGGGGACATTCTGCTGGTTCCCAGTCTCACGGTTTCAGGATATCCCTGCTGTGCTTGATTTGATATTCTTCTGTTCTACTCTAATCACATTTATTATTAAAAATGACACTTGCAGTGATACCAGGGAAAGGGAGCTGCTTGGTTTAGCTGGGTAACAATTACTAAATTTTCAGCCTTGCAGACTTACACTGTATCTTTGCCTGGAGGGAAGCTGAACAGCATTATTTTGTTCTATTATTATTTTGCATGATTATTTGTTATTATATTAATAACATCAGTAATAATTATTTATCAGTCCCACTGTTTCTTTAGGGCTTTTGTGTGTGTGTGTGTGATGCTCTACATGGTTTATTAACAAAAATAACATGCTAAATTATATTCTTCTCAAAAAAATGATAACACGCAGATGTACAAACCCACATTCATGTGTTGTTTTATTGGTGCATTACAACATTACATTTCCTTCACACTGAAAAAGCATGAGATTAAAATACACTGATCCACAAAAATGCCTTCCCTACGCTGACTTTGCACTGGTGATTTTGACACCTACAGATCCCTCCACAGGTTTCATCCCATTAAGTCTTTCATAATTTGAATTACATTTTAATCAAACCTTTTACACTGTCTACTTTGTGACTCTCGATTTAATCATTCCCATGAAAATGTGTTATTTGTTACTGCTTTCCCGAGGTCACCAATTACTCTCACCACTGCAGTTCTGAAGCTGTGTTACACTTCATGCTCCAATCCTTTAACAGCCACCTCTCACTTGAGGGCTGTATGAGCTTTTTCTCATCCCAAAGACAGCCTGTTTGTACCAAAAGCCATTAAAATACTGAGAATGTGTACAGCACAGTTAGAAGGCCCCCCTCCATTCTGAGAATAAGCCAGATCTATATAAAAACATGCAAAACGCTCTATGCATCAGTATTAAATTTCTAATTTTGACTGAAGATTTATCATTTATTTTTTAACATTTGCATATAACCTGGAAGACTAGGGTTCCTGCTGAAAGAAAGAGCTAATGGCTAGGCCACCCTCACTCTGAGGCTTTCAGTAATCCTCCCACATGAAGTAATAGAAAAATATATTTGTTCCAGAATTCTGTAGGATGGTTTAAAACCTTTGTAGGAAGATTAAACCTCCATTGAACTCTGTGGATTTCTAGAATAAGATCTCAACCACACCAGACGAGTGTTCTGTCAAATCCAGTGCAAATGCCAATTAATTTTGTTTTGCTGATGCTGGTATTGTGAATTACTGTATATTCACCAGGAAAACCACAGCTAAGTTCAACTGTCTCTGTTGAAGAGCTCAGAATTCTGTAAGTAGAATACCCTCCCTCTGACACAGTTAAACTGTACCAGCTTTGCAAGGCCTGATTTCTACAGAAACTCCCGAGTTCACGCCTGTTAAATTCCGTTCCTTAATGTCACTTCCTATTTATAGTTTATATGATATTTCCAAATATCATATGTTTACACACAGCAAGGTTGCATCCTCTTGTACACAGTTATTAGGTTTATTTTTAATGGGACCTTAATTTACTTGCCTTTTATAAAAATTCAAGTGTTGCAAATCAGGAAGCAGCTCTTCTCAAAAAAAAAAAATCTACAAAGCTTAGCTTTGAGGAAAGTAAATGACAAGCCTTACATAAAGACATTGAGCTGTTTGAATCACAAAATGTCTACGAGGCCAATGCATATTCCAACAGGAACACAGAAATTTTCATCATGGCAGCAGTCTCCTCCAGTCTGAAGCACCGTTAATTGTGGTCGTTGATCAACAGAATCTTGATTGCTCCAAGAAATGTTCAACTGCCAGGGTGTGATCTGGAATATTTTGCCTGCATTTTTCACAGGATACCTAAGGAGAAAAAAAAGCCTGGAATCTGACATTCTGCCATCCAAAGGTACATCATCTCCTCACAGGAATGTGATGTACACTGCATAGTGCATACGCAACAAACAGAATCCTACTGATAATAAATTAACTTCAGCCACACACTGTCCAACCTTCTCCACACCAACAGTGGTTTGATTCAGCTGAGTTCCAATTCAGGTACCAAGCCCACCTTGGCAAAGCACCATGCCCAAGTGCATGGTGACCAGAAAATGTGGGATGGGATTAGTGGAAAACTGTCTCCAGCCTTCCTCTGGATATGTTACAGTGCTGGAAACCACCACAGGCATTCGTGGTTGTGCGCCCAAAGTCACGAAAGGGAATCTTTGCATTTCCTCAGATCACCAATGCTGCAGTGAGTCACTACACAGGAATGAACATGGCACACCGAGGTCCACAGAAAACTTCGTGTTTCTTCATCCTCCTGGTTTCAGGGGGTTTTAAACATCTGTCTGAAAGACTTCAGCTTGTTAAATGCAATGGGTGTTCTTTTCTTTCGGGGTTTGGTTTTTTGGGGTTTTTTTGACAGTAAATATTGCAAGAGTTCTCAAAATTGCTGATGATGCCTTACCAAGTTTCTAATCATCCTGTATGTTGCTCTTAGTTGGTAATTTTAACAGCATGGAATTTCTTGAACGTGAGAATCATCCTGTGGAACTACTAATGCACAAGGCTTGGCCCTTACAAGCACTTCACCATCCACACCTTTTGCCTTCTTAGTCATTTAATAGCTCAGAATGACCTTGGCAAAACGTGGCAATTAATACAGAGTTCCACCAGCATGTGCAGATTTTTGTTAATGTCAGAAGGCAGCAAGATAAACACAAGGATGATGCCCTAAATTATCAAATTACAGATGTTTGAACACCTGATGAAAAGTGCTCTGTGTACTCGCCACCCATCAAAATCAACGAGTGCTGAAGATGACCAGAACTTTGTAGAAGATACTCAGTACTTCAGAAAATTTGTTTGCAGATCTAGTATAGGCTCAACCACATGTCAAAATTACTCTCTTTACATACCCCCACATAAGATTGTTTTTAATGTTCTTTCCCCTTCCCTCAAGTAGTTCTACCTGTTTGCAGTAGACTGAAAACAGATAATTCAGCAAGTCAGTATGAACTGAAAATTTAAAAGTACGACGGCATCGTGACATTAAAAATAAAATACTTTAAATCCCTTTATAAAAAGGAAAGAAACAAAAGAAAAAAATGTACAGTAAGAACCACTGTTAAGAGACAAGAGTTTTGAGGAAATGTGAGAAGGCTAAAAGTTCATTCTGCACATTTCTCAGAGTCATACGGGACCTTCAGTTATCCCCTCCAGAGGCAGCCCAGTAGCATTGTCTGCTGTAGGTCTCTCTTCCTTCTTCACTGAGTTCTGATCCAGCAGGCTGACGTAAGATTTGTGACAGGCTGTATTACCCAAAGGAGGGTAGTGCTGTCTGTAGCAAATATAAGCAAAAATGAGGCCAATGATCCCTCCAACGAAAGCATCTGGAGGAAAAAAGCAACAAAACCAGAAACACGTTATGAGGGAAAGGGCAGCCAGGAGTGGCAACTGCAAATCAAAGACATTTGGTTGATGTGAAAGTGTTTAACAAAGAAAATGGAAATTTTTAATTTTCCTAAGGAATTTGGAACCAAATACCACATTCACACCAGACACATAAAATCAGTCCCTGGGGACTTGGGTAATATTTTGAACACAAAAATTATAGATGGGTGAGATTGGCTAAGTTTTGGGAGATGAAAACTGGGAACAGAACGGCCTCCATGGGGTGTCAAACACTCCTGATGTTCCAGATCAGAGCTGACCATCTGTGGGTAAGCAACCCACTTTTTTCTCCCACTTCCAAAAGCAGACTGCCAAGAATAATTTCAAGTTGGATGAATTCTTACCAAAAGCAATCGAAAGATCAAAGACTAAGCATACCTGTTAACTGATTTAACACCTTTTGAATACCTTTCTTTGATGTTTTTTACTATCCCATACTACTATCAGAAGATAAAGATAAAATAAGGCTACTGGATGAGATATTTGCAGCTCTCAACAGAGGCAATTTTAATTTTTCTATGGAGGATTCCTTCTGTTTCTGGTTCTACCTCTTACTAAAGCACTCACCTCATCTTCTGTTTCATTTACAATCATCAAGAGAAAAACTTCACTGAAAATACACACTCTGTGAAAGCCTCAGATTTAACATGAAGAATAATGAAGAGACGCAAAAGGTACTGCTTATAATAGGACCTGACAACACATTTTATTTTAACAAGACTGATTCAGCACCACATCATCTGTGTGTACCTGTGTTTCAATTCTTTCATTAAAAAAAAAACAAACAAAGTGTAATAAAAATAGTGAATCACTGAGTTTACTGACAAAGAAGAGTAAATCAATGCAGATTATTTTTGTCTAAAATCATTAATACAGATTAAATACCTTGGTTTGTCAGTGCAATTTTTATTAGAGCAAAGACCATGGGGTTCAACTTTCAATGAGTAATAGTTTGTAACATCACAGGAGTGAGATGTCTTTTATCAGGAACGGATAGGGCAAGAAAACCTGGGAAATTTAATACTGAGGTAGATAAATTTAAGAAATATAAGATTGTAAGTCACATTTGAGGAATAGGTCTGCATGGAATGGCCCAGGAGATGCCTTCTAATCCTATGTTCTCTTCCTCCACACAAAAGGACATTATGAATCTATCACAAATTAATGCAACAGGGGCTCAAACAAGAATTTAAAAGGTGATTATGTGCAGACAGTAACTTATCCTACCCACACAGGAAGCTGACTGATTCCATCAGCCAGTCTCTACCAAACTACAATGGTATTAAAGGTACTGAGGCAAGAATTTCCACTGTACAGCATCAATCAACTTGTAAAAAACATAGTTTTTGTGACATGATTGATTTTCTATAAGCCTGTGTTGGGCGCAATTCTCAAGATTATCCTACTTTGACTGAATAGTGTTCCAGCTGCTTTTTTATTTTGCTTAACAATCAAGTCAAGCCTATGACTACTATTTCTAATCATGGAGAAACACCAGATATTTGTCAGTCCTCTTTAAGTTCCCTGAGATTTTAAGGCTTGCTGAAAACCTGCCCAGAAAATTTCTTTCAAAATCTTTACACAAATTATGCAACTCTGGACCTCAGCTTGGGCATCATAGTAATACAAATACACTGCATGGTTTATGCCAAAGGTTTCTGTCTTACTGACCTTGCTTGACTGGGGGTAGTAAGCAAAAACACAGGCAGCCATTTTAGCTCCTGTTTTTGAAAAAAAACCAATTCTGTCTTTTGTTTTATTTCATGGTAAAAATAACTTCCCTCTTTTCATTTTTTTCCTTTCTCCCCTTGGTTTGTCCATAAAGGAAATAGAATATTGTTTCATTCCCTATATTTAACTTTACTTTTTTCCATACAAAATTCTCCCTTATTCCATGAGTAGGTTAACATTTTCAGAATTATAAGCCTATACAGAGACTTATATATTGGGAATCAATATATTCAGGAATTCAGGATTCACAGTGAAAAATCCTAAAGTTCACTAATATCAATACTAAGGCTTTGAATATCACTCTCTCCAGCCAAACTGAAGTGAGCTCATAAAGTTCTCATAGTATTAATGTTGTAATCATACTCAACGGACTTTTAACACGAGGACACTCCACTCCATCTTTCACCTGCACTCTTCTAAGTCTTGGACTCAAAACTAAAGGTCCTTTTCCATTTCCCACAGCACAGTCCACACAAAGCCACCATTAATAATTGACCACAATTAGCTGACTCTGCTGAGCATGAAAGCCAAGGCTCTGTGCTGTGCCCATGGTGAGCAAGTCTCTCCCTTGGGAGCACAGCTCTTCCAGGGGAAAGCAGAGGTCACCTGCAGGGCCATGTCTGCTCTTGGGAAGAGATGAGTTTGCAGCTCCATCTCTGTAAAACCCAAAGGCAGAGCAGGAGCAGCTGTGATGAGCCCAGTCACAGCCCCTGGGTGCAGTTTTCCTCCACCACGTCCAGCTCACACCATCATCACCTGCCTCGCAGCACAGCCTTCAGCCCAGAAATAATTCTGGCAAGAATTACACACTGCTAACATGTGTTCTAAACCCGGGAGTAAACCTGTACTCTCCACGTTTCTGCACACTCCTCTCTTTAACAGATGGCTCAAGCCAGCCAAGTGTCAAGTGTTTTCCTGCCAGCCTGGCCAGGCAGCACCTCGTGCTCAGCACTTCTGTGCTGGAGGCTCTCTCCAGCCCCAGTGTCATGAAAAAAAGGAGAGAAACGGGTCCTGAAACAAGACAAGGCTCTGCTGGAAACCAGGAGGCTCCTCAGAGGACATGTCAAGGCTAATGGCTGGTGATGAAGCAGCTGCAGGAGAACAGCAGGAGCACAGCAGGAAAAGAGAAAGCATGGCTGAGCTTGGCTCTGGTGTGCTGGCTGAGATGAGAAAGAAGGTGCCCGGGGGGACAGAGCAATGCAGCAATTAATTGAGATTATGGGAAGGAAGAACAGAATGCTGTGTCTTTGTACTGGGATTTGGGGCCAGGTTTTGGTAGCTGAGGGAGCTGCAGGGATGGCTTCTGTGAGAATCTGCCAGAAGCTTCTCCATGTGCAACGGAGCCAACAGCAGCCAGCTCCAGGATGGGTCCGCCACTGGCCAAGGCTGAGCACAGCCGGGATGCGGGAGCACCTCTGGGATAACAGATTTTAAAAACTCAAAAAAAGAAAAATATGGACAAGTGCAATGGCAGCTGGAGAGAGGAGTGAGAACATGTGAGAGCAATGGCCCTGCTGACACTCAGGTCAGTGAGGAAGGAGGGGCTGGAGCTGCTCCAGGCACCATGACAGCAACTGCTGTGACTTCCCTCTCAACTTATCTCAACTCATGAACCTTTCACTGCATTTCCTCTCACCCTTCCAGCTGAGGAGGGCAGCAACAGACCTGGTGTCCAGCCAGGGTCAACACACCTCAGTGCTGGCAAACAGGAAACAGCATGTGACCAGTATGAAATTGAAATTTCACATCACTGAAAGGAGCACCTTGAGGGGAGTTCAATTTGCAAGGCCAGCAGTACAGCACCAGCAATACCTCAGAAAGCCAAGATGACCTACATAACAGCATCAGAAATACCATGCATGGCATTTCTGACAGGAGTATAGGGACAAATGGGAAAAAGCAATTACAGGCTGGTTTGGTGAGCAGAAGACATGAGTAAAGCAAGGAAGCTACAAAGGCGATCATAAAGAGGATCAAAAAATGGTAAAAGAAATAAGTGATGGCAGGGTTTTCTGAACTGTCACACGCGAGTGTGTAATTGATAATTAGCACAGCCTTCTACATCAGTTACGTCTCACACCTGAATTTTGAAGGACTCTGAGACAGATGCAGCTGATCTGAAGGGTGTAGCACTCCAACAGTGCCTGCTGTGAGGGAGGAGAGGATGCTGTGGCAGAGGCCTGAAGCTCTAAAGGTCAGTGCTGGCTAATTCAATTCCTGCTAGGAAACCCCAGCATCAATCCAGGAGCAAGGGAAATCTGTAGCACACCGTCATGTTTTAACTCACATGATGTGCAAAAAAAAAAAAAAATCAAAGAAATACATGGCTGCTTAAGAAAAAAAGAGCAGGGAAAAAGGGTATGTGTTGGAACCCTGGGCACAAAGAATTTTAGGCTTTCTGTGCTGACAGGCACTTACCCCAGTAGAGCACTGCATTTGACCTGGGGCTGTGGAGAAGGCTCACAAAATTGAGTGATGGAACTGGGATTGTGGGTGCGTAGTTTGGATAGAAGTGTGTGATATCACATGGTTTGGGATATAGTACTATATAAAGCAAGATGGAGGTTTTAGGCTGTAGGTTTGTCCTTCTTTTTCACCTTCTTCTTCTTGGGTTTGGGTGGAAAAGTCTGCAATGGTGGCAACAGGCGGTTGGTTATTTGGTAAAAAGTAAAAATAAGTTAGGTGGCATTTGATAATTGGGTAGTTCATGCTTAAAAGGCCTTGCAGAGAGAGACCTTGAGCTCCATTTTCAATTTGCTAGCCCGGAGTGCTGCAGAACTCACCATTTGTGAGACTGTGCCATATATAAGAACTAACACACATCTGAGCCCAAACAAGAATCACATCCCGCTCGTTAATCCAGATAAACTGCCAAGATAAGCAAGGGGTGAGGCCATCTCACCTTGCCAGTGATGTTTGTAGTCACACATCCGGGACAGGGCGATCATCATGGCACAGTAGAGGGGCAGGATTGCTGCACAGAGCCTCCAGCTCTTCCCTCGGCCGCTCTCCGTGAAGCAGTGCAGCTTCCCAGCCAGGTAGAAGGTGGTGAAGCCAAGGCCTGAAAATGCAACTGAGAAAGCAAAACACATCACTACAGTAAATCGTAATTAGTGCCGTTTCGGTTGGTTGCTTCTTTTTTTTTTCCTTTTTTTCTTTTTAGTTTTTTGGTTTTTTGTTTGTTTTGTTTGTTTGTTTGTTTTTTGGCTTTTTTTATTAAAGCAGTCATGATCTTGCGAGCTTTAAAAAAAAAATAAAATTACATTTTGGGGAAGTGAATGAGGAAAGGCATTCTCCAACAAGATCTATGGCATACATATATTCTCCACAGCAGTGGCGTTACCTGTGGAGCAATGCAAGCAACCAGGCAAGGGAACACTCAGAAGCAATTTGATTTTTTTCTAATATATACCCTCAGCTTTTACAAATTCTGACATGTCTGCAAACACTGTGTTGCCTCTAGACATTCTTCTATCCCACAGAAATTAAATTTTTTCCTTCCCTCAGCAATTTACCTTTTTCCTCTGGGGGACATATCAGACACTAAATTAAACATTTAAGCAAATTTCTAACTTGAGTCACAAAAGTTTTTTCATGCTTCAACCTTCAGCACATCTCTCCTGATTTTAAACCTATTCTAAAACGTTAAGGTTCAAAGCAGAAAAGGATTCAGACATTTTGCACTGTAATTGAATTACATTTAAATGAGATTTTTAGGTCCCATTACCCAGTTTCTATAGAACATGCACAACTAGCAGTGATGAGAGAACTCAGGCACCAAGTTTCTGCACTGAACTTCTTTCCTGTTGCAGCTCTTACACCTTCCAGAGAGACACTGGATAGGGAAAGGACTTGTTTGTATCATTTCCAGATGAGTAAATGGAGCAATCAAAATTAAATGTCTTGGATATGCAATATCAAATGCAATCCTGAAGCAAAAACTTTCCCACTCCAAAAATACGCTTGTCTTCATATTTCCATTTTTTCATTTTGGGTTATCATTTTTCAGGCAAACTGCAATCGGGAGGCAGAATTCCCAGGCAGAAGAATCAATTGCTTTGTGGTTTCATTTCCAGGCAATCTACAATACCTAGCAATTTACAGGGCTTAAAGGAATATTGCCCAAACTATAAAGTGGGTGTTCAGTTCACACAGACTCATATTTAGGGTTAGTACCATTTACCAAGCAATTTTACCAGCAATTGTCAGCGTGGTGCACAACAGCAGCAGATTTAGCTAAAAGGGCTTGAGAGGATCTGGCGATATTTTTAAAAGTCAATTTCCCCAAAATTTGTGGGGTTCTTTTCGGGGTTTGACACATTTTCAGGTGGAGGTGCTCATGGAAGAACATGTTCTTCAGTTCAGCAGGATCTGTATTTATAATAAATACAAAGGCAGACCTTGCCTTTGTAGGTGGTTGATGTGTTTCTCTAAACTAAATCGCAGAGAGAAGAGAATCACAA
The DNA here is from genome assembly GCA_013396955.1 of Regulus satrapa. NCBI lineage: Eukaryota > Metazoa > Chordata > Aves > Passeriformes > Regulidae > Regulus > Regulus satrapa. Next base: position 187,890 of record VWZN01021065.1, on the reverse strand, counting down.
ACACTCCTTGGGGGGAACCCACTTCTAATATAAAAGGGAAAAGAAATATATAATGCTCTCATAAAATATTAATTTATAATCTTAATATTGTGGCTGTAGAACTAACATTGGGCAGAGAAACCTTACACTGCAGAATTTCAGATTGACTTCCCTTATTCCTAAGTGTGCAAATCCAGAAAGAGCTGCTGGACCCAACAGTCCCAGTGTACACAGAGTCAGCAGCAAAACCCAAGGAATTAACAGCAAAATGCTCTGGGATGTGGGATATCATTATAAAAGTAACTACAGAATCCAAGACAACTCAATTGCGGTGCACCCCATGTGGGCAACTTTGCTTGATGGCTCTATTTTGAAGATGTCAATCAAGAACTTGAAGAAAAACAATTCACTCTTCAAGAATCCTGGGCCTAAAGGTGATATTTACACTGAAGAATCACTCCATCTGTAAAATATATTTGAGCACTTTTTTCCTGTACCAGCTGGAGTTAATACATCACTGCTTAATACTTCACATCGTGAAGGAAAGACAAATACACACATGCTCTGAAGGGTTACACCCTGCCTACACTCCCAGTAAAAATTATTAGGAAGACACATCCCAAAGTTTCAGCAAAGTAATACAAAAACACTTCTAAACTGACTTCTTCCAGAAAATAAATCAAATTCTCCTTGTATAAAGAAGGGAAAAGCAATACAAAATACCAACCATCCCTTTTTGGAGACACTGATGTAAATCAACAGAAGAAAATCAGCTTGATTTAGTGTAAAACAATTTCAACTCTAAGAAACATGTTGATATCCAGACACAAATATTTAATTGATTTTAAATGTTGTAAGAGGAGAAAGGAATGAGGAAATGAGATATTTTTATCAATTGGTGTCACTAACTGCAGTCAAAGTCCTGATGCCCCAAGACAAGGAACTCAGGAAAAACCCCTCATGAGATTAAACCACAGGTTCTGTCATGGCTTGTTAAAATGCTTTAAAATGCATTATCACTATTTGAATAAATAAAACTACATTCAACTCAATTGTTCTGTTTGTTTCTATTATGTTCTTTTTTAAAAAAAAAATTCGTTTTAAAAAATATGAAGGAATAAGGAGGATGACAGCATCTAGAGACACCACAGATCCCATCCTGCCAACTGATTCTCCAGGCCAGGGATTTAGGAGTATTTCAATATATTATATTGAAAAACCTCTCTGTACAGACCAAGGCAATTACCAAGTTGAAATGCATAAGGTGAGAAACTATAAACAACTATCTGATCTAAAGCACCCCAAATAAATTATTCATTTTAAAATGTAATTGCTTTTTTGAGTGTTTTTCTGAAATTTAAACTACCCCAGGAGGACCTTCAGCCTCTCAATTTTAATGGATGCTTTGCTAAGCACACAATAAATGACGTTTTTAAATTAGGCAGCTTTTGAACTAAAGAAAACCCCTCAACTTACTTAAGTGACATCAAATTACAAAACAACCATCTGAATGGCCTTTGTAAGGATCAGATAAAATGATCCCTCCCTTCGTCTGCAAGGCTTTATTTTTGTAATGATTACTGTACATTTCCCAAATGCAAACACAGACTATTCATCACAGGAATTGCTCAGCAGCCTACTGAAGAATTCCAGCAGCTAGGGTTACTGCTGAATGTTTTCAGTTTCACACTGTTCAAAGACTGAAATGTTTATATTTCTTGAAGGAAAAGTATGATACCAAATGAGTGCATAAATTTTAATGCTGAAATTCAATTCAAAGAGCATTTTATAGATGTACAATTCCCAAATAATGTTATGAGCTAATTATCACTTTTTTTTTTTTCCCCCAAGTGGGGCAGTCAATCACCTTCCCTTTGGCTTAGCTCTGTGAATTTCTTTTCACAGAGAAAAACAGTTCAGCAGAAGCAACATGAAAAGCACATCACTAAATACAAATGTATGTAAGGACTTGGGAAATAAAAAAGAGATGTTGGAGAAGAGACATGTTTGAACAAAAACAGACTTATCTGAAAAGATTATTGTTTTTGCATCACTGTCACAGTGAATTCTTATGAACTTTTTGGGGGATTCTTTTGGTGCCATGCTTTTTTTTATGTACCTTTCCAGATACCTCATGTCACCTGAAATTCCTAAGGTGGCCTCAGGATGCATCTCGTTGCCACCAAAAAATGAGAACTAAGTTTTGATTTGTTCAGTTCACACGGCCTTTTACAAAACGTCTGAAAAGCAAACCTGTTCCACAGCCTACTTTTCCATTTCTGTGGGTAGAAACCTAGAAAAAAATCCCCCTTCTCTGAGAACATAATAGAGAAGATTAAATCAGCTCAGATCCTGGAATTACATTAAATAATTTCTCTTTTTAAGCACAGTATCTAGGCACAAGCTAGATCACTGCCTCTTCAGCTCTAATACAAATTACGGCCATGGAGGCATTTATGAGATATTTAACAACAAATAATCCCTACCAAGAGCATTTTTTTCTCTTCAAGGTCAACGCTGGGAGATATCAAGTTCCAACCAATGGGTCAGGATAACTTCTTGCTTTCCTGCTTTGCTGCAATTAAACCATCAGCAGCATCCTGGATAAGGATCACAGCCTGCTCAACCTCTTGGCATTCCATCCACCATGCTAAGCATTTGCATCACTCCTTCAGGGATGCGCACGTAATTTCAAACTTGTTTGAAGAGAATTGGCCCAAGAATACAGATTAGCATGTAAAATACAGTTAGAAGACAGGCTGAAGACTTATCTCCATGAATTGAAATTTTTTGACAGTGGAGGATCAGAATTCTTCTGTCAAACTCATGGTCAGCGGTGTCAAGGAGTTTACTGGAATTCAGCAATTTTAGTACTACAAAAAATCCCCCTAAATACTTCAAAAAGGAACAAGGGAAACCCCAGACTGTGCCCAGCCAGAGCAGGAAGTGTTATGTAGAAAATCACCGCTTCTCTTTTCATGGTGTGACAAACAGCTGGAATAGGAAAATGTTATTTATTCCTGCAACACTTTGCATTTTGCAAAGCAATGAAATCTGATTTACCCTGCTAGAGGAACTTTTCATTGGGGTTTTATGCAGAGTAGTAGAGTTTGGACAGGGGGAAAGCAAATGCCTTTTTCACCCCCTCTTTCAAAGTGAACGAGGACATCAAGGAGAAAGTGGCTGCACAGCAGCACTGTACTGTCACTGAATTCAGTGGCCTCCAAACTTGGCAAAATCTCCCCTGAGAGGGAGTGTTAAATAACTCGCTTGAGAAAATCAGAGGCTGGAAAATTGGGCATCTTCATTCCCAACTCAGTCTGGAATGAAGTTTGCTATCTGAAGAGAGCAAAACTAGAGCTCCTCTCCATTCTGGATACACAGTATATTTGGGATTAGTACCTTTAGACATGCAAAGAAAAGGGAGAAAATATAATTTTAGAAAGTGATAAATAACTGAGATGTCCAGCAAGGCGAAGAGAAGGCTTTGGGGCAACCTGGTCTAGAGGAGGGTCCCTGTCCATGGCAGGGGTGGAACAGGATGATTTCTGGTACCTTCAAACTCAAACCCCAGAGTGACCCTACATCCTCTGTGTAAAACAAATTCATAGAACATGTTGGCCAGGTAGGATAAATCCCAGTGAGGAACCACTGTTTTACACCACCAGGATTCCTGTATTAAAAACCCACCCTTTTTATTTATAATTCAGAAAAAAAGGAAAATCTTTTTGAGGTATGCACGTAATCTGAACCTCAAACACGCTCAAGAGAGTTGATTCATTATTAAGGCTGGAAAACAAAACATTAAGGAGTTCATTTCACAAGCCCCTCATGAATTCTAAGAGCCCTTGTTTTTGAGTATTCACAGGTAATTGTGTCAGAGAAGAGGTAGAAGCATTAAACACACCCATTCCTGAGTATACTTAGAGTTTGAATTAAAAAGCTAATAAACCCCATGGGATTTTTTTTTCCTTGGGTATCTAAGAAATCAGTTTCATATTTCCCTGGATTCTTTTATAAAAGGATGAAATATTTCAGTGAGACAGTGCCGTATAACTGTTAATTAAGAGATTTATCTTGAAAATAGGGGAGTAGCAGCAATTACTGCCAAAAACCTGTGGCTTGTAGCTCATTTGTTACTCAAAATGTTCGTTTTCAAGTGAAGGAAATATGATTATCCTCCATGAAATTGCTAGCTAAAGATAATTAAGAGTTCAAATTCAGATACCCAACTATAATTACAAGTACCTATGTAGTACTTTATAAAAATTATCACATGATAGCAAACATTTCTATTGAAACTCAGTAATTTCTTCATTCTGAAGCACATAAATCACTTTAACTTTTCAAACAAATAGATGTCTTTTAGAGTGCAAAAATATTTTCCTTCTTACAATTGACTAATTTTCATTATTTTGTGGAAAAGGGGAGGAGGAGCTCCCTGTCTAGGTTTCAGCACAAATAAGCAGAGTTCAGCTGGGGATAAAGGGGCACGTCCAAACAAATGCAGCACTGGTCTGTGGACCAACCATCAGGACCATAACTCTTAGAGGCAAATTCACATTTCCAAGGAATACTGGAATAATCTGGAAAATACTGGAAACTTCCAACAATACACAGAATCAAGGCCAGATCCATGTATATTGCCATCCAAATTATTCTCCTGCTCCTCATATTTAGCTCCCACTCGCCCCCTGCCCTGCTGCAAGAGGCATTCTCTGCATACATTGAAATTTTTCATAGACATTCCAGCCTCCTTGCCATACTAAAAAATACCAGAAATTGGTATCATATCCCATTGTTTGACAGCAAAAATATCTTTTAAACATTGCCTATTGACCTTTTCTGATATTTACATCAACTAGCAGCTCAATTTGTTTAGACAGGGTCTTCCTGTGCTCATGCACACAAACCTATGATTTCAAGCAAGGAACATGGAGAACAGATCAGAAAAAACAGAATATTTCAGTTGGAAGGGACCAACAATCATCATCTATTCCTACTGCCTGACGGACCAAAAGCTAAAGCTAATTATTAGGAGCAGTGTCCAAATGCTCTTAATCAGTGGCAGGCTTGGGAAGCACTGCCCAGCTCTCTGGGAAGCCTCTTCCAGTGTTTGAACACCCTCTTGGTAAAGACATGATTCTAATATCAAATCCGAACCTCCCCTGGCACAGCTTTGAGCCATTCCCACGTGTCCTGTCACTGGGTCCCAGGGTGAAGAGATCAGCAAAGACAAGGCTAACAAAATGAAGAGTAAAAGAGCTTATTATATGGTAGAAAACTTCTTGCACAACTGAGCAAGTGATGGTTTAAATATTTAGTGATATTTAAATATTTTTAAAGAAGATTTAATACAACTCAGCAGTCACACTAAAGCATATTTAGTCCCAAGTGCTGTGGACATGTTATGATAGCATAAACATCAGGTCAATCATTCTTATTTCTATTTTCTGATTAATTCCCTCAGTAAAATCATCCAGAGATTTATTTGTCTTTCCCCCCCACTTTTTTTTTAATATTTCCCATGCTATTTCATCCACAAATCCAACTTGCATTGCCTTCCATCATTAGAAACCCTCAACATCATCATTATCCAAAAGTTCCTAGTTGCTTATATAAAATGTAGGAACCAGACCGAGAGACTTCTAAACCCACTGGCTTCATTCAGGTTGAAACAAAGGAAAAACTGAAAAGTCTCAAGAGAAAACCACCAGACAAATCAGTCATTTTCAACAGAGAAGTATTAGTTTAAAAAATAGTTTGCATAAATATTTGTCATGTAGGTTTTGTTTGAGAAAACACTGATGTCATTATTTTCTCAGTCTTCTGCAGAAGGAAGGGGAAAAAAAATTACCTGCAATAGCTCGTGTTTTCTACCTAGGACTGACAGCATTAGCAAAATCCAAATGAGGCTTTTGCAGGTGCTTTTTCTTTCTTCCTGGCATAAATAGTATACTTGATTTCCTGTATTTATCTCATAGCTTTTATCTCAAGAGCCTTTTAATATCCCCTTGCTTTCAAGAGACCTAAATGAATGTTTTCAGAAAATGTTATGACTGAGATTTCTGCCGTTTGATAAATCAGTCAGTCACCTCTCTAAAGGAAGCTGCCTGGCAATTTAAGTTTATCATCCAATTTCAAGGGTTTTATGGAGTTATTTTTCTTTTGCTCATAACAGAATTGTAGTTGCCACTCCTGATTTTAATGAAATAATTCTGGATTGACTCAGACTTATTTGCATTAGAAGAACGTGATCTTATGTGAGTCAGGTCTATCCCTTTTGCTGCTCAAAGGGGATTTGAACGTGCAAGGAGGATTTGGAGACTGATCACAACTCATTCTTTTGGGGTGGAGAAGACCCACCTCAACTTACAAAAGTTAGTGCTCTGTAGGGAGTTTTAAAGTCCTCATGGACACAGAATATCTGGGTTTACTTCCAAGTAGCTCTAATATAGGTACAACGCTCTCCTGTATATTCTGATTTATTCTTACCATAGACTGGAAGACCACACCATGTGCTGTAAAGGCAGTTTCAGGAATCTCAATATTTGCCAGTACTGGAGTGAGTTTTTTTCATTAAAGATGGTCAGAAAGTGACGTGCCAGCCTCCCCTGAGCTCACAGCCTTCCATTTTCAGATCAAACTCGTGCCTTCTGACCCATTTCACTCCAGAGAAGAGCTGTCACTACAGTTCACAGAGGGAAATTGATCTTTAGATCTCTGGTGTGACTCAGAGTCCTTTTAACTGAAAAGGTCAGGCAGAAGAACAATGGTCTTTACTTCACACACAGCTGAAATCTACAGCACCTCAGCCAAGCCTTCTGCAGCCTCTGAAACCAAGCCTTTACCTTAACCTTAGCTTACAAATTCTGCCTAAAAAGCTAAAGTTAGGCAAAAAGAATTATTAATTTTTAGCGAGTTTGGCTTTCAGTCAGTCGATGGGATCTTTCTGTCAGGGGTCAACAGCCAACAGGAATCTCCTGAAGTCCAATACAGGGAAATACAAATTCTTGTATTTCCTGGGGGAAGAACATCCCAACTCTGCTGGGTGGTGGCCAGCACAAGGTGAAGAGACAACTGGCACCAACTGAAGCATTGAAATTGCATTGAAATATAAGAAACAGCATTTTCACTGAAAGAGTGGTCAGGCACTGGACCAGGTTTCCCTGTGAGACAGGTTGTGGAATCTTCACATTAAACCAAAACTCAACTGAGAATCATCCTCTGGAACCCTCCTGCCCTGACCCTGCTTTCAGCTGTGGCTGGAACCGCACAATTTCCAGAGGCTCCTTTATCCTCAAAGTTCTGCAAATCAAACTATAAGCTGATATGCTAGACTAGCAAGTGATTTTTCATTTTTTTTCCCAGCAGACACATCCGTTCCAAGATGTCTGTGTGGGTATTGAAGGTCAACGTGGGCTCAATCTCCCCCTGACCACCAACACTCAGCATCACAGGCTCCAAAGAGGCTTCTCACCAAGCCAATATTTTTACTTCAGTAAAAAGGTACCAAAACCAGCTTCATTCAACTTCCTCTAATCTAATTCCTTAGCTGAAAAACACAGCTTCAATAGTTCTGGCCAACTCAGAAATAACATGTTTTAAAATAGTCACTAAATAAAACTAAAGCCAAAACAGGCAACAGCAATCTGCTTGCAAATGTTTTGAGCAGAATAAGAGCCTAAAGGGAGTTACATCATGAAGAATTAATCACTTCCTCTAAGAAAGCAAACAGGGTCAAGAATCTGGCATTAAATTCACAGAGGATTTTTGGTGTTTCTAAATAAATTGTGTTGTGTTACTATTATTTACCCATATTTGCTTGTACAAGGAGCCCATTACTACAATCACAGACATCTCCCTGTCTAGGATCTCCTTTTTTCTTTCAGGCTAAACAGCCCATTTTAATGAACAGTATTTGAAGCAAGCCTGAGATACAGATTTGCTAATCACTGTTCTGATAATAACATATGAACATCAATATTTAAGATGTAACCATGAAGTTGTCCTGGTTTTGGCAATAAGACTCAATCATTATCTATTTTAACCTAAACTTTTGGAGCACTTTTGTGGTGGTCTGTCCTCTTATGTAGGTGAAATCTGCAATGGGTCAAAGATTCACTTAGAAAGCAATGGATCAGATCTTTATTCCTTTGATTTAGAGCTCTGTATCCAAATCTTGGTATCACTGATTTGAAAAGATGATGTGGACTCGTATTTTAAGCCAGAATTCATTTCCAACAGCAACTAGAAAAAGATGTGGACAAAACCCAACCCATAAAATTTGGCAGAACCAGTTTATATTTGTTTGCCATTATCAGGTCATAAAGCAAAACCAGAATTTTCCCCTTTATTTCCCCCCTCCTTCCAGCCACCTGACTGGTGATGTGTCAACATCACAGGAAATTTACTGCTCATATTCTTCTGCTCTCCTCTGCGAACTCTTCGGAAGTCCCAGGGCATTGCAACCATTTTAAACTGGAGCTCATGAGCCCCGTGTGCTTTCAGAAATGTGAGCTCTCACATGGAAAACACGCTCAGTATTCCTGTCACCTTAATTAAACATGCCTTTGACATATGGTCAAGCAGGATCAGCCTTCCTTGTGCATGAAAAAACCCTGGTGGCTTCTAGGCTGAACATGCTCCCTGAAAAAATTTAGATATGTTCACAAAAAAAAAGATATTTACCCAATTATAGCAATTACAACCAATTATAGTTAATTGCATTTTCAGACCAACATAGGATCTCAAAAGCTGATACCCTCCCTCATGACCTCATGGTAATAATGCAAATTCCAAATTCTGTCACCAAAATAAACTCAGACCTCCCTGTCCACGCAAATACCAGACAATCAAATGCTCACCTCTTGTAGCCTGTATAAAGACTGGCACATTGTGATATCTTCTTTGAGCTGACAAATGCTTAAAGCTACTCAAAGTAACAAAGAACTGTTAAGTAAATGAAGCTTACTGATTACTTTTCCATTTTTAATTACTGCATTGACATACCTGGAATTGCTTCCCTGGATACAAACCTGGAATTACAAGCATTTCTTTACCATGTACATTGATTTTTAGATAAATAACACTCTAGAACTCCTAAGTTCCTATTTTGTTTGTGAAGAGATTTTGTCAGCCTGACACAAATGTCAAAATGACATCAGACATGAGATGAAAAGGAAGAAATCAATGATGAAAAGCTGTCTATCCATCCCATTAGTACATGCCTGCAAATTCAGTGATCTTTTCAGGTCCTAGTTGCGCACATGACTTGTCCAATTAAATGTTCTGTGTTCATTCACCTTAATTTTCCTCTTGCATGTGTTGAATTCAGTTAAATTCTCTTTACCCATACATCACATTTTTCACCAACTGGTATGCTGGGTAATCGTTACCAAGAAAAGGCTTCTACTGATTCCTGCCCAATTTATTCTATTTATTCTATTTGTATTCATTGAATACACTCAATCATTCTATCTGCATGTCCATCCATTTGCTCATTTTTGTTCTGTCTCTTGCTGCTGCTGTTTCCATCTCGTTGCAAGGAGGGAAAAATACATCTGGAGAGGTGGGGATGTGAGGTTCTCTGCAAGAAAACTCTTCAGAAGGTGTGGGAAGGACACAGGCAGGAAAAAATAGTGCATTTATGATCTTCACAAGCACCACTGTTTTGATGAAGTATGGGCACAGAGAGCCTGCTTGGTACCATCACAGTTGGTAGCTTTAAACTAGCATAAAGTTGCCAATGGATTTTAAAACCATGGAAATACTAAATTTATATATTTTGGAGTTATTTTGGGTGTCAGAATAGCAACATTTGTGCCACTCAGGAACACCTCTGAGCTACTGGACACATTCTACAGCCGTTTTCTCACATATGATTTGGAGTACATTGGAAAAGAACAAAATGGGTTCCAAACAATCCAAAAGATCCAGAGACTTCTTTGATCCAGTGGAACATGCAAGTCACTCTTTGGCTTTATGAAACAATCTGTGCCCCACACATTTTTCCTCTTTGTATGACATGCACTCCTCGGCCCAGGGAGGCGAAGCCAAGAAAATCATCTGTGCTCCAGGAAAGGAGAACTTTCCTCCAGAGCACAAGTTGGCTCTGAGCGTGGTAACAGGTTGGTCACAACATTTTTATGGAGCAATCAAGGTCAGGCCAGGCCATCTGGGAGTGCCAGTGCTGCCACTCTTGATACAATCCCTTTACACTCTCACAGCTCCACAGATTTTCTTGGTAAAGATCTTGTCTTGCACAGATGAGGTTTTCTATCCTGGTATAACAAAGCTTGTGATTGACAGCCTGTCCTGGAAATGCCTGCAGAAAAACTGTTTTGAAGATGAGAATGGCTCTTGACTGAAGCTTCTAACCCCTCTTTATGAGCTGCCTGGCAGTTTTTACTTGTGATTTATTTTCCTCAGGGGTTCAAGTGAAGTAGGAAATACCAAACTGTAGTGGGGTACTTGCAACCATCATACCAAGAGAGGAGCTATAGTTTATGTCAATTCTCATCCTCACCACTTCCATTTCTGCAGTCATGAAAACAGAAAAAAATAATCCCCAAACACTGACAGAAACAACAGAAAGAAAAGCTTTTTGGTGCTGTTTCATATATTTCACAACACAGTGAAGGGATGACAGAAATCTCAAGAGTGGAACTCCTTCACTTCGCCTCATAATAACCTTCTGCTGAAGGAAGGGAGAAAGGTGCCAAGAAAAAATTTTGGACTAAGATTAAGGAAGGAAAGTTTGTGAACACCTACACATGAAGAAGACAGGAAGGGCAGTTTTTAAAACCGAACTAATTAATTATTATATTTGCAAATTATAGCACAATTTGCAAACATGAATTATTATAATCCCATACATTCTCATTGCTTCATAGGTGTAAGAAAGAAGTATAATGGTGCGCTTCCCATAACAGTTTTTTGGTTTCCACTCTTTATACTGCTGGGAATGAAGTAATAGCAGGAAACTAAATTTGTGATCACAACTATAAACGATTCTTGATAAAACTGACAATTCTGGTTATCGAAATAGTTTTCTTGTAGAGAAGAAGGGTTAGCATTGTACGATTGTCAAATTAAATGCTTTCATTCTCTGTTATGAGACTTAAAAATGGAAGGATTTTTAAGGCTTGTCAGAGACTTAGATATCATAACATCAGGCTTCAAACAGCTAAGTAGGTTCAAGCAGCTGCAGAATTGCCTCACTCTTACATACGCTTACCAAGTGATAAAAATTACTGAATATATAATATCTCTTCATTCTTATCACATTTTCATAAAAGGCTTTGTGGTGGGAAATACAGTCAACTCAGCCACATGCTAATCTTATGTCAGTGATGGAGAAAGCTGCTCTCATAATTTTGATCTAAATACTCTGGGACGTCATTCTGCTCCAATAAATTTGGTATGAGCTGCAGCACCATAACTCAGTGCTCATACAACCAGTGCCAGGTAAAAGGAAAACCCCAGGACTCCTTCTGTGGCTGCCCCATTGGCTTGGAACTAAAGCTTAGAATGTATCCACAAACACCTACTACTCTCTTATTTCTTTCTGTGACTCAAACAAGAAAGAAAAAGCAAACTCAGCTCACAGTTTCATTCATCTCATCACCCAACCTGTTTGCAATATATACCTCTGCACAACTGGGCAATTTAAAGCTACCACCTTCAAAAGTTCCATGGATATGACTTAGTGGTTCTCAACTGGAAGTTCTTAGCAACAGAACAGCTGAAAGCAGCAAACATTACTGGCCAAAAAACCCCAAAGAAGTTTACAGTAATCAAATTATTTTACAGATGAAAAGAAGTCTTACCAGACATAACATAAAACACACTAGAAATCATCTTCTCAAGACAAAGAAAGGAACCTTTACAAACATCTAAGTAAGCAAAACTAATTAAATAAGATGAATTCTCAAAAAGCCACCTAAACACCTGTCAGGATACAGCACAAACTGGGGTATCTGATCAAAGCATGAGATCTAGATTCAGGACCACCTCAAAACCAAAAGGAGAATGACTGTACTGTCTTACTTCATAGTCCACTGGAATGTAGCAAAATAAATATTTACAATATGGACAAAGGTCTGCACTAGGGAACAGACGCCCCTCAGAACCAGTGTTCTGCTACCCTGAATATGCTTCGCTCTGCTGACAGTCCTGCGATGACTCTGAATGATCTCAGGTGGTTACAAAGATAGGAAGGGTCACAGGCTCACAATTTTATTTCCAGAAGGAAATTTCTGATTTTCTGAAGGTCAGAAATTCAGACTCCTCCAGCAAAAATCAGGTTCAACATCCAGAAGGAAAAGAGCAACCCCAAAGCTCGGAAAGGACAGCTTTTTACAGAAGAGGCACTGTGGTTAAGTGAACTTACAGGAAGAGTGGATGCTTGGAAAGCTTTTTCTGCCTTCAGAGACCAGGTCTGGATCACCTGTGCAGTGCATTTCAGAGTTCATTACTCCATCTGGAAAGCAGCGGTAAAAGAAATCGGGTCGCGGTCTACAAAAAACACCATGGATATTAAAAATTCAACAGCTGTAGTAACAAACAAACCTCAAAGTGATTATTACATTTACTGTTTATTACACTCATGCAGGTTACTCTTGCCTATGATCAGTTTTGCACAGAGCAAAGTGCAATGACTCCCAAATTTCCACAGGTCTTGCCAAAACACCCAGCTCAGAACATCCCAAGAACAGACACCAAAATCTAAGGCAGCCTTGATGCTGTCTCAGTGCATTGAGCAAACCTGAGTTTCTCCTGACCCTGCTATGAGCTGGGCCTGTAGGTGTGACTGGTGGCCTGCTGATCCTGAGTTAACAAACCACGTGGAGAAGAAAAGTGAATGATCACAGATTCAGAGACAAGCTGACAGCAAAATATGTGGCTTGGAGTTCAGGAAAAAATGAGCTTATTCCTGTCTAAGGAAGAGGGTGTATTCTTAATTATTCTAAAAGCACTCATCAGATAAGAGTACCAAGTGTCGTTACTGCCAGGGCATCACCTCTGCAGCAGAGAGGGTTCATCAGAAACCAAACACAAATATTGCTTCCCCAATGCTGCAAAACATCCCAATGATAAAAGCAGCACTGGACTCTGTCACATAGTGTATGAATTCAAGTCAAATGTGCATTCTTCAGCTGAAATTATTCAAAACTTTGATAAAGAGACAAAAAGTACCTAAAACCGTATTTTCCAGGGAGTTCTGCTTGTTAGGTTTTTCAGAGCACTTCATTCAAAATAACGCTTCCCTAAAGAAATGTTCTACCTAGGAATCCATTTCACTGCTCAGCTCCCAGGATGCTGATGCCACCTGGACATAGAATATGCTCCACACAAGATGCAGGCACTGGGTCACACTGAGCCTCAGCTGATTCCTATTTAATCAGACAAGGGGCACTGGCATCCAAACTCCCCCACGCTGTGACTCTTTCCTCCCGTGTTGCAAATTTACTGAACTGATTTCAGCTCCCACGGCTCCTTCCAACTGCCAACCTGCCTCCATTTCTCTCAACAGTTAAACCCATCATTTATGACATGACAGGACTTACCTTCCCACTATTAATTTAATAGTATTTGTGCAGACACCATTCAGAGCCAGAGCCAAGGAAACAGCTACAAAACAGAATGAACAAACAGAACAATAATAACCTAAGTACCGAGCAATAAATTGTAGCATTACAGTGTTTGATTCACAGACTTAAACCTTTAGTGGACTGAAAATGGAATGATCTTTTTTTTCAGCCTGTTGTTTTTCTTGTTAGCCAGACTAAGGACAGGCCTCAGAGCACCATAATAATCCTGACTTATTTTGTTCTTATTTCCCTAGACAAAACCAGTTTTCCTACCATGCCATTTGCACGGGCATAAATCAACAAGGGAAAAAATTAGAGAATGAAGTACTGCGGGTTTGCAGGTTTTGAGTTTTGTAATTTAGGTTAAACTCTCATGCTCTTTATGTCAAGCAGAATTCCCGTACAGACCTATATATATATATATATATATGTGTGTCTGTGTGTGTGCGTGTGTGATACAATTAAACACTTCACCTTCGGCCTATAAGAATTGCCTTTTGGCTAAAACTACGATTGGAAGAGTTTATTTATCTTTCAAAAGGATTTGGATGTTTTGATTAAATATTTCAGTGTTTTTCCCTTATGTTTGCTCCCATGATTAACAATTTTTTCTAATAAAATTGGAGAACAAGAAGGAACTGTCATACTAGGTAAGACTTAATCATCTTTTCTATTTGTGCTTGCATGGTGTGCCCCTAGACTTTCCAAAGAACCCCATCTCAAGCCTTCAGAGATCTCTGTCTTGATTTGACACTGGCACTTGGGTCCTGCACATACACACATTTTAGATTAAAACTGATTTAACTTTGCAGTCCACACCATAGCTCCCTGTTGCAAACCAGGAGCCAACAAATTTTATTTCCCATTGGAAAAAACAAATTATCAGGCAAATGTCTGATTTCCAGCAGAACACTTACAGTAATATAACTTTCATTATGACAGCCACATGAGCTATTTTTTCCTTGGGCTGCTGCCCTGGATGCTACACTTCAGCAGCACTCATCCTGTCTCCATAAAACCTTTGCCTGAGGATATTACAGATCATAAAAATGTGTTATAGGATCTATTTTTTAAAGTTAAAAAAAAAAAAGTGGGACCTTTATCAAAGCAAAAATAAGGGTTTTCTCAGAATATAACAACAGCTGCCAGCAAAAATAAAAGAACAAGTCAATCCTGGAGATACTCAAACTGTTAAAAAACTCTTCCTCTTTCAACACCTATGTTCACAGCGACCACTCGATCCTGTGCTCTGTTTTCCCCCTTCATTGTTTAGTCTCAGTTTGTTATGAAAATTGCAGGGAGACATTTTCCATAAAGTCAAATGCAGATGATCAGCAATGCCACAGCACTACACTCTCCTTCTTAAAAAACATATCTGCTTCTGAAACCAGGCAGTAAATTCGGTCCTTTTGTTGAGTTTTGTCTTGATTGTTCCTTGTACACCTGACAGAGCTGTGCCTTCACTGCTGCACAGTCCTTACAGTGGCAATCCAAGCACCAAGTGACAGTGTGAATGTAGGCTGGTAAAAAATTCTATTTGCACTGCTGTTGTTTCCTTCAAGAAAGATTTCATATTCCCCATCTAAAGTCATATAATCCAATCAGTGGGAGATTTAGGCACTTCCAGGGAAAGGCTTAAGGGCACCTAAATTAACTCCTCCTTACTCCAGGTGCACTGAATCCCCATCTTTGTATTAATGGCCATGTGGGGGGGCAAAGAATTTTCCTATCTTTTTAACCTTTTCCCTCTTCCATGCATCACACTTAAAGAACTCCCCTTTCGGGGGTCCTCCCTGAATGCTCTTTATGAACAAGCTATGCCAGATCTCAGCATATCAGCAAATGAATCGCCTAATGAACCTTCACATCACCACTGAACCTTATGAGTGTACAAAACACCAACAAGCCTCAAGGAGTTCCACAGTCATGGCACAGACTGAACAGAGCCCAAAGCTGGTGTTTCCTTAGGTTGGGTGGCAAGAGGAATACAGGGGATGCTGGAAACTTTTTTCCTTTTTCCTTTTTTTTTTTTTATTATAGAGAGAAAAACAGCAGAAAGCAAAACAGCAGAAAATTTAAAAAGAAAAGAAAAAAAAGTCTTCTTAGAACTAAAAGGTGAAAGCAAGTGATGGAGAAACTGAGCCTAAGCTCCTTTCCTTCTTACACAACTGGAAGTGAGACTCAGAAGTGACTGTGTGTTTTGTGAATGAGGAGTTATTTCCACTGTCAGTACTTGTCAGTAAAGTATCACTCTAAGACATTTCAGAATTTGCAACAAATGACTGGCAGCACTCATAACAAAGCAAGGATGGTTTCACACTTGTGTGAGAGCAACTGGAGAGAGAATAATCTATGGGAATGCAGCCTTGTCTAAGAAAACTTTTCCAAGGCAGATATGCAATGTCATTTATATCCTGTCCAGTTAAGGCAAGGCTGAGTATTGCTTTAATTTTACTATAGAAGGGGCAATAAATTAAAGTGTAAATTAGCCAGTAAACCAGAATTTCAGAATTATGCATATTTCAAACATAAGGCCAGCAAAAACATTTGCAGTTCTTAGTGCTTCAAGGCATCCCTTGCCAGTGAAAGTGCTTGATTCAATAGTGGTCTCTGGCAATACCTATGTAAAAAGGATCTGATGTCTCACTGTAGGATTTCAAGAGATAAACACAGCCAGAATTAGCTGGAACAGCTTAAAACTTACCCTCTCCATTGGTCCTCTGCTCCGATTTTCTGTCTACAACTGTAATTAAACCTCACCCATAGCACAGCCACTACTGCTCACAGTCCAGGATTAAGTGCACAGCTAATTCCATTGGCAGTTTAAGATGAAACAACAGCTTCTAATTAGAAAAACTGAACCAAGAGTGGGGATTTTACCATGGGTAACAGTAAATTCCAGGAGAAGATGAGAGAAAACAATGAGAGGAGTAATTTCCTACACTAAGCTGAGTTGCACGGGACTTTCCAGTTAAAGCCTTAATTTAGAATAGCTACAAGTATAAATATAAGGTAAGTAATAAATTGGGTGTGACAGAAAAATACACATCTGAACAGTCTCTCAGATGGACTTGCCTTTGCTGATCAGATTCCAGCCTTTGCTGGATAGATTGTGGAACTAGGGCACAGAATTTGTACATCTAAAAACACAAATAAACCCAAAGGCTTGTGTGAGATGCCTTGAAACTGCACTGAAAGCTGCTGTAATGGACTGTAACAGAGACTGGTTTTCTTCCAGGCTTGGACTACACTTGGAATCAATCTCTGAGAGCTATCACCCATTTTTCCACCTTGAAGCATGACATACATTACCTAAGAAAGCCTCTTTAATTTCAGTCTTGTCTGTTCGGCGGATAATTTTCACCACAAAAATGACTGCTAGCGGCGTGAGGAACGAAATTGCCTGTGAGAGATAACAAACAGCACGTGTGAGAGCATCAATTCCTCCTCAGTCCAACTGATTAATAATTAGCTGCAGCCAGCTCCATTTAAACTGAAAGGCTGAATGATCTTTATCAAACTCCTGACCTTAAGCAAAGTGGGACGATTTGTCATCGCAACCACGGGGTGACAAGCACATTAATATTCCAATATAGCCCTCAGCTATAATTGATTTGTAATTGCCCAGAGCTGCAGTTAAAATGTCAGCTTCTCCAATGAAAAAGTAACAGTCCATAAGGTCCGCAATGTTCATACACTGATCCATAGAGATTTTGGGCATTGCTGAGGAAGGCAGACCACACAGCCAGGCTGAGTGCTCAGTAAGACCCTACTCAACACAACAGACTGCAGCAACAACCTCCTGGCATTCTAAAATGTTCTTTATCTTACTTTTTGTTTCCTTTCCAACTTGAATTCATGCTCGAATTCATTGGGAAGATTGTATCTTTATGATCCTTTTTGTTTACAAGTGTTGGGACGTGGAGCAAGCTGCTTTATTTTGTACAAACCCAGAAAAAAAACACCTGAGCATCTACAGGTTTAGTCACTGGTTAAACAGAACCTTCTCCTGTAGTTGTCACTGCTGGAGGACAGGAATTCTCCTACAAGGAACCTGAAATGACATCTGTGCCTCAGTGCACACCTTATTCTCTTTTTAAAAAAGTGAATATTACAGGTTGAGGTTTGGGTTTTGTTTATTTTTTTAAAACAGGGCAAAAAATTAACCTGTAAATGGCACAAGAGGTGCCAGATCTTAAGTAAGATTATGCTTTCTTTACTGAAGCTGAAGTGGGCCTTAAAAAACCCAGACATGACAGATACAGATACATTATGGCAAAAGGCTCATTACTCAATCTTCTTTTTATACCACAGATTATTCGTAGTCCTCACTTTATGATTTTAGACTGAGTAGGAAACAACAGGAGATTACACTACATTTGTTATTTTAGCTGTGCATCTTGTACCAGATTGCCCTCACCTGCATTTGCAAAATAATATCTAACTCATTGAACCCCAGAGATTAAAACACAGGCTGGAGCCCGTTCCCCTTTTCTACATTTAGGAAGGCAGGCACCAAGTTTTGAGCAAAAAGATGTGTTATTCCCACTTAAAGCCTCCCCCTGTCTGTGTGAGATTCAAGTTTGGATGCCAACGCCACATTACTGCTCCACAAATACTCACTTCTCTCTATCCTCATCAACAGTTTAATTTCTGCTTTCAGAGACAGTGCGAAATTTTAAAAAGATGTTAAAGCAAATCCTACAATTTCTAGTTTCATTCTTAAAAATAAGGCTTGCCACCAGGAAAAAAACAAAAAAGGCAAAAAATATCTGCATTCCTGTACTGAAGAACATGTAGAAATATAGCCAAGGCTGACAGGCTTATAGTGGTGGTTTAATGAAGACAGAAATCTTTTGAATAAGCAGGAGCAGCAGAAATTATCAACAAAGAATAGCATTCAAGTGGCAGCTTGCTCCAAACCACTTCCCCATCCATCTTCAGAAATCTGGTAAAACTGCAGATTTCCTCATATTTTTCAAGCACATGAATTTTTGAGGGAGATGAACTATTCATGCTCGTGGCATATTGCTGCTCCTTGCACAAAAGCATTAGCTGAAAGGTGCTTTTTATTCTGCAGGAAAATGCACACACAAAGAAATTCTGGCCCGGGAGAGACTCCTTTTTATTTATTTTGCAAAAAATCTTTCTCTGTGGCTGATATCTAGAACAGATTTGGCAGCATTCTGAAGAGCAATACTCTCCTCAGATCATCTCAGCAATGCTTCCTTTTCCAGCAGTGAAATACCCCAGCATTGCCAGGATTTTGTGAAACATGGACAAAATCTCTGCCATTTATTATTCATCCTGGCAAGGCAGGGATGTGCTGAAGTTACAGGGACTCCCACTCACTTCCATCCCTCCAAGGGAAAGCTGGCAGGTACCTGCACTTTCCAAGACAAGGAATATTCATTGATAGAGAGACAGAACCAGGCTCAGCTCTTTCCAGTTTTTGCTACCCATGCAAAAGTCAGCTTTGTCTAATTTGGACATGCATTCACAACACAATTCTCACAGTTCTCTTGAATTCAAGTCTCTGATAGCAAATAAAATAATCCAGCAATTCAGAAAGTCTTAGAGATTGCTTTCTGATAAGCCACAGGCATATGTTTTAATATCAGAGTACAACAGTGGCAACAAATTCTTTCCATAATGAGAGCTTGTGATCAATGCTAGAGTCAGATTTTTCCTCTTTCAAAGTTAAAGAATAATAAATAATACAGAAATTACCTATGTTTCTTAATTTAAGAAGCTGAACACTGTGTAAAATTTGAGCCAGAAAGGGAGCACAGGCCCATACAAATGTTACTGACACAGAGTTGCCTCAAACTTTGCCAAAATCTGGGTCTGTGGCAACAGGGGAATTTATTATAATTATATCCCAGACTTGTGCTTCCCAGTGCCTATGGGAACAAGAGGATGGATTAATGATTATCCCAGCTGGTTTCAAAAACAGTTTCACCACTGCAGCAAAACCCTGTACAAGGATTCACTCTTGGTTCTTGATCTCCTCAGTTCTAAACAGACCAGAGAAAACATTTAGCAAAGTAATGCTGAGCATAAGAAAAAAAATCACACAATTAAACTCAGTCTTTCCAGCACAACAATTTAATGTATGGCTTGGGGGTTGTTTGTTCACATTTTGGTTTTTGGTTTTGAGGTTTTTTACACAGCTGTCTTCCACCTCAGGAAAAATGTCTATTTTCATCCATCTAGGATTAAAAAATCCAAAATAGAGCTGCTTCTTAATGAAATATAAACAGAATATTTCTTGCTTATAAAGGCAAATTTAAAAATCAGTCCTTCAGCCTCTACCTTAGAAGGCTGGGATGTATATAATCACGCCATATGAAGGAAATATCTTTAAGTTTTCCTGAATTAAATTTGTTTTATAACCGAAAAATAAAACATTTATTTTAAAAAGCTAAATAGAAATTATATAACAAATTTATATTTAACCTGATCTCAAGTTTGAAAAGTAAAATCCTGGCCTCACTGAAGAGTCAGACAAAAAATTACTTTGAGGCGGCCGCTGGAAGGACTGGACTTCTACTTTTGCAGCATGAACTACACCCATAATTTCAGCATTTCTGAGGTGGTCTGCCTTACTGCACTTTTCTATAGAGAGATTATTATGATCATTAATCCCTGCTAGTGAGGGTTATCAAAATTCCAAAGTTTGACAACCAAATTCAGCCATCCAGCCTGCATGTGCTGGGCAGGGAAGAGCCAGAAGAGCAGTGACAGCAGGGCAGCTCTGTGATGTATTTATTGTTGGTAGAAGCTAAAACAAAGGGTTTGCCTTTAGGGAAAAAAAAGATTATTCAGAGTCCAGTATCTTAGTGCCTTACATGCCTAAAACAAATTGGATTTCAAAATTTAAGTTCTTAACCTCAAAAGAGCATGGCAAGGTTTTGTCAGGTCAACCAACCAGCTAATTGAAAAAGCTTCTCTACTCATTTCTCTCACAACTCTCTCAGCTTTCAATCCTAAACTGAAAAATCAACATTCATCAATTCTGTCATGTGATAATGCCGCTTTTTAAAGACTTCCCACAGTTTGCTACATTTTGGACAGCATTGGTTTGGAAAAGAATTGCTTTTAAGGGTTAAAGGAATATCTTCTACCTGCGAAATATTTCCTACTGCTTATCAAACGAAAATTTACTCAGTCTAGAGCCACCAGGTGACCCAGGGGCCTTTAGTACTTACAAACATGAGCCGTGTAGGGATGTTGTCTGATTGCACCAAAGGATTTTTGTACAGCCAGATCTCCTCTGGCTGGATCACTCGCTGGAACGGATCCAAAAATTCTGTAAAACTGAAAAAGACAAAGATACAAGTTTTTCACAAATTGAAGTGATGACCAAAACCCCCCCAAAGAGTTCTGCTCATTCAGAACTCCCTCCAAATTTGACTATGACTAGCATGCATAGATTATCCTTATTAATAAATTGCTACATTGCCATCCAGTAATACAAACTTTATAAATACACCCTTAAGAAAATGGGGTTTAAAAGCCTACACCTCTGAAGTTGTTCTACAACTTTATAAAAGTTCCATAAACACCAATGTGGAGATTTTTTTTTTTTTTGGGGGGGGGGGGGGAAGTGTGCAAATAACACTGTGAGATTAAATTAATCATGTAGTCATTTATTATCAATGTATAATCATCTAATCCAGTCTTTTACTCTGAAGAAATTGAAGAATGAATAATTTCAACAAATCCATCACTGACTGTAATTTTTATTATTTTATGCAACAGCAGCAGTTTTGTATCCACTATATATTAAATCTGATTAGGTTTTCATTTATTTCTTTGTCTTATGTTCTGAATATCTTCCCAAAACTGTATTTAAATTTAGTGCAACATAATGCAAAACAAACCAAAAAACAAAGAAATAAAAAAGTTTTCTGAAACTAGGAAAAATTATTTTGAAACCACTGTTGGAAGGAGAAAAAAACAGCTGCAGAAGACAGCAGATGTCTCTGAACACTACAGAAATAGAAAGTAAACTGTTAAAGGAAAGAGATCGTCAAAAAAGAAATAACTTTTTTTTAATCTTCCCAAAGAGCTCAACTGCTAATTAAAATTTTATGCCAAGGCTCATAAGAGAACAATTCTCTTCTTTTTTGAAGCATCACCAATGGGTGAGTGGATATGAGATTTCACTAGCTTGAAGGCAATTCCCTTTGTACTCTATTAAACAATCATGAGGACATAGTGGTTTCTAAGCTGCCTGACACTTGGTGATTTATGCTCCTTTGTCCCCACCAAAAGTACAGTCTATCACTATTCATAAGTCAGCACAAGCTTGCTTAAAGGACTAGATGTTATGAGAAATGAATGCTGTCCTTGGACAAAGAAAACTGGGCTTGATCCTTTTGTGTTATGGCCCAAGGTACAACCTCAGTCATGGAAGTGTCCCTTGGTAGCAGGTGGGCAAAAAAGTTTCCTTTGTTTTGGTAGAGAAAAATTTAGTCTCAGCTTTTTGGCCTTTTTCTTCATTTTTTCCGTACTCACCCAACATTTTTAACGGCTTAGTGAGCAAGATCTCAAGCACTTCAGCCTGATGGCGCGTCTTTAAGGCATAAAAGGATTTCCATTAACTTCCAGAGCCTTTCAGTGTGACTTTCAAAGCAGCCCGAGGCAAAGAGGAGCCCAAACTCCCTTAAAAACATCGGTGAGCAACAGGTGCCCCAGTCCCTGGGGTTGCTTTGGCCATGGCCACACTGCTGCTCCCAGCTCCACACTGAGTGAAAATGCTGTTCTTTCCCGAGCTCTTCGAGGTACATTAACCTCATTTCCATTCACAGCGTGCAGCCCTTTAGGATCATTTCGTGCCAGCACCACATCCCAGCCAGAGCCAGGTTAACAGCACACTAAAAGCAGTTTTGTGATGATATGAACTAATAACTTGGGGTTATCTTTTTTATGAAAGCACAAATAATTATAGTGAAGGAATAAAACAGAGCATAAATATCCTCGCAGAGGTTTCGACCTGAGCTTCCACACTGGTTCTCATCTCCCAGAGGCAGCAGTGGGATATTTTTTGGCACCTCAGGTTATAGTTCCCACCACTGCCTGGCCCTTGGCTGCACAACTCACACAGCAAGGTTTAAATTCCTGCCTGGTCATGAGCATCAGCTAAAGGGTAGGTGGGTGGGGGG
>VWZN01021065.1:152886-165113 GCA_013396955.1 Regulus satrapa | reverse complement strand
AATGGGGGGTTTGCCTTTCACTTTTCCTCTCACAGACGAATCTTATCCCAAATACCAAGCGACAGTAGCTGAGAGGACAGAGCAGTACACATGGGATGGCAAAGCACCAGGAGAGAATGAACTTGGGATTGTGACACCCAGACTTTCATCCCAGGCACCTGATGAATGACCCTCCTCTTTCTTTTCTCAGCTTCTACTGTTGATAAGCAGATTTTATCCTCAAATGGCTCTGTCTGCACGTCCCCATTGGGACAAACAACTAAGTGATAGCAGATGTACATGAACTTCTCCTATAAATCACCTCTGAGGGCTTGTGGATAAAAAAACTGGCTCTGACCAACATTCCCTGCCTGCAGAACTGGGTGAGCAAACACTGCTGCCTCTCCCAAAAACACAGACTAACTGTAGCTGGGCTGTTGGAACTCCATTTTGCATGTTTTTACATGCATATTTCCTCTAGTATTCCCCAAACTGGGTCTCAAGGGTGGTAGTAAAAGCTTGTCCAGTGCCCCTACCATGTCAATTGTGCAAGCAGCTGCTCTGCAAGCTTGTGAGCAGTGTCAGTGGTGCTGAAATTGGTAATAGTTGGCCTAATTACAGAGCATGTGCATAATTCCTTGGGATTTGTTTTAGAGGCTTCCCACAAGCGATCCAGTCTAAAGAAGAGCCCAGAGTTTCATCAGCTGGGTACATTGAACACTCTTCACATCACCTCTGCTCACATTGGAATTTAAGACTTGAATTCACCCTTTCTGAAACACACGGGTAGTGGGGAAAGCATTCACGTCATGTCATGTGATTTGATGTAGCTGGAGAGAATAACTTATTCTCAAGCCATGAGAAAACCTAGGTTTGCTGACTGCCTACAGAAAATATAGCATAACTTCTTGGAGGTTATTTTACAAATTCCTGCAAAACCAGACAAAATATGAAAAGCTTGAAATGTTCTGTGTCTGGCATGTAAAAGTAACAAAACTGAAGTAGAGGGGATGGTGATGAGGGGAGATAAGGAGCAATGCCTGTGGTTTATCGCCATGATTCTGCTCTCCACGGAGCTGGAGCAATCCAGACTCTGAAAAGCTGCTGTCTGTGTGTATCAGCGTGATGAGATAGCTTTGTGTCAGCTCAGGGGTTAGCACAAGCAAGAGATCTGAGACATTTAATATCTAAAGTAATTTGGGAAATCCATGGCTCCTCAGCCATCAAGAAGGGTTACAATATATATCTGGCCAAGACTCAATTATGAATGGTGAGCACGAAAGAAGCTGGCATGAATTAAAAATATAACTTCATAATATAAACTCTACTTTGATAGAAAAAGAAACGTTCCCTGTAGTTAAAGCACAACGCTGGGTGTCAAGAGATTTGGTGTTTCCTGACAAAGCAAGGTGAGGCAAACCATTCCAGTGTCAACATCAAAGTAACTTTTAATTCTGCAGTTTGTTTATTAACTGGACTGGTACCTACACACGCACTGCTGACAAACACCCAGCAACAGCTTTACCTTCCCCACAGAAATCCAAAGGAAAGAGCTGATTGTAAATATATATCTGAATTTATATTGCAATAGGTACTGAATGCAAAAGAAGTGTTCCCATCAGAATGGGCCTAATGTTTTATTGGTTCTGCAGAGACTTTTATTAAAACATGCTACTGTAAATATAATTTTTAACTGCACTAAAACCAATTAAGTACTGTACACTCACACTGACACAGAAACACCAGTATCAACAAATTATCCCTTTTTAACAGCTAAAAGCTTTTGATTTCCCAGTACAATGTCATGCAGTGTATACACCTACTGTTTCTGATTAACAATTTGAAATCCCCATAAAGAGCTTTATCGGGAATGATAAACTCAAAGGGCACGGGCAATGTTTTGGGGGTTTTTATTTAATGTCACTGGCAAGTAGACGACTGGTTCTGGAGGGTAGCTTCGGCTTCAGATGAGTCAGTATGACTTGATGGAAAATATTTCTGAATACTTTAAATTAGCTAGCAATTGCAGTGTGACATTTAATTAGCACATGTGCCTCCATTAGCCCTTCAGATATACAAGAAATCATTTTGATTAAGAAAAGATTGAAAATAAATTCTGATGCAGTATTAAAATAACACATATTACCACAGCTGTCATATTTCCCTGAAGTGCTAAAAAAGGAGAGTTTCCAGTATTTGCCTCCAGCCTTACTGATAGCTTTCCCAGATCTGCCTCACATATCCACTGATTTTACAGATTTATATCAGGGTGTAACTTCTTCCAAAGATGAATGGTCACCCTCTGTACTCTCCTCCTTGCAGCCAGCACTGCACCCAGCAAGAGGCAACAGCTGTGGAGCCTAGGCTCACTTAAAAGCTCAGATCTCAAACTAAAAACAATACAGAAGCACAACAGGAGACCTTCAGCTTATGAAATAACATATAAATGAGATATATACTTAGAATACCTAATATGAAAGTGCAAACTAACAGTCTTTTTACAGTGCTGAAAAAGAAAGAACAGCCTGAAGCAGAGTTTTAGAACCTAATGTTAGTTTTCTTTGCACTTAAATTATATTGTCTCTGTTTTCTCAGCCCTTGGCTTTTGAGCTCTCTAAGTAAAATACTTCCTTCCTGTGACACACAGGAAAGGGAAAGGATTATCTGAGCATGCATGAACAGCACAAGAACAAGAGTTACACAGAGCTACGAAGTTGTTCTTGTGAACCTGAAAGATCCCAAAAACCTTCCAGTCCATGCATTCTCCTTGTTAGGCACTGAGCTTTTGATAGCAAGTACAGCTAAATATCACTGAACATCATTACTGCCACTGTGAATCCAGAAAAAATCCCATTCCATGGGAATAAAACTTATTGGAAACCCTTAAAGTATTTAATGAGCTTCAACACAGCATTTCCACCGTGATGTCCTCCCCACAGAAATGGGATATTTGGAAATGAGCAAAGGGAAAGGAAGGAGGGAGCAGCTGGTCCTGCTGCACTGCAGCTTTGATCAGAAGAGCAGGAGACAGGAGTGACTCTACTGAACCATGAAAAAAACCAAAAAACTACTGCAAACCGAGTCACAAGTTTACAACTTTCCTTGACCGAATACTGAAAGTGATCTCTGTGGCTTTGCTTTCTGGTCAGTCAGTAGAAAATCAACCATTTTGAAACAAAACCAGCTTTGGTTTGGCATTTAGCTGCTCCTGGGGTGAAAGAACTATTCAGTCCCTGTGATCCTTGCTCTGCCCGNAGCTGCTCCTGGGGTGAAAGAACTGTTCAGTCCCTGCTCTGCCCATGGAAAACAAGGCAAGGAGATCAGAGCTGCTCCTTCTCATGTCACGGTGCAACTCTTCAGGCCACCCAGAAATGTACCAGAATTAACCAGCAGTGGTGGTTTCACAGAAAAAACCACCACCAGCCAAGTGAAAACTATTGGCTCTTGCTTCCATTGCATTATCTCTCATTTTGTTTGCTTAGAAAAAGTGTCTATGTTATTAGTTGTTGCCTCTATCCTCTATTTTTATTAAATATACCCTATGATAAAAGATATTTCACAAAAGCCATTTTAAGGTGCGTTTGGGGAGGAGAAAATAGAGGGAAATGAAATAATGAGTTCTGCAGCCATCAGAAGTGTCAAATTTGGCAGCTGTACATTATCCTAAAGTGAAAACCTGAATTCATATTACAGGCTTAAATTAATTCAGCACATGTCTGAATAATGAACCCAAACACACAGCAGATAGTCAAAATTTTCCCGTTGATGTTTTTAATGCTTTTTTTAATTACATCTCAAACTGTTTTCAGTCGAACTCTCCACAGTTTCCTGCACAACTACACAGCTTCACAGCAGATTGAGTCTGGTAAAGTTTCTCCTTTTTTTGGTTTTGTTTTGTTTGTTTGTTCTTTCAGGGTTTGGGGTTTTTTTGGGTTTTGTTTTTGGTTTTTTTTTTCATATCTGCATGTCACACACTATTGATTATGCTTGGACCTGAAATGAAAGTTGCAGTAAACTCACAACCGTGCTGAGTTTCTCTCTGTGACAAAAGCTCCCCCTCTCAGCTCCCTCTGTCCCTCCATCATTGATATAATTATTATCACAATAATGATATTCCAAACAAGATAAAAAAATATATTATTATATAGTATATTAAAATCACTCAGTCCAAAAACACTTCTGTGTGAACTACATGTCCCAGAGTATTAGTAATGATTAAAAAAATTACAATATTAAGAGAAGCTCTAGTAATGGGGAATAGGAACATCACTTTCTGTAGCACTTGCTGAGGTGCCATAGCAATAGCTCCACTCCTGGACAGAAGGGATGAACACAATTATTGTGTTAGATCTGTTCTCCCACCAGTGAGAATTGGCAGCTAAGGAAAATAAAACGCTTCCTATCAGGTGATACCCCCCTCTGTTCCCTGCTTGCAAGGCTTCCCAACACGTGGCAGGGAGCCACAAACCCAAAAGCTGAAACATTTCTGAGCTAGCATTGGCACCTCGATTAGACATGCTTGAGAAGTAATGGAACTTCTCACCTGAGAAAGGCTAAAATGTCAGATTGCAGAGTAAAACACAGCACCTAATCGCTCTCACACCCTGGTTAATGCAGAATATTTAGCACACAAGCTTTGGCAAGGCACTGCCCTGCAGAAGGGACCATCAGTGTTTGCTGAAGTATTCTCCAAGTTAGTTCAAAGTTGTGTCTCTGCTTCCTTTCCCACACACCAAGATGAGTCAAAAATCTCTTACAAGAAATTTCGCTTCAAACTTTTACGCACACACTGGGGCAACCTCAGGCAACATAAAACTCAGACCACTCAGGCAGTACATATATATATAAAATATATAATTATATATCTATTTATATATTTATATATTTATATTTATATATATTTAAAATCTCAGTCTACTCAGTGCCACCTTACAGGACCAGCCAGTCTGTCTCCTCCCAGCAAAGCAACACTTGATGTAAAATACTCCCAAAACACTTCTGGAATTCACCTGAACAATTAATCTCAATCAGCTACTTACTATGAAAACACCAGTTGTAACCCTGTCAACTACCCTACAGTAAAACAATTTCCACTTATTGCATTCCTATGCAATTTTAATTAAAATTCAGTGGTATTTTAACAAGGAAAATATTTAGCCATTCAGTTAGTAAAATTAGAAGTGTTCTGCAATGCAGAAAAGCAAACAAATACAATACACAGTGACTGTAGCAATCTGATTTAAAATTAAGAAAAAAAATCACAATCTAGTTTTCTACAGAATCATATCAATCAGAGTTTCTTACATATCAATTACTCGTGGTCCAGTGGTGACAAATCTAACATTTAAAGGCAGGGGGAAAATGTGAATGCAAGGTACTTTAAAATCCAAACAGTCATGAAAATCTCAGTTCAAGTGCTAGGACTGATGCCAGCTTTGTCTCTTCCATGCAGACAATGGACCTGGATCTACTGTAAAGCAGCTGCCTGACCCAGAAACAAGTGAAGCTTCCTTAACCATCCAAGCCTAGGTCCCTGCTGCTCATTAGGGGATCACAACCAGTACTTTAATTAGGGATATGAGTGTTGCCTTTAGCTCTCTGTCCTTGTCCACTAATCCTTGCCAACACGGATGCAGCACTCAGGCATCCCCTGTTCAGTACCAGCACAGTCCTTCCTGCACAAAAAAGTTACAAGACTCTCTAAATATTATCTTTAATTCATTTTTAGCATCCATAATACTGCCAGGTATTTCCAAGTACTGGTTTTTCAAAGTCACTGAAAGATTGAGAGACCATAAAGATCTTGATTTACTGTGCCAGATAGGAGTACATTCTCAGCAATAAGACTATAACTTTTATTATATTCTTTCCCATAAGTATTACAGTTGTACCCTATCTCGACTAGCTTAGATCAAAGTATAATAATCAATTTATTAAAGAAAAATTTCCCCCCTAGGAACCCTATCAGTAGCATTCGCACTATAAAACATTCCCAATCAGGCTAGGAGCAAATAAACACAAAGTGCCAAAGCCTGTGAATAAATGGGATTCAACAGCAAGATTCAACAAGAGACACAAAGTCACCATTTACTCCTGAAAAAATCTGGAGCAGATGCTTTGGCATTTACAATAACATCCCCTTTCAGCATGTGTTCAGCTGTGAGTTTAGCCATGGAGATCAAGTGCAAATCCTATCAGCAGGACAACTAAAATTCCTGCCATTAAATCTCCTTCCCATCCTTTCGCTCCCTCTTCCCCCCAGACTCAGGGAAGGCAGATGAAATAACTCAGTTCCACAATCTAGAAATATTGATACAAGAGTCTGTAGAAAGAGTCTTGTCTTTTGCACAGACCAGAGTCTGCACAAAAAGCCAGGCAGGTACAATTTCCCCTGCATAACTGTTACCAAAGTCAGTAAAATCCTACCCTGCCCCAACAAACAAAATGCAAAACCAATGGAATCAGGAGTTTCAGCTAACTGGAACAGCAAGTAGCTCAACAGCAGGATGACACTGAGTGGATGCTGCTCCATCACTCCCCAGCTGGATGGGGGAGAGAAAACACAGTGAAAGGCTCCTGGGTCGAGGCAAGAACAGGCAGAGACCCCTCAGCAGTCATTGCCACGGGCAAAACAAACCTGACTGAGGGAAACTAGTCTAATCACAGTAGGAAAAATGAGAAAAAAAAAAAACCTAAGCCTTAAAACAGCTTTCCCACCCTTTTCCCCAGGCTTAAGGTTGAATTTTTTTCTCTCTCCTCCCCTGCAGTGGTACAGGGGGATGGGGAATGCAGACTGAGATGGGATCATCACCGCCACCCCTGCCACAAAACCTGGCCATAAAAGCCAATAAAGTCCCAGGTTTCCCTGTGAGCTCCCTGCTAATTCATACACATCAGGACAGGCACACGGTCACTCTGTTCTGGGCCTCATAGGGCACCAGGTATAATTGGTATCTGGGGCCTTCTTCTCTCACAAAGTAAAAAGGTTTTGTAGCAAGTAAGTTTTTGTAACTTGCCAAGGACACAGCACCGAGCAAAGCTGAAATTCAGGTGTTTTTGTGGTGTATCAGGGAGTTACAGGAGCTCCACATCATTCCAGCTCTCCCATCACTTCCAAGATGTGCCCAACACTGCTGAGTGCTAGAACAAGTCTGTTCCTCAACATACCACCTTTGATAGGTGTTCAGATCCTAAGCACCAGAAAAGCTCTTTTCTACAGCAGGTCTTTCCCTCAACTCTTCATTAACCCTACTCAGTGAATTAGACTTCAACATGCACCACCAAACAAATCTTTCCCTCACTTTAATAACACGTAAATTACGGTTTACAATGATACACCTATTTTTAAGCAGGTGAGCAAACATGTTGATGTTGTAATTTCCTATTATCATCGCTGTTTGTCAAACTAACACTGAAAAAGCTCCAAGGATGTTCAATGTGCTTGGCTACCTCCTGACAAATAATTTGTTAATTAACTGAAGGATTAGGCTGAGAAAAAGGATTGCCCTTGTTTTCTTGATGAGAAATTAGGGTAGACAGAAATACAGTCCAAGACTGTGAGGTCAGGTTCCAAGCAGTCAGAATTATGGAATATTCCAGTTGAGAACAGAGGACACAAAACCACTAAGAAGTGGCCAAATACCTACTCTGAAATATTCAACTAGAGAGCCAAGGCTTAAAAGGTGCTCTGAATTCTTGGTCGAACTGATTTGTGTAAATTCGCAGCATTTGAGTCAGAAGGAGAAAATAAATCTTAATGTCTCAGTCTGGTGATTTCTTCTCAACACCACCTTGCTTCTGCTACCTAGAGCCACAATTTTCAGCTCAGCCTATCCTCCAAAATCCCATCCACATGAGAGGGAAAAGGCAAAGACAATCTGGGAGAAGGACAATGCAAAAGTGCAGCACTCTAGAATTTCGTCAAGTAATTGATTTTCTGTCTGTGTTAACAAGACAGTACACAGTATCATTTATAAAGGCAACATATGCAGGATATCCAGAAGACAACATCCCCTGACAAAAGAAAGCTACTTGAAAGAGCTTTGCACACCAAATTATTCATTGCATATTCATAAGTTGATTAAAATATTAATACTGTAAACTTGTAAGAAACACGACAGCTTTTATTTACTTACACCAGAAACTGAGCATGGCACACACACAAAGGATGGCAGCATTAGTCAGTGCTGTAAACTCACACGTGTGCAATATATATCTGTACATTAGCCTGCAGATAAACATTTATTCCCAAGGGAGGCTGCTAATGAGACCGTGCCGTGGGGAAGATATCCAATTACTCCAAACAACATTTATATTTTAATCACATCACATGCATTGAAGAGCTCGAGGTTTGATGAAGCAATCCTTGAAAGACTTTGCCTTTTTAGCTCTCCAAACATCAGTGACGTGCTGTTGACAAGTCCTTTGGGTTAAATATACAACAACACACACAAATTCTCTCTCCCTGCCAAGAGGCAACAACAGTGTGGTCTTCTAAAACTCCTGAAACAGGTTGTCCTCATAGAAGACACCTAAAACAGAACACTAAGAAACAAAGACACCCCTCGGGCTCATTCTGAGCTACCACTCAGGGAATTCGTTGTAGGACAGATTAAAAACTTTGTTTTAAGGGCATCACTCACTGTGGAAGTATCAGACTTGCTCACAAATCTTCTTATAATTGGCTTATCTGAGTAAAAAGAAGTCAGGCAAAACAATTTGCTTTCCTCAAGCAATCTGTAAGTGACAAATGCCACTGCACACATGGCAATCAAAGTCTGGTCATTTTCAACATGTTTTAGCATTAGTCAGGCATTGTAAGATGCTCCCAGTCATAGAAATAACTACAAAAATGAAGAAAAACAGAGCTGCAAGAACCTAATTCAGTAATTCTTCAAATTACCATTGGATTTTCCCTGTAAACAGAGTGCATTCTCATGGCTGTTAGAATAAGCAAGAGACCATTTCTACTTCTGAGAGCTTACATGAAAAACCTCCCTTGAAAAATAAAACTCAGTTCTGTTTAAGTACAGTTTCTGTGTTTCTAAACACAGAAATACGAAATGGGAATTGATCAAAGTCAAGATTTGATTAGAAAATATTTGAAACTTCATAATGCAATAGTCAAATTATAGCATGAGAATTTTCTTCCCCCTGGAATTAACAAACCACCCATGTTCCATCAGATCAGCTCAGCCCAATCCAAAGGTGCAAGGATACGTATTTTAAAAGCTAAAAATTAATTTGATAGCTAAGAAACTGGGAGAAACTGTGGAGCAGAACAGAAATATCAATATCCTTGCAGTGTGTAACTTGCAGCTTGAGAGCTATTTGTTGAAGGTGCTCAAAGGATACCTCTTTAACTTTGCAGTAAAGTGTGTGTTTAAGTATATTTTTTTTACTGCAACCACTTGTTTTTGGGGTTTGAATTTTTGTTGTTTGGAGTTTGGGTTTGTTGCCTTTTTTTTAAACTGCTTGTCAACCTCAGGAAGGCATAGTCCTTCTAATAAATCTCTTCTAACTAATCCCTCCTTCAATACCACTAAATCCTGAAGGCTAAAATGCCTTTTAGTAGAGATCTCTTTAAAGGCAGAGAAGCTTAAGTTGCTAAATTTCAATACCTAATCCAGTCTTTAATTGCTAAGTGAGCTCCCAGCAATTGCCATGAACACAACACCTAGAACTGAGTCAGTTGTTATCATTATCCTCCCTAAATGGCTGCTGAATTCAACCAGATCAATACTCAACTACCAAAAATGTGCATTGCTTCTAAGGGTGCCCATCTGCAGCACAGAAGAGATCTTATATAACAAGTATAGGTTTCTGCTTTTGATGGAATGACTGACATTGATAATTATGGCAACTGGAGGGAAAAAAAAATTGCCAGTCTTAAACATAGAAAACAAGGTTGTTCTTGATCTAAAATACATTCAAATTGGCAATACATTTGATTTCAGCAATCATCAACAGAAGTTTTCACACCTCCATTCTTATGAAATGACATTTATTACCAAGCAAAGCTCCAGCATGGAATATGCACCTTTTTCTTTTGCATTCTATGGTAGAAAATATGCCAGCCTATTGCTGAGAGTGATATCAACTGCTAGGTTGAAGCTCAAAGACATCTGGGAGGCACAGATGGTTCAGAGCTCTCAAACAGCCGTGGAACCATTACCTTCAAGGTCAGGCTCCTGACACTACAAGGACTGGTAATGACACAAAGCCACCAAGACCTTTTCAGAAAGAGCTCCTTCTCTTCTGTCCAGCTCCTCATTTCCTGGCACTCACCGCAGAGATGAGCTCAGACCCAGCCCCAACTCATTTCTGTTAATGGCACTCCTTTCCAAGGCAGGTGGAACCTCTACAGCCTTTTCATTCCTAGAAATCTTTTCTGCAGTAGAGCTCAAGTTGCTGCTGCCTGGATTCCAGTCCCAGGGCTTCCAAATTCACCAGTGAACGTTCACCCCTGAAGAGATACCCACTGAACTCAATGCTCCATAAAAATCTTTGCCCTGGCTGTCTACAACACCACAGGAAACACTGCGTTTAAATCTCTGCAACATAAAAGTTTCAAAATGTGAGTAATTGCCCCTTTAGAAAACATAGATAAGTACTGAACATAATTGCAATAGCAAATGATTACTTCTGTGCTAATATTATCTGAATAAAAAAGCTCCTCCTTTGGTCGACCTAGAGATTGTATTCATGCAACCATTACCAGCAAATAAAGTGCAGCTCTTCAGGAAACTAAACACTGACCTGCATTTGGAACACTACCCTGCCCAGTACTTTCAGATGTCAATGAATGCTCTGAATCGCCTATTGAAATATCAGAATTATTCCCCAGAATCCCAACGAGGCAGGAGCTGAGCTGCGTGAAAATATGAGAAATTCTTCCATGGGCATTTGCCATTATGGTGACTCTCCCAAGAGCTTTTCTCTCAGCTAGCCCTCCTCAGAAATTCCAAAATCCACAGCATAAAGAGTGGTGAAAATAACAGAATCTTTTAGAACAGGAAATACAGAAGAGAAGTGCAACCAAGAAACGCCTAATTATGATGGCTCATGATTTACATATCATAGTAATAAGCTACATGAAGAGATCTCCTACAGGGTGGTGTAGGTGATGAATTACACACAGAGTCATAAAGAAGAGAAGGGATCTGATGTAGCATCTTCTGAGGTCTTTGCTCACCCTGTAACTCCACGTATTCCAGAAAGGAGCTCTGTTGACAGGAATGGCTCTACTTTCAAAGTGAGATGCAACTGAACTGACAGATATCAAAGGCACATCACAGGGTTTTGCTGCAAATCAGAAGATTTGCATCAATATTCAAGAGAAATGAGCACCGAGGAAAAAAAATGAAACACCAGTAAATTGGAGAAGTCATTAATTAACCATGGGAGGATCAGAAAGGACTCATCAAAGCCTTCTGTTTCACTAGTCTAAGTCAATACCAAAGCTTAAGAGATGTCCTGTACTGCCTGCACCTGTGACCAACAGCATCTATCCTCAGGAAAACAAACGAGCAAACAGCAAAATCTGATCCCGGCTCTGTGATACTCCTGAGAGACCACAAAGACCGAGAACACTCATTTTGT
Organism: Regulus satrapa; assembly: GCA_013396955.1. Lineage (NCBI taxonomy): Eukaryota > Metazoa > Chordata > Aves > Passeriformes > Regulidae > Regulus > Regulus satrapa. Next base: position 153,533 of record VWZN01021065.1, on the reverse strand, counting down.
AACCATTGAGCAATGGAAATGCAAACTTACAGAGAGTGGAACTTTTCATTGCTCCACGCAGAACACAAACCGCACGAAAGAAAGGGCTGAAACGCACAAACCAAAATAACGCGCAACTGCTTCTCCCCCCCCCNAAAATTAAAAAAAAAAAATTTAAAAAGGGGGCCGAGAAAGAACGGTCCTGCAGCGGCAGTGCGCATCTCTCACACCAGCAGAATGCCATGCCTTTTCTCGCTGCCCACAGCGTCCGGAGGGGCTTCCCCAGCGCGCCGAGCCCGCGGTGCCCGCTCGGCCCCGGCGCCGCAGCTCCCGGCGCCGCCAGAAGCAGCTGTTGAGGCGCCTTCACAGCCCCGCCGGGCGAGCCTTCACCCCCACAGGCTACAGCCCGCCCGACCAACGCACCGGCGACCCTTCGAGGCTGCAGTTTTTCGGCCGGCCGCTTCTCTCAGAAACAGCGGCTTCTCGGAGAGAAATTCCCCCCCCAGGCTCTTCGGCAAACCCCCGGGGCTGGGAGAGTCCCCTCAAAGACTCCCCTCGGGGACGTGTTCCACCTCCGAGCACCCCAGAGGGGACCGGCGGTAGCTGCCGCTCGCTCGGGCATCCCGAGGGATCGGTGGGGGGACCGCGCCGAGCCCACCCCGCACCTC
>VWZN01021065.1:92655-141506 GCA_013396955.1 Regulus satrapa | reverse complement strand
CATCTTTCCCAGCCAGAACCTTGACCTGTGAAAAATGACCATAAATATCCCCACAATTTGAAAGTATTTACACCTGCTAAGCAATCTGAGAGCTTATGTCACAAGTAGACATAATTTTTAATAAATTCATGTGTCTATTTAATAGATACATTAAAATGTAAAGCAGAAGTTGTCATTCATGTGTGGTAAATGTATAATTTCAGTAAATTTCACTGCTTTGTTTTGAAATTCTTCTGTGTTTCAAAAAATAGATTAAATAAGTTGAATTGTATCTATTAAAACTGAAAAAAGAGAAGGGTTTAGGTTCAATTAATTACTAAACTGAAATGATCCAATTTCTGGAAAATCTATTTCTATTTTCTGTGCAAGGCCAAACAGTAGAAACCATTTCTTTTCTGGGGGAAAAAAAATAATAAATTTCCCCACAAAAATATGGACTTTACCGAAACAGAGATTCCTCTGTGAACTACCATGGCTTGGCAAACACACAGGTAATAGAGGCAGCTCCTCTGCTTGCACAGCAAAGCACCTCACCCTAATAAAGGAAGATTTCAGTGAAATATTCAGTTTTCCTTCCTTTGCCCACATACCTCAGTCCGTGTTTTGCTTTTCTGTGTCAATGGCAAAGCAGATGAGAGGCTGCCCCTGCAAAAGAAGCAGAATTTTGAGTTGTGGCAAAGTGATGAACACTCTGAAGGCTGTCACGGGATGAGGAGAATGTCCCACGGAGAGATGGAGCTGCATAAAATGCAATTTATCCCTGCAAAACAGTGCAATTAAATGGAGGAATCACTTAAAAAAATATAAGTGAGGTGAGATCTTCATGGGATGCTGGAATTATTTTTTATTTCCTAATGTTTCTCGAGGAGGAAAGAAGGCGATGGCTCAGAAACCCACAAATTATTCATTTCAGGATTGGGCAAAATTGGAAAATCTTGGGGCTAAGGTGCTTTCAGCTGTGATTGCATCAGTGGAGCCTGAAAAAGAGAAAAACAAGTTCTGTGGTAAATAAAGCGGATCCCAGCAGAGCAGAACCACAGTGTAACCTCTGTGTTTATCTTTCCACTGTCCTGGGGTTCTTTTCATGAGCAATGTCCGGGAAGGTTTTGCACAGAGAGCCATAACCCAAAGCTTTGTGGCACGTGTTACACGTGGATCTGTGTTTGGAGGGAGCACAGCCTCCCAGGAGTGGGGCCTGAGTGGAAACCCTGCTGAGCTCTCTGCTTGTGTGTCTGGGGCTTGTTCCAGACTGTGTCTAGGCTGGTTCCCTGTCTGGGAGAGCACTCGTTAGATGAGTTTTTAATTTAAAAGCAAAGGATCAATAGATGAGTATCCAATTTATGGATGAGGTGAGTCTTCCTGATAGATTCATCCAAGTAAAACTCGGTCTCTGTGCTCTGAGAGACAATGACACCATCAAATTGTGGAAGAGGGGGTGATCTAGAGAAGTTCTCTCATGTTTCCGTTCAGGCTTTCAGTTTTCCAAACCCCAGGGCAATCCATCCCTCCCCTGGGGTGCCCAGCAGGTGTTCCCTGGCTGGGCACATTTCACTCCCTTTTGCTGTGACGTGGTCCTTTGCTGATTCCATCCTCTCTTCCACAAAACGCCGCCATGGTACCAGAAAGGGAGATGATGGATAGCCCAACAGAGCTTGTGCATTCACAGTCTACTTCTCTGAGTCCCTTTTCCTGTATTTATCTGTTTACCAAATGAGAGTATAAATTCTAGAATAGATATCTGAGACAGCTGGAGTGATGATTTGAAGACTGTGAAAAACAAATGTTTCTCCTCATTTGTGTTTGGGCTAACTGTGCTTTTTTTTTTCAGCAGTTCAATTCTGAAAGGAGAACCCTTTACTAGTGGAGAAGAGCCAAGAAGCAGATCAGAAAATGGGATATTTCAGTGTAAAATACAGGTTAATAACTATTTTCTTAGTAACATCTTGGTTATTGCCTGGCATTGTATCTGCATCAAAAACTGAGCTGAATAACAAAAGAGAAATTCGTTCTGAAGGATTTATACAGATCTTGTTGATCATCTAACTATTAAAAAAAAGAAAAAAACTAAAATAAAAAGACAAACAACAACAAAAAAAAAACCCAGGAGTGTTGGGCCTGAGATCTATTTGAGAATTGCATAAAAAACAACCATTGTTATCTCTTCTGCAAAAGCGAAAATCACATTTAAGTGCAGAGCGAGGTTGAAGTGACAGGTCAAAAGTGGCTCAGGAGAAAAGAGGGAATCTTTCAGAGAGGTTTAGCTAGAGCCCTGGGATTTAGGGTCCAAATCCCTGAAAGAAGATGAGAGCAAATGCTGCCCTAATGAGCTCTAATGCCAATTATAAATGGCATCCTCTGCTTAGTCATGAAACTACATGTGGTGGGTGCAAGCAACACGTGGGCTTTTTAAATCCTCTGGATTTCTTCCACAGACAGAAAAAAAATAAAAAATACATCCCTATTACTTCTTTTTATGAGATCCACCCCTGGTGCCTTCTGCTTAATGATCAGTGCAACATAAAACATCAGTCAGTGCAACAGAAAGGAGCACAAACAAGCCGTGTTCCTTGGCTGATTTATTCCCTGAGTGGCTGCAGGAGGGAAGGTAGGAAATGCCTCTTCCTTGCCCTATTAGAAGCTACAGATTAGAGTCAGCACATTTTCAATATTTGCTCGGTGCCTCTTGGCTCAGGGCTGTCGGTGTTTTCAGAGCAAAGCCTCTTGCACGTGGTCATCACTTAATTCCTCACTGACACCCCTCAGATCTGGGTCAAGGGATGGGATTTTGAGAGGCTGATACTATTTGAAAAAAAGGCCCTTGACTTTTCAAATAGGAACCTATTTTCTTTTTTTAATACAATGAAGAACGCTTTCATTTCACATTCATGGAGTGCCAAGGAAAGGGGAGGAGAAAAGTTACGTAGGTGTTTTCTCCTCAGTGTTTCCAACTTTAACATATTTTAAAATGCACCAGTAAACACAGCAACCTACCTAAAGTGCTTTAACAGCTGATAAAACGTATTTTGTCCCCTCCTGCACTAACCCACACACATTTTAGAGATCTTTGTGGAAAAGTTTACATTTAACAGCAAAAGATGCCCCTTTCATGCTCTTTTACAAGTTGGATTTCCCAGGAAATTCTGTGGAGTCTCTTCCCCTAGCAACTTCTCCTACTTTATAGTTTATATTTGGCCAAACCTTCTCCATTTCTGTGCCACAGAAGTCCAGAGTAAAACCAGTCTTACACCTTTATGCAGTTGGGTTTTAGTTTAGTTTGTTTTCATTTCCACATAGTAGCAGTTAGGAGACTGTACAGCAGTTAATAAGCTAATAATGACAGCTTGAAAATTTGCCATGCACTCTATTTATCACTACTTATAAATCCTGTTACAAACAGCTCTTAGAGATTAAAAATTAAATCAGTGGTTTTGTTTTATATGGTGTTGATATAAAAACGAACAGTGCTGAAATTGTATGTCTATATCGGCAGGCCAGAGAAGAAATAGGGAAGAACTAATGTATGATTTCAGGTATAAAAAGAGTCTTTCTGAAAAGAATTTTCCACTTAAACCCTGTTGGCTTTCCTGGAAATTGGGATCTTAAACCAACCCTAGCTCTGAACATTTATCCAAAAACCTGAACTCAACCTGGTATTCATTTCACCTTAATTTTCATTTCATATGTAGTGTAATTTAAGATGTTCATTTACACTTTGCAGCATCTTCAAAAAGGAGAATTCTGTCTATTCCTGGTCTATTGAGATTTTATGATGGGATAAATGTCTTTATGAGTTGTCCATATGTGGTGACATGGCTGAGTTTAATGCTATTCAGGAATATAACAATAAAGGCAGATGAACAGAAGTTAATTAAAATATTTTAAGGCTTTAGTTCCCATGAGGATTAAAATGCTTTCTAATTTTGTCCTTTTTTCTTTTATTATTTCACTTTTGCCTGGTTTTAAGCTAGTCTGACAGCATTCTATTCTCAGGCTCAAAAATAATCCCTTTGTGAAACATATTTAAAAATAAGTGTGGATTTTATTCAATCACCTATTTACATGTCTGTACATGTAAGGCTAGGCTCATGAACTTGGCACTAAGAGTGACATTGCACTTGCAGGAGGTACTTTGATTTACAATAACTTGTAGAGGACGCAGTCAAGCCTAGACAATTCTGCTTTGTCACAGATTTTAGTGGATCCCAGATATTTTAAGCATACAGAGCTTAGTTCGCAAATCAGCAGGAATGATTCAGTGTTGCTGTAAAAGGAGGTAGAATTCCAAAAGAGAGCTAAAATCCCTTTTGAAGACTGCCGTTTTTAACAGCAGCCAATCTCTCCCGTGGCAGGGACACCACTTCAGTTTTAAATTTTAGGCAATCACTGCTTCTCATTGCTCAGTTCACAGCCCTGATTTCTTACCCGGACCCCCAGCTTGACCCAAATGAGGAGAAGCCTCTTCCTTTCACAATCAATGCAACATTAACAGGGCAGTAGCACCTGGCAGACTTCTACTTGTTACTCATTTGGAAGGTGTTATGATCTTCAAATAAGAAGAGGAAAAATATTAAACATACAGGACTACCCATCTCCTTGACCCCTTCTCCAAAAGTTTCAACTCCCCCTCTGGAATGTTCTGTGAAGTGATTCTTACGTTCTGAGTGGCAGTCATGCTGTTTTCAGAGGTTCCATTCTCCTCTGCCAAAGGCTAAAAATATGTCTGGTCACCAGTGCATCCAAGGTAATCCTATTCATATGTTGATGGTCCTTGAAAAGCCCTTCATTCCAACCTGGCAATGTCTAAGAGTTACCTAATTCCTTTTGATTCTGCTTTTCCAGAATAGATTTTTTTCCCCAAGTCCTGACAGCCTCAAAGTGAAAGGGTAAAATGAGCCAATGTTCAAAAAGATGAATGGGTAGGATGAAGCATATCCATCTTTCATGAGAGCAGTGCTAAAATTCACCCTCCTGTCCCATAAATTATGCCACTGGTTTAAAAATAATGATATTTTTTTTAACCCGAAAGCTTGGATTGTTTTGTATTTTCACCACAGCCACCTTTTCTCAAAAGGAGGGGTTATAGACTGCCCTGGAGTGTATTGGTCCAGGACAGTGCAATGAGGGGTGGGGAGGCAAGAGAAAAGAAATTTATGGAATGGAATATAAATTCCTGGAGCTTAATACTCAGTATTTGACTTTTAACTAAAAGAGGAAATTTTCTGGTGAAAGGGTCCTGAGCATGTCCCCTCTGAAGGGGAGGCTCAGAGCCAGCTCAGGAGAGGGATGTCCCTTCCCAGTCCCTGCCCTTGGGAGCTCCTTGGTGCTGTCTCCAAGCTGCAAATTCTTTTGAGAACTGGCAGAGTCTGGGGCTCCACAGCAGCTAAGGAGGGCAAGAAAATCTCCAGTCACTGAAATCAGGTTTGCATGTCTGGATTCTGCAGCATGAAAGCAAAGCACCTAAGAAAAGACAGCAAATCAAGAGGTGCTGCAATCTCTGTGACATACAGTAAGTTACCTTTCCATGCAAGGATAATCTCTTACAAAATAAATAAAGATGGCTCATTTGAATTATTTGCTGCTTGGACTGAGTGGCTGTAATTCAAGATCAAGTGTGCTGGACTCCACGGGACAGTGATATATTATATTCCTGTGAAGAGGAAGATAAGCCTCTGCCCCTTCCCATCATATTCACTTTCAGGTCTACACATAAAGTGGGTAATAAATAAATGAAGCAGCTAGGAAAGAAGGGGGCAGGATACTGATAAGCACATCAGCTTTTCAGCATGGTGCCAGCAGGATAAATGCAAATTCTTGGGGTTTATTTCCTGGGAATTAAGGGAATACTTTCCCTCCAAGATAATATTTTGACAAGGCTCAGAATTTCCTTAGGATGATCCTTCACCAGCAGGATTTGTGACTTTCTATCCACTGGTGGTGTGTGATTTCATATCTGCAGGATCCCCCCCTTGGCTAGGAATTGTGTGCTTTACCTGAAAGCTGAGCTGGTTCTATTTATCAGCTCAGATACTTCCTCAGACTTCCCTGGCAATTCCTTCAGCTCTGCAGTTCATCTTCCCAAGTACTTTTGCCCCTTTGGGTCCCATCTGGTTCAGTGTTTATTGATTTGCTTGGGAGGTTTTGACTTAGCTCCTCACAGAACAGAACAGATATTCAAAAACCTCTCTTGATTTCCTGCTGACAAACACGTGCCTTCTTCCAGCCTCAATTTTCATTAATCTGGCTGTTCATCTTGCCAGTTCTTCTAATTTTTCACTTCAAAGACTCTCCATGTAGTCCCTGCTTTTCTTCACCAACTGTCTAACCATAATTTGATTTTAGGTTTGAGGGGATTTTGTTTGATGATTCTAAATTTTTTATCTTCAGTTTTGTCTTATCCCAGGCCTTTTTAGAAGGATTCCCACCCACAATATGAATTTTAAGATCTGATTATCCTGCTGACTGTCCCATTTTCATCTCATCATCTTCAACTTGATCCTTATGTCTGCAACTCAGTAGAATCCAATATTTAAATGTCTTTCTTAATGCCCCTTGACACCTTGGGTAAATTTTACCACCTTTTTTTTGTACTTCTCTCATTTTGACTGACTTGTCAGTACCACCACAGAAGCTGTCAGGACCCACACAAAGCACGTGCATTTTGTGAATTAATATTTATAAAGACAGGCAGTGGGATGTGATTTTCATGTAAAAGGTTTCATGATAAACACAAAGTGGATTTTTTTGCTAAATTGTTCTTCAACAAAGAGCTAATGCATCAAGAATGACCTTTACTTGTTCATCTATGTCATCAGTCTTAATTTAGAAACCCAGCAATGCCCTTAAATGGGATAATTATGAAGTTAAGCTCACACATAAATCTTCAGTGTACAAATCAGGCATACGGGCTGAGGGAGATTTTAGCTTTCAGTTTTCGTTCTATAGCATTTTGTTAGCCCAGCAAGAAGAAACTGAGGAACAGCTTGTCAATTCAGGGGGCGTCATCCTGAGTCCTTTCTTGAATTCAAATCAAGGCCAAGAAATCTGGGGCAGAAAAACCTTGGATTATTTCCTTAATTTTGCAGAAATCTGAGTGCAGGTTTGGTGAGGTGTCATTGCCATTGATGTCATTTTCTGTTCTTGTGCTGTGGAGAGCCTGGGTCTGAAGTGTCCCAGCAGGGTGTAAGTGAGCTCAGCTCCCATCTCCCAGCACTTTTCTGGGATTCCTCTATCCATCCTTAATCAGAAAAACCCTGATTTTGCTTCCCTACAGAAATATACTTGCCTGAGGAAAGGGATCTAGAAGCTAATGAAGCTTCTCAATGAACATATAAATATTGGAACATGTGATGTTTCCTACCCTGCAAGGGTGAGATTGTTGCTCTGAAGCAGCTCCTTAAATACACATTACCCCTAAAAATGCACTCCACCAAGGGCATTGAGGAGGGCTCAGAGCACAGGCTGTGTCCAGGGAACCACTGCAGGTGCAAACACTGTCAGCTGAGGGACTCGCCCTCCCTCAGTCTTTCTCACCTGCCCAGTATTTATTCAGTTCAGTGATTCCCATTTCCGTGTCTGAGCCTTTTCTCATCCAGCAGGATCTGCTCATCCCTTTTGTGATCAGAATCAGAAATCATTCCAGAGGTGGTGCTTCAACTACAGGCAGAGTATTTGCACATGTGGATATTGCTGCAGCTCTTTTCTTTCTGCTGCCTTTTCTCCTCAGTGGGCTTGAAGAAGTTTGTTATTAACTCACACACTCTGAGTTGGTTATAGAGCACTGGGCAAATGTTAGTTTCAGAGTGGTCTGAACTGAACAGAGGCATCTGAGCTGATGCCTTTATAACTGCTTTTCACAGTAGAAATTTTCTCCTTTCATCCCAGAAAAAGTGATATCCTCCCTTCTCCAGCTGAACCAATAGCCCCAATACAATCAACAAGCAGTGTTCCTGTAAAAGACTGCAAGTGAGCATGAACACATCTTCCATTACCTCAGGAATGCAAATCCCACCAGATCCTACAGACAGTTTGTGCTCCATCTGCAAATGCAGCTGATTGTGCTGCCCTGCACACATCTGCCAGCTCCCCCTTTCAGACTGCAGATTTTATCAGCACGACTAAATTGCTCGGGAATTAGCTCCGCAGGAAAAGCTGGCTCAAAAAATGGATCCATTTCATTGCTTCAGAAAGTTCATCGGTGGACAATTCTTCCCCAACAGACCCATCTCTCAGAGAGACATTAACTGTATTGGAACAGGCTCGATCATTCATTTCTTTATGAGATGGGCAGGCTTATCACCTTGTGGGATGGGTAAAACAGGTGAGCTGTGGAATCTGTGAAGGGTCATCTGTCACAATGCTCTGGGTAACCTTCACAAGCGTGCCCAAATGCCTTTGATTAAGGGCTTTTCTTCTGTAACTTCTGCGATAAATGCTGGAATATTGATTTTCATAGGCTTGTTACTGAAGACAGAGAACATATTCCAAAACGGGAATTGAGCAGTAGCTAGAGAAAAAAAACCAACTTCAAGCTTTCAAACAGAAAAAAAAAATTTAAAATTGCCTGCAAGGGAGAAGAAAAGAGAGTTAGTTGTAGCAATCTCATTATAAGAACACTGTAAATGCCTTGGAGGAAAAAGGTATTTTATTTTAAGATTACTAAATTAAGCAAAGGATGTAAGAGGAAAATGTCTTTAGTATTGAAGTCTGTGGATTTCCTACAGCCCATAATATAAATAGGGACCCAGTCTGATAAAAAAAGATATCTGCTACAAGCATGGCATTTCTTCCCTCTGATTTTGTGCAGCATGTGTCTGTAGCATCACTTAATACAACAAGTTGTTTGCTGAAGATTCATACTCTTTTAAAGAGGCCCCTCTAGGCATGTTTGGAAAAATTCCACAATCTGATTGCTGGCTTCTCTTTTCACTCCAGAAACCAGGCATCCTGAGTGCTGACAATCATTGTCTTCAGAAAATAAACTGATTTAGTTAAATAAAACCGAGCACAGTGACACACTGAGATTGCAGAAAAACAAGGTATTGGGACCTGACAGGATGCTTTAAAAATATCCACAAGACTTATATTCAATTTTTTTTCTCAAACATCTGCATGGGTTTTTTTCTTGGTTTTTTGGTTTGTTTGGTTTGGTGATCTTTTAATAGAAAACATGGAATAAGCATTGATGGGAACACTAATATTTTCCATGAATCTAACTTTCAAAAGCAGACAGAAGAATTCTGTCATTGTTTTCCATGTTCATGTTTGTAACTGAGGAGTTCTCAGTTCCTCAGGTTAAATATCAGAAGGAATAACAAGAAATGCAGGTGATGATTCCCCACCAAAACCAAGGTATGTGCAGGTTGGTGGAGCTCAGCATTCGGAATCACTGCTGCTCTCCCAGCTGTGCAAAATCCTTTATTGCTGTTCCATCAGCTACACTGGGCTTCACTTCTCCTGTGTCCTCCAGAAAACCAAGGTGAGGTCTCATCTGACACTAATCCCAAAATCAGAGGGGACCTGTTTTGTTAAAGCCTCGTGCAGAGCCTGATGACACCAATGGAAAGATTTCTTTTGATTTTGACAAGTTTTGTATTTCATCTCCTGTGTATCCATAGAGACGTCTTGTCTTCCTCTTCTGGCAGGTGCTGGCTCAAGAAATAGCTTCAATATTACTATTCTTTAAATATCAGAAAAACCTATTCCCACACACGTTCCAAAATTTCAGGGTTATTCATTCCAAACAAACTCCTGATTGGATCTTTCTAGTACCAAAATTCTAACTGTTGGGTCTTATGGAATCCATTAAATTTCTCATTTCTTGTCCTTACAATGGCTATTTTCTTTATTCTCAGTTCATTTTCATATATTGTTTACAAGATAACACTTTAATCTTTCCCCTATTCCTAACATTAAGTCATGCTTATCCAGTACAAACTTGATTTAATTTCTTAGCAAGGGCCACAGGGAAATTGAAGAGGTGCTTGCTCATTAGCCTGTCTTGTAATTATGTTTCTAACTCTGCTTTCTAAGGCAGCTCTTGGATGTTCTGGTTCTGGGACTGTTTTAAATCTGATCTCATTACCTGACACGTTTCAAACTGCTGAAACAGGTAAACTAACCGAACTCACTGTGTGCCCAGTAATTTTAAGTAGAAAAATGTGTGAGGCAATGTACGATGTATGAATTCCAGGCTGGAGTTGGTTTGTTTGAGCTTTATGATATTATTGCTAGCACAGAACAATCCATATAGATTCATCCACCTTTAATAGCATTGCTTAACTCCATGGCATCCCTCACAAGGACAGCATACGCTCGATTATATTGGTAAGGTATGAATTTTCTAATAACATTTGAAAGAGCTAATGATTGCCTGGCTAATTTTGTGATATATGAGGGAGACGGAGGTATTTTTCTTAAAATGGTACAAATTTCCAGTCTTCCCTTTGAAAATAACCCCTTGGAAAAGGGTTCTATTCTCCACTGAGGAGAAAATCCAACTTAGGAGAATGCACCAGGCCAAAAATTCCTGAAATCTGTAGAGCTGCATAAGGAGATGACAAGTATTAGAAATAAAACCCCTCTTTGCTGTAAGAAAGAGTTCATTGCTGCCCAGAGGACTTCAAACCACAGAAAAGGGATTAAAAAAAATTCTCCAGGGAAAGAAAATCCAACTTCCTGATCTTCCTTCCCCTGGGCTGATGGAGAATCCTCTTGGTCACTGCTATGAGTGTCCTGGGAAATAAATACTTCAGCATTCCTTAAGTCTCCCCTTGCCACAACACAGATTAAATCACTGCCAGCTTTTCTATTTTCAAAAGAATTATCTTTGCTCTCTATATCTCTACAGCCTGTGCAGTGCTAAAAATGAGGGAGGAGGTAGCGTTTGATCAGTTCCTCATATTTGTCTTGAAGCAGTCATCAAAATTGGCATTTATTTGTCTCCCTTTGTGCTACTTTCTGTAATGGCAAATCTTCCACCACCAGAAAGTGGACTGAAAACAATATTACATTCTGCCTTGAGGTAAATTTTTCAGATTAATGGCACCTATAAAAGAAATAGTGGCTCCTTAAATTACTGACTCCAGGCTTTGTACAAAATGCAGCTCCACAAGCAGACCTGAGTTTTGGTGCCTGTGGTTAGAATAAATGCACAGTGCAGGGAGTATCTGCCAGAATTTGCAAAGACTGCCTTTGCAGCTGCTTCAGCAGTAGATAAGTGGTATCATTTAACTTCTGTTTTCTCCTCTACCTCATCTGAACCAAACTCTCTGACATCATTAAATTGTGGGTTAAAGAGTGGAGTGAATTAGGCACATCCTATTTTTTTCCCTTACTGGAGCTCTTCCACTGCATAGATGATTCAATTTTCCCTCTATCTTTAAGATGTAGCTCAGACTCAAATCTCTGCCTTGCCCTGAGAACCTGTAGGCTGCAAATTTAATTGTGGACATCTCCATTTCATTCCAAATCAGTGAGTACTTAATTAATTTCACAAACCCCTGCAGCTATTTCAAAGTCCTCAGCAATGATTACCTATAATCCTCTGAGGGCACTTCCCTGGAATACAAGAAATGTGGTTTTTTTCCCCTTTTCCACAGGAATTAAAGGAAGACCTTCTCTCATACCTCAAAGAAGTGTTTTAAGAAATGTGCCTCATAAAGCAAAGGCCTCTTTACACACTTTAATGAGTAAACTACACAGAAAAAAAAATCCTTAAGTGTTCAAAATAATGAAAGCTGAAAAACATTAACGTTCATCACAGAAAACAATTCAGTAAAAGCAAAGCGTGACAAAGGACACTGAGTAAAACACTAAGATGGAAGCAACAGAAATAAGGTGAGTATCCTGTCCAGTCCCTCACAACATCTTGTCTGTGGCTAGGACTTGTCTCTTTTTTTCCCTGGGACTGTCCTTACTCTCCTATTCTTGGCAAAATCTCTACTCATGATTTTATCCTGATGTTAACATATTTGAACCTTATGCCAAGAGCACTGCAGTGTGATAATATGATACATTACTCAAATACTTTTGGAAAGGTAGAGTTATTAATCTACCAGTAGTGGTAGCTGCAATTTTTTCATGCATTGTTTTGAGGAAACAATGGAGATTCTGCATGAACAGCTCCAAGGTGAAAGAGTTTACCATCCTCACTAGATTTTCACCTGCTGCAGTTCACCTGCAAGAATCCTGAAATTGAGAGAATTAAAAACTCATCCATCTGCCTATGAAAGACTGCCAGGAGATTATATTCTTCAATTGAATAATTTTCATTCTGCATCAGAAGGCACTGTGCTATGCCAAGAGCCACACTCTAACCACTAACAATGGAGGGTTTCTCCTCAGCTTTGAGTGGGAGTTTTACTCCCCACATGTGGAGTAAAGGGATGTCAGATTTGTTTGTGCCAGGACGAGGTGCTGGAGGTGTTCCTGCCACCCCGAGTGATGAAACACCTTCAGCAGCTCTCCTGGCTCTGGGAAACATGAGAGGAGGATCTGCTGACCTTTGGAAAACAGCAAGAATTCCCTTTAATGCTTTATATATTTATCAAGAAAGTAATTAAGCTGTTTTGGAAGCGTGCTGTAATCACAATAAATACTCAGTGGAAGGGCTTGGAAGAGCATTGCTGGGAACGGGCTGACTTGGTAAGATACAGGAATTTGTACATTAAACCTCTAGAATTCTCTCAGTGTAACAGAACTGGCAGCTCTGGAATTTATTACCTCTCATGAGAAAATGGAACAGTAGTCTTTATACTCTCTTCACAGCCGTGTTTTTCCTGTGTTTCCTAGAAGGTAATCTAAATATTTCAGAGGTTATTCACATTCCATAAACTCCAGGCAGTTCCTCTTGATTTATTGGGAGGTTAACACCTTTGACTATGTTCTCAGTGGTACATTCCTGAATATCTGATGTGCTTGAATGCAATTTTAATTCAGACCTACATACATTTTGAAGAGAGACATTTTCAAAACAAGGATCTAACAAAGCTTGCTTGAGAAAAAAAGGGCAATAGTCTGTGGCCCTTGCAATCAGGGATTCAGAATTGAATGAATGTAGATGCCCCTCTAAATAAAACTGAATTTATCAAAACAAAACTCTGGATAGAGCCTCTGAATAATTCTTGGTGTCTGGAAGAAAAGCCTGCCTGGATATGATTTAGCAGATAGGGAAGAAAAGGGCTCCCTTTGAAACGAGTTGATTAAAAGCCTTTCACAACATGATAGAGAATTGAATTAATGAAATAATGCCTAAAGTGTGAGAGCTGTTAATATTACTTTAAACAAAACCATCATATAAAATATTCATTAGCACACAGAAAATCAAAAGATAGCATCTAATTAATCTGTTTAGCCTCTAAATGACTAATTAATCTCATTAATATAGTCAACATTTTATGTTAGATAAGAGAAATTAATGGCAGTTGTGGCCCCTTCTATGTTTAGGGACAGCTGTGAAGTCAAAGGAAACAGATATTTTTAAAATATCGACATTTCCCTGTGTTTGGATATTTCTGAGATGTCTTCATGAAGAAGAAACTACGAGCAGCAGCTGCCTGGAATTACAAGGAGTGAGCAGAGCTGCAGGACAGCACAGCTGTAACACCTCACCTTTCATACAGATTTATCACCTTATTATTGAGAGGTCTGGAGCCAAAGATACAGCTCAGAGCTTATAAAAGCAAATTACATCCCCTATTTCCCTTCTTCTATATATCTAACAGTGATTCTTTACCTATTTTTCTGTCTAAATTTCAGCTGTGCTAGGATTCCAAGAGATTGAAGCCTTTCTGTGTAGTCCATTCAGAAAGGAGACCTGAGTTAGGGTTTAACAGTCCTCACCATTGTGTAAGCTAGACTGCTTCCTGCTGCTGTTTCATGCTGGTTCAGAGGGGGGGAAAAAATATCAGAGCTGCATTTAAAAATATTTTTTGCTAAGCAATTTAAAAGTTAGCCATAAAATGCAGAGGGTAGTGAAGCAATACATCATAAATCAGCTTAATGAGGTACCAAAAATATGTACGTACCTTGTAAAGCCAGCTACCCAATTATTACCTCTTCCAAAAGCAGCTTTGTCCTTATATTATGAAAGAAAAACGGTTGAATCAAGGATGATTTGAAAACTAGATGCAGCATCAATGTGTTTACATGTCTTTTTACACATTAACATTTTCACAAACTTTCTTCCAGTTTCCCAGACACTGCATTGTTACAAGAAGAGAACTGCCTTGGGCAAAAAAACTTCAGAGTTTTCATGATTTTTCAACATTTTTTAACTCCTCAAAATGCTGATTTGGCAAAACGGAGAGGAAACGAAAAATTTCCCAATTCAAAATACTTTGTAATTATTCCTGCCTTATAATTATCCCTGCAACTGCCTGGTATTCTTTGTATGCCTTAAAAGAGTCCTTGTTAAGGTTCAGATACTTTTTCATTCTAGGGAGAAGGAAAAGAAGACAATTCTCTGAGGTGGAATCCAAAATTAATGCCAAAATTTGCCCTCATTAATATGGTTTAAATACACTCAGTCATTTTATTATCTGCAGAGGTGCAATTAATGGCCTACTTTGCTTTGGATGGAATTAATTCCCATGGGGTTAGGAAGGAGTTTAGGTTCTTTCAATGTGCAACACCCAGCACAAAAGCAAAAAGCGGAAATGTTGTTGTGTCCATAAAAATCAGAGGCTCAGGAAATAACCAATTTCCATCAAAATGGTGGTGTTCTTCTGCAAAAATAAACATACTGTACAATTAAGGTGAGGCATAACAACCCTTTTAATACATATAAAACTTCAAGCCCATAATATTACCACTGAATTCACTGGAGTTATTAACTGGCTGAACTAATCTATGAGTTAGTGTGCTTTTTTTAGATCAGAGCCTTAGAAGTTTTGACACACCTCTCTCTGTAGAAAGAAAACCTGGGTTAGCTAATGTATCCTTGTTCTATTAAAATTACAGGCATTAAGACATTTAAATTAAATATGATTAGTCAGCTCTGATTTAAACCTCAACATCTGTAGAGTTTTAATTAGAGTACAGTAAATGAAACTGATATGCAACTTTTGCTAATGCTACAGTGCTCAGTGGCCAGAAGTGTCAAAACGCATTAAACGAATCTCTCTCCAAGTGCAAACACTCCAGGAAGCTAAACCAGGAACAAATGAAACAAATGAAATTGTCTTGTTATTGATCTGTTAGGTAGTTAAAATAAAACTGATATTCTGCCAGCAAGTCTGTTCTCCTTTCCTCGGTAAGGGAATATTTTAAAATTGCATCCGTTCCAAAGGTTAAACTCAGGCAACTCTAACAAGGCCTAAAGAATCAGAGATGGAAAATATTTCTTAGAAAGCTCCATCTGTTATCAGCCTCCAAGAGGACTTGTAATTTGTGAAAAACACAAGAGTGCTGTCTGAAAGGGGGCTGCTCATGCTCATCTGCTACGTGTTTCCAAACACTCACTGAAAGCATTTCACTCTAGTCTGGGAAGCAATCACCATTCTGGGCTGCCCTTTAAAAGCAGTGATGCAGCAAGCTTGGGACAGAGAAAAACAGAGAATTCTCTATTTTCTCTATTAACTGCTCATTGCAACCTGGCAGAGAGCTGCAGAGAGAAAAACTCAAATACACAAAACAAAGCAACTAAGATCTATTATTTCTAGTGAGAGATTTTAAAGGAAAAAAGTTAGGTTTTCAGCAAATATCAGTAGCGTTTAAAGGAGCAATGGAACCTAATGATTGTGGAATTAAGCTGTCTGGTGCCAACCAAGAACTTCCCGAGGAGAACAGATATTTTTGAGGCAGTGGACAGAGATTGGCCATCAGGGTGGCAATAGATGAGTGTAATCCAAGAACTGGAATTAACTTGTATGGAAAAAGCCCATGAAAACCTGTAGAAAAATACTAAGATGTAGGGAAACAATTAGAACAAGGGAAAATTTTAAAAAACAGGTATTTTTGTGCAATGAGCTAGTGGCTAAACTAACTTGTTTAAAAGATTTTTTTTTTCAAGTCATCTTAATCACCAGCTCCCTAAAAGCAGGAATGTCTCAATGCTCATAAATACTCACAAATAAGTATGAGTAGCCTAATATAATTGAGCTCATTGGTTTGACAGAGGAGAGAAAAACCACAATTTGTGGCAACCCAACTGCATCCAGGGAGGGGGTTATTAAAAGAATACTTTTTAACAGGGGTCTAAAACTGCAACCAGAGCTAAAATCACTGTGCCACATCTGTTCCCTCAGGTGTATCAGTCTTACACTGACATTTACCATTTCATTAGCTTCACTGGCACAGATTTAGGCAGGAGAAGTGTTCCTTGGCATTTGAATACGAAACACACCACACTGGAAACGTCTCCCTGTGCAACTCATGAGGGTTTTACTGCATCTATAAACACCTGAAAATGTTAGAACCCTCCTGGCCACGAAGCAGGAGTGATTTAAACTTGGCAGCACGACCTACATCTCCTGGTATATAGTCTGCCTTGCCCAGCCCCTCTGGTGCAGCCTGAGTGGAGCCAACCAAACCACTGTGGAACAGTGAGATTATTTGGGTTTTACTGCTTCCACACCAGGATAATATAGCTGACATTCATGTACTTACCTCTGATTCCCTCTGGTAAAAGGATACGGAGCTGTGTGGAACAGACAGACAGGAAGCCTCCAAATGAGGACGCAATCCTTTCAAATTAAGGGAGAGTCTCACCGTACTCATTTCAGCCTGCACACTTTAGTGGCACCTTATAAATATTTATGGAGTTCATTAATGGACATATAATACTTGAGCTTTAATTGTTTAAGGACATTAAAAGTTAATTTTAATAGAGGTCATATAACTTCTGAATTCCTAGTGTACCAGCACCAGACTTTTAAAACTTAATGGCAATGATATGTTTTCCATCACGGGGTCAGAGGCATTAGCAAATATAATTTTCCAGACCCATCTAAAATATCATTAATTCTGTCCTGTGCATATAAAATGATCTGAGTTATCAGAGTCATGGTTTGTTTAACAAAGGAAAAATCCCAGACTTTTATCTTCTATTCCTCAAATAAACTCTTCAAGTTGACAAAAGCAATTAAACTGGAACAACATGAAGTCACATCGGGAAACTGTGTTGAAAATCACAAAGGAGGTGAATATTCCATCATAGCAAGGGTTTCATTAGACACCCCTAAGCATTGCTCTGTTTTATTGTAGACGTTAGGGAACTTACTCTGCCAAGTTCCAAACCAAAAACCATTTTTCCATTTGTATCATTTTAAATTTACAGAACTCTACTACTTGATTTAGCTGCATTTTCTTCTCTTGAAAGTCAGTGGATTCTCTTCAATTTTTCCTGGGAAAATAGGTTTTCTGTGGTTTATTTCTTCAGCTGGAGTAGGTGGAAGAAATTTTAATGCATTTACTCTGTTTCATTTGTGCCACGAGTTAAAGGAACTCATTCTCTCGCCAGTCTGAAAGGCTTTTATTGCAGCTGGCTTAAAAAATTTTAGAGGTGCTGTTGCTTCAAGGATGCAGCTCCCACCAGAGTAAAACAATGTATAGTTCTTTACCTTTTGTTGTTGTTTTGCGGTGCAAAGGAGGAGGAAGTTTAGTGAGCTCTTATTTCAATCAAGATATTCATAAAGGAACCCTCCCAAAGGGATTCCCTCGTCTTTAAGAGAAACCAGAATGTTTATCATGTGATATTCTAGCTGCTTCCATCAGCTTTGCCACATTCTGCAATAGTGGTGGCACCCCCCCTACTTTGACAGCCTCATTTGAAAAATCACTTTGTACTGTTATTAGAAAGCAAAGCCTGGTCTTCTTTCTAAGGCAGATCCTTTCACATTCTCAATGGCATTTTTTCCTGGAAAAGTTCTTATTGAAATAAACTGTGTATTCTTAGAACCTGTTAAGATCTGTGGGTCTTTAAATAAAGCCATGAAAATCTGAAAATTTAAATCTGTGACAAGAGAGATGGCTGTAATTGAAATGCAGCTATGATAGAAATAGAGTTGGCACTGAGATTTTGAATTCTGAAGAATGGCTATATATTAACACCCTAATGTTAATTGGTCCACTACAAATTAGGTAATATGCTGACATTAAAATAAAATTACTAAACTAAACAGTGTCTGAATAAATGGAGGTGGTGGAGAAAACTCATGATCAGCCAGTATAATGAAAATTCTGGCAGAGAGAAGCTCTCTGGGGAAGGTTTCAGAGGGATGAAATGCACTGCTCAGCAAAATATGGATTATAAAGGACACCTGAAGATCATCTGCTCCAACCTTCCAGCAGAAATGAGGTTGTTGCAAAGAACAGGTGGTGTCCACCGTGGCTTTGTTAATCCATATCTTTAAAATTTCCATGGATGGGATATTCCACAACATTCCTAGAAAATTCTGGTTGGATACGGCAACACCTCACCAGTGGAAAGGTTTTTTCCAACCTGTCCATTCTGAACCTCCCAAACTGCAGTTCAGGGCCGTTCCCCTGGGCTGTCCAACAACCACAAAAGAGTTTGGCTCCACTGCTTTTGTCCCTCCCTGTCACACAAGGCCCTTATTGTCCCCATCCTCTAGACCCCTCTGAATTGCCTCCAGCCATTTGGCAATCATTCCTCCTGCTTTAGCATCACCCATAAATCTATAGAGGGTACACGTTGCTTCTCTAGCTGTGACTCCCTGAAGATAGAGCAATGCACAGTTCTGCCCTCTGCACGTCGTTTCCCCTCCTCATTGTACTGGGGGGAATTGTCTTGAATTTGAACTGAAGTCAGAATCCCAGGCACGTCTGCCAGGATGATCACAGCTGAGCCAAGGTTCCCTCTCTGTACCCACCCTGTACCATCATAAATGCTGAGCCCAAGGAGTGACAGCACTGAGTGACAGATTCAGAACGTTTTGTTGAAATTGTTCTGGTACACAAGGTAGATACTGCATAATTAAAAGTGAAATTAAATTTTCAAGGAATTATTTCCTTTTCTTCATATAATTAAATTGTAATCAAACTAAAAAAAAAAAATGTTTCAGTGTTTTCTGGGTGAATCAATTTTATTGTCAGTTTAAAGCCCATGTTATAATTTAGAAACTGACAAAACGAAGAGTCAAAGTGTCTGCTTAGTTTAAAATCCATTTCTTGCTTTTTTAAAGGAAAACTATTATCCCCAAACGGGTGATTCCACTATGGATACAAATGCAGTCCTGACCCAGAATTGAAAGCCTATCAGGGTACACTTCAAGATTCTAGGAGATGTCTAAGACACTACAAAATTCTTTTGTAAGCATCCTGCACTGTGTCTTGTTCCATCCTCTTCTTGCGAGTGTGATTCCTGTACGGCTAAAAAAGACTGACACAAGTCAGTGTGCAATGGCAGATTGTTTCTGTAACAGTCTCGCTCTGTTTTTAATGGGTTTCCTGTAGGCTTTAACTGTTCCTGAACAGATTTGTGCACTTGTGTCCATCTCACCCACTGCACAAGGACTCCAGGGCCATTAACCTTTGGGAGGACGTGAACAAGAACCCTCAGGGAGGAGAAATCCAGGCGAAAAAGCAAAAGCAGTGACTGAGCTGAGGCACCGGAGCTGCCAGACCCCAGATTTCACAGATAACCACTTTTATTTCTCCACACAGCCAGTAATTGTTGTGCCACAGCCGTGCCTGTTTTGAAACGAGGCAAATCTCACCCCCTTTGCAGCAGCTTTGCCTTCCCTGCTGGAGGGCCAGTGTAATTCACAGTGAAGTCTGGCTGACAGATAAGAAATAAAGCAAGACAGATACTGTCCTGAAAAGTAGCAAGCATGATTACTTTAATGGAACATTATTTAAAAAGTCTTCAGTCTTTACTATAATGGGGCTACTTCAGTAAATGTATTCAGGGGTTGTATTTAATTGAACTCTTAGGATTTGGCTGCATTTGGAAGTTTACCAAAATATCTAGTCAAGAGTAATTACCAGGCTAGGTTCTCTAATTGAGATTTAAAATGGCTTTTTCCTATTTAGTATAACCTTTGCTGGACCTGTGCCTGAAGAGCTGTTTTGGAAGGATTCTGAGAGTAGATAAATCTTTATAATTATGAAAGAGCTGCATAATGTAATACACAAGGACCAGGCCGAGATCAGCCATCCCAAAAAAAGAAATTTCACATTTCTACTAGCGAGTCAAATATGAGTTGTGAGTTAAGATCAAAACTGAGATGTGGCATCTCACATATCCTCAGTCTCTAAAGAAGTTCTTAAAACCTATTAGTTTTGATTTAACTACATTTACAAGATTTCAGTCATACTTGGCAAACGCCTTAAGATAACTGGGCTTTCATTTTGTCTGCAGTTGCATTCATTGAGTTTGGCTGCTAAAGTTAATGTCTTGGAATGTGTTAAATCAAATACCTTAAAATATTAATACATTTTAGACTGAGAACACATCCATGGGACATTTATAGACCATTTTGCCACGACTAAGGCAGTGCTGTGTCAGTGAAAAAAAATTAAGATAAAGTAGAGCCCATGCCTCAATGTCTTCTGGAGACAGAATAGCAGAGACCAGTGCAGGAGAAGCAAGTGCAGGACTCAGAAAAGGGCGCTAAATATCCAAAGAATGCCTGAATACTGGCAAAGCAACTGAGGGGAGCAATTTTGGAGCATTTTAGTCCTGTATCACTCGTATGCATCTCCTGTTCATGCCTGAGAACACCAAGGGCAGTTCACCCCTTGAGACATCAGAGGTTCTGCCCTGCTTGCCCTGGCTGGAGGCTGTGATTGTGTGAGAAGCAGCAGCAGAGAGGCAGAGCCAAAACACTGGGAACACTCCTCCAGACCAGTGAACTTATTATAGCACCCAGAAGCTATTTCAGCAAGGAGTAAGGGAGGGTGTAAATCTGTAAGTATTTTGAGTGCTCTGTCACTCCTGCTAATTTTGTTAGGATTTTAGTGGGTTTGGGGAGTTCTGTCATCCTGCTGTAGCAGGATTACATCTGCCTGGTCACTCCATCAGCTTAGGGCAGTAACCTGTGCCAGTTTTGGCAAACTGTGTCCAGTGGAATACCCATCACACAGCTGGGTTTGGGGCTTTGCAGGAGACTGACTGGCCCAGCTTGACAAGGAGGTAACCAGTAGGAATTCTTATGGGTGCTTATGTCCCTTTTTATGGATAATCACGGGATCATTTAGGACTGAAGGAGTTTAATGCACAAAGTCCGTCTTGGAAAGAATAGTGACACTAACAAAGGCCAAGAAAGTGCTGCCACTTTCTTCTAGCAGGCCTCTCAAGCTCTGAAATAAAAGATGACCCATTTCCTTATTATTCTACATATGTTTTCCTTTCCCTTCAGGAAAATCAAGCCCTGATGAGCAGCCAGAAAGAAAAACAGACATTTTATAGAAACTGTGGGACTAATTTCTTGCAGATGGATCTCTCTCTAAACATGACCAGCCCCAAAATGCTGCCCCATCTGCAAACTGGATGTGAGCAGCTCAGTTCATCCCAAAACACATTGCATTACTGCACTGCCATATCTCTAACACATCTCTAACCCTAGATAAGCCTTGGCTGCCTATCTCTGTTTTTTTGTCACACTGTAATAAAACTGTGCAGGAACGGTCCCGACCATGCAAAGGAATATTCTCAGCTAGTATAAATCAGGGTTATTTCACAAAAGGAAATGAACTGGAGCTGGTTTATATCTCCTGCAGCTGTAGATCAAAACAGTATTAGCGTGAAACCTGCTGCATGGAGCTATTTAGGATTATTTGTGAAGTGCCTAATCCCCAGAAGCTTCTTTTCAGGTTATTAATCACAACGTACTTGTTATCCTGATCTGCTAATAGAGCTGCTGGGTAAGGATTGCTATCCTAGTACAGAATTCTGCCTTGCCTTTTCATATTGTATATTGTTTCCTTAGTTAGCATCACAGCAATTAAGTGAAATCAAGCAAACCCCACTTTAAATGTTCTGTCAGCTTTGAAAGTGTTGGATGTCCTGTGACCCACTGAGGTTCTAATAAAGCATTGTTGATACATCTGCAAATGTGTGACTGGAGATGTTTGACTGATCACCACTTGTGCTGACCATTCCAACATTCACTCGAGAAAGTTCACACAAGAAAGTTCAAAATTTTCAGCTTTCCCCTTTTTTAATATCTAGATCATCCTGGGAATGAGACCAGAAAATTCTGGTTGTTCTTGGAGTCACTCCTGTTTAAAAATGCCAGATCACCACAAACTACAGTGATGGTTATGGCAACTAATTGATAAATAATCCAAAGAATTACCTTTGCAGATTTACACTGTTGGCAGAACTTGACCCTTGAATTTCGGTGTCATCACCAGACTCTGTGAGAGTGCAATCACTGCCAGGCAAACACGCTCTCAATATTGGAAAAGGACATTTCTTCTCTGGCTTGTAAAGACATAGCTCCGTGATGTCCCAACATCTTTCTTCCACAATTCTGGGCTAGTTGAATTATTTGAAATTTCTTCCTTCTAAATGGGATGTTCCTTTCAAGTAACCTGGATTTTTATTTCTTTGCCTATTTCATCTTTGTTTTTACAGATCAGCAAGGAATTTATTAGCCTATTTCCATCTTTTTTTACCAAGAGCCTAAAAACATTTATTGAGGAAATAAGCTGATCACCTAGTTCAGTCCTTTTCTTTCCAACTTCACCTGTTCCTGGTTCCTCACAGCCACTTAAGCACTTCATAAAATTTGTACTACATCCTATTGTACACAAGGTACAGCAGAATTTCACAAATGACACTGCATCAACTACTACAGAAAAAAAACCAAACAAAGCAACAAACAAAAAAGTTCCATCTACTACAATTCCTTCATTTTTTTGAAATTATCAACATTGCTATCAAATGAAAAAGGAGATGTTCTAACCATCAACCTTTTGCAGCCTAATGTAAAATCTTTCTCTCTTGCCCATTTTACATCTGTACTTGAGCCATTTCTCTTTTACACATCTGTTCCCAAATATTCTCCTTCCATCTAATTCAAACCAAATGACTGGTTTGGGCCTATTCACTTCTCCCTCAATTTCTTTAATAATGTATGGATTGAATTTGTTTGGGTTTTTTTTTTTTTGTTGTTGTTGTTTTGCTTTTGTTTTTTTTTTTAAGCTTCCTGTTTCAATATGCATTCCTAAGCATAACAAACAGTGTAATAAAATATTTCCTCTTCTTAATGCAAAGTCCTGCTCCAGGCTCCTAATTTCAGAATATTAGGATGGAAAATATCCAGAACTCCCACTTCTCTGCAAGAAAACAGAAATTTCTAGAGCCTGAGGGTAGCCAAAGTGACATAAATTTATTTATATAATCTCAATTGCCCTTAAATCAACCCCTTACATCCTATTTCTTCCTTCTTTTGAATCTTCTATTTGATCAAACACTTGATTATTTTTTATGGGATCCTGTAAATAGTTTCATGATATCAAACGAAGATGTGATTGATTCTGCCAGGATGAGATGAATCATCACAGACTGGATTTCATGACTTTTTAGTGAAAATAAACTATTTTTACCTTATTCCCTCTACAAGCAAGACATAACAACTGCTGTTAACTGTGTTAATATTATTATAATTTAGAAAAAAGACTGATTAAAGAAAAGCATGAGTTGTTGTGAACAGGATGAATATTGAAAAACCAGAGTGCCAGTGGCAGGAATCTCCCTCTATTTTGTGTGGGGACAGGTCAGTGAGACGTTGAACTAAAACCTATTAATCCATCTATAGTTTATCTTTTTTTCTATTCCTCGATTTAACTTAATCTGGTGATATATCAATATATTTATACAGATAGATATAAAAATCAGAATGAGCTGGGACCTTCCTTAATATAAGTGATTTTGATTTGGGGGCCTGTACTCAAATCTGATTGGAATGAGTTCTTCATATTTTTTTCCCAGAATATTTTCCGATTATTTCTTTCCCTGCCATTAAAACCTCAGAGTCACCAACATTGCTGATGCAACCCAAAAATCTAAACTGAAAAGGAGCCCACAAAATACCCAAATATATCCGGTTTGTTGAAAAAAAAAATATTCTCCTCTCCTAGCCTCCAGTCTCAACTATATTGATATATAGGAATGTTTCATACACACTACATTTTTCGGGGTGCTTGTGAAGGGGATTAACCAGAGGAAGCATTATTCTGAAGCAAACTCATTTAATGCAAGGTTAAATGCATTTGTTTCCATCTGCTCTGCTGGCAGAAAGGCTTTATGGCAGCTAAGCCACAAAAAGTCACAGAGCAATCATCATAAAATCTCAGATACTAACAAGGGTGAGGAGCTTTACTGGACTGAAAATATCCTAGTACCTTTCCCACAGCATCATGCCACTGTTCAAGAAATAATCATGGAGTGGGTTTTCTTGATTTTTTTTTTTTCCAAAATAACTACCTTAATGCTAATGGCAAGAGAGATGGCTAAAACTCATTTTTAAGGTGTTGAAGTTTCAAGAACAAAAAAATTCTTCTAGATTTGTGATTTCTTAGAGACCTTTGTAATATTTACAACAAAACAACATCTGTAATCAAACTGAAAGGCAGAATATTAAATACTGTGCCATACTTTTAAATGATCTTAAAGCCTGTGCATCCATCCTGTCTTTTATTAAGTACATTTCTTCCCATATCTACCACTCTTACTGATGTTAAAGCTGTGTCCACAAGCCTCCATCTAGAAAGAACTGGATAACGCCACAGTTCTGCTATTGACTGAAACTTTAAAGCTTTTTCTTTTTTGGTTATTTCTCAGTTTCTGTTTGAAGTTGTCGGCTCATTTTTGAGGTTTTGTTTGATTTTATTGGGTTACTTTGAGCGTGTTGTAAGTAAATTTTGCTGGGTGGCACAATCTGCCCTAGAAATATCAATAATGTAACAGCTGCAGTGAAAACCAGCACGTTATTCTTGCAGTACTTATACAATTGAAGCAAGTGATTTTTATGTGCTTCAAGTAAATATAAAGTTAAAAAGAAAACACTCCTTTAGAGAATTTATAAGAATATATTTAGAGGAATATATCAAAAAGCAGACCATGTGCTGAGAAGGATAGCTTGAAGTCCAGTTTCAGTAGCAAGTGATGTGCTCATATGCAAAAACCATGGCAGGGACACAGAGCATTTCTCTGATTGGATGTATTCCCTGAGAAAGATACTTTTTTTCTTATTTTTTTGTTCTTTTGGTTTGTTTTTGTTTTTGAGGTGGGATGGTTAATCCTGGCATTAAATTTCAGCAGTGTTCAACCTGATGGGGTGCCTTTGCTTGGCTCTGTGCCCTTGCAAAGCAGCAGATGAACCTCAATGCAAAAAACATTTATCATTTCCAGTGAAAATGAAAAATTCCAGCCACAGAGCAAGGCTATGCTGTAGGGACAAAGAGAAGCAGTCCCGGGTAGCACTGTAAACAAACAGGTAAAAAGTGGGAGTACAACAGTGTAAAAGCATTGAAATGGTTTATCCAGCACCATGCAGCAAGTTAAGGAGCTCTGCTGAGGAAAATACAGGTTGACTGGCTCTCATTTTTATCCTCTGACAGTCGCATGCTTCTTTTCCCAAGCCACAGTCTCTCTCACATCACTCTGCCTGTTTACCTGCTTAACTTCACACCCATGAATTTCAAAAATTCCATTTTCCTTCTCCGTAACTATGTTAGACTTAAGAGCTGTAGATGGGCTGCAGGATGTCAAAATAACTGCAGCAAATAGAAAGTTAAATTACTTCTAAAAACAGGTCTGTCTGACATTCTGAGGGCATAACGGAGTCCCCCAGATTTATGACAACTGATAGTGTTACCACAGAGCATTTCAGATGCTGAAATTGTGTATAATGCCAGTTCATTTGAACTGAACAAAGAATTCACAAGTTTCTCTAACCTCCACGTGCCTTAGCTACCAGAAAGCCTCAATTCCCTTGGCAATCCATTGCTCAATTTCACTTGCCTTGGACATAGAAAAACTTCCTAATCTTTGTCACTGTTCAGACGTGACATAAAAACTATAAAAGAGTTTTCATTTCCCCTGTAGGATGAGAGAGCCCAGAGATCTCAGAGCAAGAGATGAAGATAAGATGATGGCATCCTTAAGCTGCTAAGACAGAGTTTGCTCACATCAGTCCCTCAAGTACTCTAACCTGATATGTGGGTCAGAGGAACTAAATTTTTTACGTCTCTCATTTGCACAGAAAATATTTATACTAGTAAATAATTAATCACATTAAATCCTCCTGGCAATTTTCATTATTAAATTAGTCATTAAATTATACTGCGTATCTTGGCAAATAGCAAACAATTAACCAAGGGCAAGCCAAATTTCAGTCTGAAGAATTTGGGATTTTTAAGACACCACCAGAAGAGCTCCAAGGTAGCAGAACCCATCAAAATAACTTTGTTGGAGGGAGGTGTCTCCAGGTAGTCCCAGCTTGGCTGCACATCCCACTGCTGCTGATACCAACATTATCTCTGCTGTTTATACTAATTATCAGCTTTGTTATGCTAAACAATCTCTTTATTTTGGTCATGCAGACATAATTCTGGATTAATTAGCTCAGACTTAATCACACCTCAGGGAAAAACAAACTGAGAACACACTGACAAACAAGCATGATTGAGACTGGAGAGTTGCAGGAATTTGCTCATAATTTTATGGATTGACTTCCACAACTGCTGATGCTTTTACATTGAAAAAGCAATTTTCTGCCATTCCTTCTGACTTCCCGTGCCTATCTTTCTGAGAGGAAGAGTAAGGAATTCAGGGAACCCCTTAAAGAATGAGAAATTGTTGTGAGTTGCCACATTTAATTCAAGCCTAAAAAGAGGGTCCAGCTATGAATCTGAGCCCAGACTACTTTTGCAGTTCTAGGGACTGGTTCCAGTTTCTCTCTCTGCTCTACACACCAGATTTTTGTAGATAACAACTTTTTCTAAGAATGAACTATTACAAAGTCCGCCTCTGAGCTGCTTCCAACAACTGCTAAGAAGCGGCAAAACTTTTCTTAGTGAAAGAATTCCATACCATTTTGAAGCCAGTTAAAACCCAATGTACTCCCTCTTGCCTGCCCACCTGCTTTCTTCTTTCCCCCCCATAATCTTTAAATTTCTCTCTTCTGATCTTACGGCTTGCTCTTGAAGTTAATCCCTTAAAATCTCTTTGAGCAGTAGAACATCTGAGTCCCCAAAAAATCTGAAGGCAAACATGGAGCTGAAACCAAAGAACTTGCTCAGCTCTGGGCCACATTTGCTTAGCTCAGATATTCTTAGAAAGGGTTGGGTTATGAACATTATTAAGAGCATTCTTTGGAATGCAGTCGTATGAAGGACTTAGATTTTATGTAAAACTGTTTCTAGCTTATTTTTTTAAAAAATAAAAAATAAAAAAGTAAACCAATTTTAAAAAATAGCACTGACTATGCAGAGTACCCAAGGAGAGCTGATGAACCTCAGAAGTATAAATCGTCTTTGTGCCAGATTTCTCAGAATTGCTGCTTCTCCAAGACCTCAGGCATCCATGAGGCGAGTGGGACTCTACTGGAAATTTATTTTTCCTTTCATTTCAAATTGCTTTAATATAACCTACAGCCCTAATTCAGATGCAATTCACAGTCACCATGATGATGATGAACTGTACAAGTGTCAAGCTACTTTAAAAACTGAATCTGGTTTAGTTGCAATTAGTAGGGTCTCTATTCTGTTCCTAAATCAGCTTCAGTTTTGCATGCAGTGATTGCCTGTTATCAACATTTGAGATATATATATATATGAACATATTTTCCTAATCCAGGTTTTCTACTTAAAATTCAGTAAGTCAGTCAGCAAAACAATATATTTTGGGTTGAATTATTTCTACAAAAAGGTGTTTATTTCTTTGGGGAAAGCAACTTCAGGGACACCCATAATTTACTACACTGTGAGAAAAACGGACAAAAATATTGCATCCAAAAAATCAAAAATAGATGAAAAAGCTTAAATCAGGGGAAAACAGATCAAAAAGACGATAACAGCTGTTTTTCTTGAAAACAGCTAAAAGTGCTTTAAAATCTAAAGGTTCCACTGCAATTTAGTGTCTATTTTAAATTCATTGTAAACAGCAGTGGAACTCCCACAAATTTTACTCAGTATCAGACACGAGCAGACAAGGACATGCAATTGCATCCCCAGCTGATGGTCTGTGGAAATGAAAGGAACAAATCATGCACCCCATCTCCCCAGAGACTCTGAGAAAATAAAATACTTCTGCTCCCAGACTTCAGCGTTAGTTATGAACTGCTGGCCCATCCTAGTGGATATCTGGCACTCTTTCCTCACAGGTGAAGCTCTTTTTTTACTGAGAGAAAAACAACATTTGCTGGTATTTCCAGTATTTCTGCCCCTCGAATTTATGTCAATGTGGTTTTTTAAGAGTTGGGAATAATGAATGAGAGATGGTATTTTTGTTTGGATTTAGATGCTTATTATTTTTATTTATATTTTAGTTTTAGAAATTTGGAGGGTTTTAGTATATTAAGTATATTTAGTTTATTTAGTATATTAATAAGCTAAAAATGGAGTTTATGGGTTTTTTTTAAATAAGTCTTTTAAAGTGCAGATTAACTAATTCTTATTTTTATTTTTAAATTACTCATTTGTAATGAGTATTACAAATACTCATTTGTATTATGGTCTGTATTATGGACTTTTAATTACACAATATTACTTAAACTTAAGGAGAAGGTGAAAAAGGATAAGTTTACATTTTAAAACTTTTGTTTTATTTACAAGATTATATTTTAAACTTAGAAACTGTAAGTTTTCTGTTTTAAATAAAACACACTTTTATTTAAACTACACACTTATAATCTTAGTTCTATCACTCAGTTTTGGAAGGTTTCTTTGCAGCTTTAGGCCAAATGTGGTGTTTTCTTGGGGGTTAGTGCCTGTTAGCACAGAAAGCTCCAAATTCCCTGTGCCCAGGGTTCCAACACATCAGGACAAGGGAAACTAAATTAATCTTTGATTTGAAATTAATTTAGCCCTTTCAGATTTAGAGGAAGGACATCCATAAGGCAATTCAGGCTGTTTCCTGATGCTTTCTCACACCTCTACTACAGCTCAATCTGAGCTTCTCCCTGGGAAGGTTTCTCTTCCTTCATCAGCATCCTTGACATCCAATCTGGTCTGTGTGTGATTTGAATAAAAACCTTCAGGATGGGCACCCCTGGCCCTACTGAGCCGTGGCATTAAATCAGACACAGGTAACAGCTTTTCTGTCATCCTGGCATGATGAATCAAAAATGCCTCAGCCCCCAGCTGCTGACAGACATCATTTATCCTTGAGAATTTGGAGGGAAAGTGCTGGTGAGCACAACCACCAGAACTGTGGTGCCTCAAGCATCCAACTTCCCATTTGGGATGCAGCTACAGGCAAGGGGGGGAAGGACGTTGGTGTTTCAACTTCTGGGAGGTGGGAAAATTTGCTTATTATAACAACTGCTGGCAAAAGGCAATTTTCTGTCTGGATTGGGATGCTGGGGTGCCAAATGTGTTGATTGATGTGGTGATGATTCCTGCAGCTGATGGGCTGGGATTCACTCAGTGGGCATTAGGAAGCACCAAACTGGCACAGTTACAGAGGGTAGGCTCAGAACCACATCCACATGAACAGCAGAGCCTGAAGAACTTTTCCCTGCTGCTTAACCCTGGGCTTCCTTAACTGTAACCTTTATAAAAAGCAAATTTGAAAGATTCCCCAAACCTTCCTCCATAATTGCCTGTGGATGTATCCTTTTCTTCTCACTTGCCTCTCCTCCACCCTTTTTTTTTCTTTTTTTAAATCTTTTGAAGTCCACACTTTGAGTCACTAAGAGATGAAGAATAAAATTATTTCAGGGAGAATAGAGAGCAAGGTGA
The DNA here is from genome assembly GCA_013396955.1 of Regulus satrapa. NCBI lineage: Eukaryota > Metazoa > Chordata > Aves > Passeriformes > Regulidae > Regulus > Regulus satrapa. The sequence continues at coordinate 111,632 of VWZN01021065.1, read as the reverse complement.
GAAAAAAGGTGGGCTGCATGATATGTTTATGGACCCATGGAAACATGTGAAATGAGTCACTGTTCATGAAACCGAGGGATCATAAAGGGATGACATACAATGGAGGAGGAAAAACAGTTGAAAATGTTAGTGTGTTAACTGAAATCGGTTAAAAATCTACTTTAAAGTAATTAACAATGACTACAAAACCAGTAACACTCTGTAATACTGCAACTTTTGAAAGTTTTTCCCCCACACGAGTTACAGTCATTATATGATCATAATCTAGTAAGAAAATCACCACCAGCAAAATTCCCAGAGGAACATAAAATCACTGCCAGCTAACTGCATTCAGGTTGCTCCTGGCAAAAGTCTAAATTGGATGCAGGGAATAGGATGATTACAGCTTCACCTTTCAAGAAGTTCACACTGATCCCTTATATTTTCTCAATTTCTATGTATTCAGTGTTTGCCGCTGTTCTTTAATAATCTCCAACACACATTGCTCTGGGGTTTTTGTGCAATTTCCAGGCTACATTTACACAGCTCTGGGGGACTAGACTCAAGCATTAATCGGTTTTAAACTTTGAAACCTTCTCCTTCAGGAATTTTGGCTAATTCCTTGCATGCAAACTGTTCCTTGCTTAACCAGCTTCAGATATTAACTTCTTTTTTAATCAAGAGGGGCTTCAGGAATGTCCACTGAAAGCACAGCATTCCCCACTTTTCTCTGTAAGAGCATGGACTCTGCTGAGGAAGGAGCTGACACACAGAACCATTGGGTCAGGAGTAATGAATATCTAATCTTGTGAATGTTAGCAGAAACCATCTGAAGAAAAATTGTAACCTTTAGACTGAATTTAGATTTCTAGAACAATTCGGGGCGGGGGGGGGAACGTTTTTTGTTTGTTTTATTTAAATAATAGACAAGACTGGGCAAATTCAATATGGTGAATTTGCTCCAATTTTCTTAATAAAGAAAGCCATTATGGGGTCTAACCATGTGTCATTCATCTGAGACACAGAAATTAAATACTCAAATTGTGGTAAATTTGCTGCATCTGGACAGAATCTAGAACACATTGAGCTGCTGGGAAACTCCTTGTGCTCTTCTGGGTAAAAATCATTTCTCTTTTCACTGGCATTATCAGATCTGTGGTCAATCCTGGCAGAAAAATTTTAAAACCTTGAAACTCAGCCCTGGCTGTGCAGGTCATTCCAGCTTTTAAAAGCCTCCAACAATTTTGCACACCATCTTCTGTATTATTAATACCATCCATCTTTCAGATATTCACGGTTACACTGACTGGTTCTTTCTGTGACACTTTTATATATCCTGTTCTGCATGAGAGATAAGGAGCCTGCCACTCAGCTGCATGTTTATACACTATAAAGATATTTTAAATCATCTTTTTTTTTCCCTAATGCTGATGAAGCAGAAGAACCAAAGGGTTCAGGGGGATTTTAAAGATCCTGTATTCATACAGGCAAGGATGAATTTTCTTCCAAGCCTATAAAGCAAGGCCATGGGGAGGGGAAGTGGTCTGTGCTCAGTGAAACACCAGTGGGTGGCTCATGGCAGGGAATGAGAAGGGAATCAGGCACCCCTCTGGCGTTTCTGTGGAATATGAAGGGAATCAGACACATCCCCCTGGAATCTTAATGGAATATTAGGGGAATCAGACACCCCCCTGGCACTTTAGTGTCACTTTTGGCCTGATCTGTCATCCTGGGGCAATGTTGCCCTGAAGACATGCCCCCAGTCCCCTACACAGCTGTGCCAGACTGAGTGGCACTAATTTGCCATGAACTTTCCAGTTAATTGATATTCAAAAACTCCAAGGATGACAGAATTAAGGTGATTTCTTTTGCACTTGTTCCATGAGAGTCTGAGGCAGGGCACGCCTCCTTCCATGCAGCTCACCAGGCAGATAACAAATCAAGTAATGTCCCTTAGACTTGAACGCAGAAAAGCACACGGAGCACACAGAGCAGGCAAAAAATGGAGCTTTGACATTTCTGCCTCCCAAGCAGAATGATCTAAAACTTCCAAAACAGCCAGACAAAAGACATGGAAGCAGCAATTGCAATTAATGCTAAGCTCCATCCATCAGTCACTTTCTGTCCTGACTTTACTTCCCGTGTGCATAAGTAGTAAAGTCCATTTCTCCAACAAAAGAAAATTCTAGAAAAGAGGGGGGACAAAGATGAAGTCTTATAGTTGGCTCAAATACATCAAGATATTTAATGAGAATTTTTTTATGCTCTTTGACTCCCCCATCCTTACAATGAGCTGCTTAATAAAGCACCTGGGATCAGCTTCCAGGCACAATCTGTACCCGGAGTTTATCCAGATTGATGTGTTTACTCAGTTTATACAGAACTAATTAGAACTTAACTTGCCTAATTTCTTCTCCAGAAACAAATCTGACTTCTTTCAAGGCATTTTAGGGCCTAGTAAAAGTCTCTCAGTATTTCAGATGCTTAAAAAAGCACCTGTCCTAAGTAAATGATGTTCCTCTGTGATGCATAATGAACGCAGTCGTGTTCACTGTAACAAACCATCCAGGCCTATAAGCTGAATGTTGCTGAAATGAATTTTTTCTAATTTCAGATTCTTAACTCAAACTCTAGTATGTCTCCCAATAAAGGCTGTCTTATAGAGATTTTAGCAGGCATCAGTGCATTTAAATATCAGAGCAAGTCCTGTTACAACCACCTTTCCATCTGTCGTAAGTTCTGCTGAAAGGTAGAATATTAATAAATGACAAACCGACCTCAAAAATGTTCCTAAAACACACACACTCTCTAAAGGGCAGTATCAAGATTTATTCAGAGATTCACTGACAAGACAAAGCAGGAACTCACAGTGTTCCCTAAGCACTGAGTTTTATGTCCCCCAATAATGTTTGGGAATGCTTTCAGTGTTCCAGGCCTGGTGACAAGCCCAGGATATTCTGCATTTCCACCCTGCGTGGGCAGTACTTGGTGGGCTGCCAATAGCAGGTTTAGGGACCCAGACTCCAAAAGTGCTTTGGTCACTGCTGTGTCCCAGGCTCAGTGGCAGCCAGGACATCTATTGCCCAAATCCTACATTCTGCAGCAAATCTACTGTGCTGATTAATGACAAAGAATGGGAAAAGAAACCCCAGGAAAAGATGAGCTGAGGTTCTTAATCCCACAGCATTCCAGTCTAAGGATAAGCATCAATGTCTTCTCCATAAACCCCTGCTGCAGCTGAGCATCAGCTGCTGAGCAGTTCAGGAATGCTCCACTACCCCACACCCATATTTCACTCTCTTAAACTGATAGAAAAGTACATTTAAGGCAGTATCTATGATTTTTACCCCAAAGGATTTTACTTTTTTATTATTATTATTATTCCAAAGAATTTTACATGAGAATTTTCGTTTTTCATCTAGCTTTGTAAAGCTGACATTCTGGAGATGCTTGCAAAATAGCTACTTGAAAGCCACTCAAAACTCACACTGTCATATACTTTCTGACATTAATCTAATTTAAATGTAAAAATAAAAAAAAAATCTATTTCAACTTCAAAAAGTCTTTTCATGCAGGAAATATGCCGGGTTTGGGAATATTTTCTGCCTCTCAAGGCCCAATTCTAAACTCCTGATGAAATACAGGGAGAGCTGGAGCCATTCTTCATTCCTTTTGGAACATTTCCCTCATATGCACCGATTTAGAAGGTGAGTCACCAGCTAAACTCCCTAGCAGAGCTAAATTTCCTTGTGATTTCTCACACCTCAAAAGCTGTCTGTCCACGTGCATGAGCCCTGTCCAAACATCTCTGTCTTTCCTGACCCTCTCCCTCATGCAGGCACAGGATTAAACCCTTCCACAATGATCTCAGCAGTGCTCGGACACATTTCTGTGTCTCACACACATCCCACCCCACCGGGATTTATTCTGCTTTTATTCTGAGCATGGACAGGCTGGGCACTGATACCTGCTGCTAAAACTCCCTCATCTTGGTGCCAAGGTGTTTGACAGCTCTTGGTGCTGTTTTACCTTCTGGTTTTCGGACATGGTGCAGCCAAGTTTCAGAGCATTTCTTAAATCGAGCACTTACTCCCATTTCAGGCCCTCTCCCTGCTCATCTTCAGTGATTTTCTACTATGGTCTTGCAAATCTTCCCAGCTCTGTATTCACAGTTCCACAGAACAACAAAACAGATATTGACAGAAATCTCTACTGCTGATATATGTGTTTTCCACTTTGCTAAATGTAAAAAAAGCAGCGTTTTAGTTCTGCAGACCTGAAGTGGTGCTTTAGCTATTGATTCCTATCCAAAACACTCCCCTGGATTTCTCACCACTTCCCAAACAACATATAATTACATGTTGCAGACAACACCCCTCCAGTGTAATTCCTAATAAAATCTGGTTGTGTGAGAAATACTATACAAAATCCTATCTCTGTATAAAATTTTTTTTAAAATTCATAATTTCACATCTAGCCATCATTTTCTAAGCACTCCTATATTTATTCAAACTGGTTGTATTTACCCATTACTTTGAGAGAGAAAAGTACATGAAGGGATACAGTAAATGAATTGGCCTAATTTGTTTTCTTTTGAAAATGGTTTGAGACCAGAGAAATGCTACAGAGTTCAGCAGAGTTTTTAATGAATGTCACTTTAGGAAGAAAGAAATAGACCAAGTACAGGTATGTTTTATTAAAGCCTCTGAGCTCCTAGGCACAGAGCAAAATTAACAGCAGTGTAAAATGAACTGTGAGATTAATTTGCAAAAGAAAGTTGAAGAAAATATTTGGAAAATGTACTACCAAGATGAATAGTCCATACACTAGAAACAGTCGTGATTTTCAAGCTGAAAAGTTTATGATGTTTCAAGAGGATTTTTTAAGGGTGTGGTATCATATCCTCATAACTAACCAAGAGAACATACCCTACTACTGTACTTTTTATAGTCATTAAGTGTGATGATAAAACCAAGTTACAAGAGGCCAGAAGCAAAGTAACAGACATCAGGAAACTGCTTAAAATCCTTAAACTTCCAGAAACTGAGTTTTCACTGTTGCATAAAACTCAGTACTGTTTAGGGGTAAAGGAAATAAAAAAATAAATAACTTTCTTTAGGGGATGAGGGTAAATCTTTCAGCTAGATCATTAGAGAATGTCCATGGCAGGGCAGATCTCAAATAAGCTGTTAGATGTGCCTTGATGAGCAACTACAAGAGCACAGCAAAAATGTGCTTTACCTTCCTTTAAAAATATTACCCAAACCTCTTCTCTCAAAGTGCAAAGTTATTGTAGGAATTCAAGGCAGAAGTGAAAAAAGATGAAGAGCGCGTTGGCACTACAGAAGAATACCAGACCCACAAACTGCAGGAACATTATTTTGACTACACTGCCACAAGTTCACTGGCTTTCTGCTGTCAAAAAGTGTTGTAATGATTCCATTTTCGCTTTATCCTTGTCTCATTAAAATGGATACTGAAAAGACTCACTGCCTAAGCTCCTCTGGATCTCGGTCACAATCTCTATTGTTGCTACCCCACTGAATGCACAAATTCATTACCACCTTTTCAGCAGTGAATAACAGAATCATCACAGAATGGTTTGGGTGGAAGGGACCTTAAATCCCACCCAGTGCCACCCCTGCCATGGCAGGGACCCCTCCCACTGTCCCAGGCTGCTCCAGCCCTGTCCACCCTGGGGCACTGCAGGGATCCAGGGGCAGCCACAGCTGCTCTGGGCACCCTGAGCCAGCCCCTGCCCACCCGCACAGGGAGGAGTTCCTTCCCAAAATCCCATCCAACTCTTCACATCTATCATCCAGTTCAAGGTTCCTGTCATTTTCCAGGTACTTTACATGCCTGCACTCCAGGAATTTGTCCCTGGAAGGTTTCAGCATATTCTGACCTCTTTGCTGTTTAGCTGTGGCCCGCTGTGCTTTTCCCTGATGGCAGAGCTGACAAAGGAGTACCCAGTGCCTAAGATGTGCCATAAATGTGATGGACTGTGTGACTGCTATCCCCCTGCATCCTGGAGGAGTGGTCAGGAGCTCACAGGCTCACAGAGAAGAGGCTCTCCAGGTACATTTTATTGCTGCCAGGTGTGACAAATGCTCCAAGCCCAGCAGTGAGCAGGAGGTGCTCACCAGCCTGACACTATCAGGAGAGCCCTGGACCACATTCAGCACACAATTCTATATTTCATGATAAACTGCTTTTCTTTCATTTTCTCGCTTAACATTGCTGGCAATGGTTCAAATACAAAATATTCCCAGAGACTCCAACAAATATTATTTTAACAGAATAAATACAATGATCATCTTTGTTAATAACTGTTTTTCCTCTGCCTCCAAAGATTCAGACGTGATCTGCTATTGAAACACTGTTTTCTGCTCTGCCAGCACAGCTTTTGTTTCATCTTCCTGGCTCCAAGAACTCCAAGGTTCATTGCAACACAAATCTTCTCACAGGGAGAGCTTGAGAGGTCCCCTCAAGATTTTCTGGCTGGCAGAACCACAGCATTTGCCAGGATGCTCGGGGCTGCCTCCCAGCCTCCTATTTAGTTACAAGGGATTCCTCTTTCAACATACAGTTGTTCTGTGCTTAATTTGCTTCAGTTCTCATCTCTCCCTCTAAACTGTTCAAAAGCAAATTTATACAGGCGTGTGCATATATTTTGTTGTTTAAGGCTTATATATGAATGGGCTTTGAGCAACCTGGTCTAGTGGAGGGTTTCTTGCCCATGGCAGAAGGAATTTAATGTCCATTCCAACCCAAACCACACAATAATTCCATGACAGATGTGTGAATATTACACAGCATATTATATGATATGAGAATGCAGAGGTACATAAACCTGACATGACCAAATTCAACACTAAAATGTACCCAGGTCTGTGTCTGTTGCTGCACAGGATTTCTATACCAAATCCTACCAATCACTTCTTAGCCCTTTCAATCAGTTTTGCTAAAATTTTGCCTTAAGGAAGAAAGGTTTCTCACATACTTTTTTTTTTTTTTGCCATATGAATTCCCCCTGGGCCCATTTGCTCTTCTTTGAAACCGGCCTGCACTCCCAGCATTAAAAAGAATACCACTGCCATTTAGGATTCATTTCACAGTGAGCTCCCTGACTCTCCTGCTCAGGGAAGGTGCAGCCTATCACAAAAATCTTCTGGAATTCTGCATCCAAGTCCCAGAACTAGCTTCAAGGAGTAGAGGAAGCACACAGAGTTGGACTAGCCCTTATCCATCAGTCCTGAACAGTATAGATGTGCACATACTTATGGAACAGTGTGTCAAAGTCAAAAAGTAAAAGTATATCAGAAAGACAAAGAAAAGTGCAAACATAAATTTGGAAACCAAAAGCTACAAAATCCAGACTGGTTTGAAACTCAGACATGTGCACCACCAGAATATGCAACAGTGTGGGTTCAAACTGGTGTGTGACAGAGGCATCTTTATTCTCTCTCTTGTAAACCCACAGTTTCTCTGAAAGAAACGAGTTTCTTTGGTTTTTGTCCTCTAAAAAAAACCCAACTTGTAGCTAGGGGTCTAGATATGGAGCAAACTGGGATTAAAATCTCTGTTTGGGAGAGTACTTCTGCACCAATTCTCTCTTCCAGTATCTCTTTCAGTGACAGAAAGTGTTTAAATTATTATGATAGTAAAGCAATGGTAGACAGAAGAAACAGCTGCTCCTGTTGGCACACTTCACTGCAAGTGTGCTCTGGAATGAGCATTTGGCACTGGGGATAGAGAGAAACATTTGTCTTTTCAGTGGTTAGAAGCTGGCCATTTTCTGCCAGTTTTCACAACACTGTTACTCCTGTACTGCTGCATTTCCTTTCTTTCCACTGCCAAATAAACAGGGGAATTGCTTACTCACGGGCTAAGGTGAGGGTGAGGGTTCAGTTAAACAATGCATGAAGGGTGCAGGCAGGTTTCACACTGGATGAAAATGAGGGCAGTCTTCAACTTGCTCCTGCTCCTTTATTCACGAGGGGAACAGCACGTTGCAGTTAGCAGGAAAGCTCCATCCCTTCAGACCAGCAGCAGGGCTCTGCAGGCTGCTCCCACTGCAAAGCATGAGCCGAGAGGAAAGTAAATTAAAAGCTTGAGTGCTCTGCTTCCCCAAGGTATTCCCTGCAGCTGAGAACAAAAGAAAATCTCATCTTTCTTGACATGAGGTAGAACTTTTTTTTTTTTTTTCTAAAGAGAAAAATATCTTATTTTACTCCACGTTTCCCTAAGTGGACCTTCCTGCCTTGACCATTGGACAGCAGCCTCAGCCCTCCCTGCCCAGCACACCACGGTGGGGTGAAATCCTGCTTTCTATGAGAAAACCCATTAAAATTCCTCTTTCAGCTGATGCCTGGGTAACTTCATGTGAGTCTACGTGAACAGTGCTCCCAAAGTGAGGTTACCAATTTGCAGACACTTCCGTATCCAGTTTTTATTTAATCCTTGAGACTAAAACAACTGGCCTCAACCCATTGATCCAGCCTGTCCAGATCCCTCTGCAGAGCCTTCCTGTCCTCCAGCAGATCCACCTTGGTGCTGTCTGTGAAAATCCCAACCCTGAGTGCAAAACAGGGAACAACAGGCGGGAGTTAGTTCAGGAAACGCAACCAGCCTGATATTTTTCACCATGGAATAAGAAGATCCTCTGAGTAGGACAACATTTGGAGTGGAGGGCATTTTGAGGAGAACTGTGTTGTGAAAAGCACCAGGGCCTGTTTGGCTGGTGGTGGGAAGGGCAGTGGGGTAGAGCTGCTCAGCACACAGAGCTCTCACCTTTCTCCAGAGACAGCTTTGTACCTGCAGAGAGGAGCAAAGGGAATGCCTTGCTTCTTAAATTCTCTGAGCAGCACTTATAGGACAGAATATACAGAACATCGCTGAACCTAGGGAACAACTTAGGTCACTAGAAATAAATTTAGAGCTGCTTTAGGGCTGCTCTGAAGTGTGCTAAGTTACAGCAGCTGCTGCAGAGCCATTTTATCAGCAAATAACCCCCGAGTGCCTGGTATTCCTTATCCACTGGGACCTGTTCTGCACTTCGTTCCTCCTTTTCTACTCCTCATCCTCTCTCCTCTCCTCTTTGCTGTCCTGGAGACTGCAGGGATCTGTCAAGAGCCATCACAGAGGCAAAGGATGCCCAGGGGCCCTGATGTGCTGGGAGCTTCAGATTAGAATTCTGGAATAGGATGCAGCTCCCTTGCCACAGAGAGCTCTCTCTCATCCTAACCACTCAACTAATGCAGCGATTCCTCCCAGGCAAAGGATCTATTGCAATTCTGCTCTCTGAGTACATGTTTCAGAAAAATCTCATGTTCCTGTCACAGCTAGACCGCAGCGTGTTTGCTGAGTGTTTGCTCTGCAGTAAAACATTATTTGCACATTTCTTGGGTTAGATCTGGAACAAACACTTTGGGAGATGAAAGAGCATCAGCAGAACAATATACTTGCTGCCACCTACAGAAAGCAAGATGAGACTAACTATGAGACTGGAAGGACCAAGAGAGAAAATAACTCAGGGCTAAGGACAGAAACCTTCAGAACTCTGGCAATATTCAGAGGCCAGCTTGAATAAAATATTGAGAAATAAGTGGTTGGCTTGAGATTACAAAATAACAACACTGTCAGTAGCCCAGAGCTAAAGAGTCATGAAAATTCATAGGATGGAACTGGCCACACAGTAAGATGTTGTCGTGGTAAAGAGCAGCTGTATCATACAGAGAAGGAATTTTCAGCAATGAAATCCTCATAGCTGCTTCAAAGGATGTTAAAAGTTATTTTAAACCACTTAGAAATGTTTGTTCATTTAAGCACAGCTTGGTTTCCTAAATTCAGATGGATTTGCAAGACACCAGATTTATATCGTGTATTCGATACAGCACGACGCTGTGAAGGATCTATGAGAAAAATGGGAGATTAGCAACAGATTTTCAATGGAGGAAAAAATAGACCCTACAAAATCATCCATAAAATCAAATAAACAGCAGCAGATTTTAAAATACAGAGCACATACACTTCTGTGTTTACAGGAGGTACAGCTCAAAGGAAAACACTGAAGAGGCACGAGGAGTCAAAAAACAAGCAAGTGAAGATGAAATATGATGGTTTTCTGATTTTTATAAATATCTGCAGTACAGCAGTACAGACAGTGCTGGACAAAGAATCCAACAGGAATTTTTACAAACAACTTGCTCTGAAACCTGAGAAAATTTGAAGTCACATTAATGGAGTTGGGCTGATCAAAACCAAACAGAAATTGGAATAAAGCTCCAAGGAAGAAATACCAACAGAATTTTCAAAAGAAACAGTGAAGTAAATTTGAAGTTATTCTTAATGGGTCATAACAACAGTGCTCAACATAGACAGGGACACATATTGGGTTTGACACATGTCAAACAGGAAAGGTGGATTTTTTTTCCTAGGTGTTAAGCCATGAGCTTTGTGCAGAACAGCCATCACTCATCTCACAAACAGTTTAAATCTTTTTTTTTTTTTTTTCCTAGAGCTGACAGAAACATTTTCAAGTAGTGATTTTCTTATCAAAATATCTTTTCTTCTAATGAGTGCTATACATATGCTGGTCCCACCACAGGATTTTTGCTCAGGAGAATTTTTCTATCTAAGATAGAATTTCTTATCAGAACAAGTCATGAAGAAAAATAGTTCCATAGCAGATTTTAGAGAAGAAGCATCTTGCCAAATGTTTTGGATAAACAGCACTTCCAATGAAAAATAGGGGATATTGATTATAATTGCCAGTGAATAAGAAAAGTCCGACTCTCCCTCATTATCTACTCATAAAAAAGAGTCTGTAACCAGCTTTCACTGGAACCTCAAAAGGTGGTTTAACATATCTGTTGCTGCAGACTTTCCTTCCTGGACGAAACAACTCCATTCCAATAACAAAGTACTGACTAGAACATGAGCCTGTCAGAAAGGTGTTATTCTTCTCATCTTTAATAGGGTTTATCAGCATTTTATAGCTTAAAAGAACTGATTTTCTTTGTATTGCATTTTTAATGAATACATTTTATAGCAATATCTAGTCAATGCACCGGCTGAAAGATCCACAGATCACAAAGATAAGCAGACTTGAAGCAATCCTCACAGACTAGAGCCACCTTTCATCGTTTTAATTCCTCAGAATTTCAAAGAACCTCCACTAGAAAATGGCCTTCAAAAGGAGCTTTTGAACTCCCCCTTGTAGCAGAGTTATTTTCCAGGCAGAGCCCCAGCTGATGCCACCTGCACCTGGGTGCTTAAAACTGCCAGGCCCAGGAGGCAAAGGTTTAAATCAATGAATTAATTTCTACACTTTAAAAGGAGGAAACAATGGTGAAACCATGGCAAAACATAAACAGAATTACTTTTTTCCTCCAGACATCCCAGACTGGCAGTATTTTTATTTTATTACACATCCCCACGTCTCTGCAAATCACTGTAATATCAATTATCAGACACCTTCCCACTGAGCTGATTCAGGAGTCAAATGTCCATTTTCTAGCACCCAGAACCATGACTGAAAGAGTAATGGAGGCAGGATATGGAGACAACAACATAAATTCATCAGATCATTGTCAGAGTACCACAGAGCTGTGTTGAGCACCGTGAACAGACAAAGGGTTTCTGAGGCACAGAAGCCTCCAATTTCTATTTTCCAATGGAAATAGGGGCAAATCTGTTTTAAAAGAGTTGAGTTTTTTTATCTATTTTTTTTTCTTCAATACAAGCCCAGTATTGCCCTTGCTTTGATCATAACAAAGAGTGAGCATTACTAAACTGTGTCGTAGAAATTTCCAAAATAACAGCCAGAAAGGTGAATTCCCTGTAATGCCAAGATAGCTGATTATTCAGGGAAAAGTAGGCTACAGAATTCACACATTCTAACTGCTCCATTAATTCAGGGTACCTAACCTGGGGGGGGGTCTCTTGTTCACTGGTTAAAAGGGCACAAAAAAAGTGAAATCTCTTTTCCTGAGGAAGCCAATCACACCCGACAGATCAAGCAGCCATAACCAGCACTGGCAAAATGATGGACCCCAAAGACTCATCCTCTTTTGTATTTGGAAAGGTAACGTGGCTGAAACAAATCATCCCAATTTAAGTTAAGGAACCAGGGTTAAAAAAAAAATAAATAAAATCCAAGTCTGTAACATTGCCCTGCACTTTGTTTTTGACAATCATTTCTAATTTAGAAAATACCCAAATCCCCTTTTGACCTGCTGATCTCAGTGTGCCTGTTATCATCTCTTTTTTGGTGTTCTTTGAATCCTGTTAACAGCAATAATCACTGCATTATTGTTCTCTACATATAAAACTGACCCCAGCTGAGGTCAATGCAAAACAGAATGAAGAAAACACTATTTCAAATGAATAAATCTACTGTCCACTACATTTCTCTATTATTATCACCCTGTTATTGCTATAATTTCCTCATTATTTCTGCTATCCTTTCTTTCAAAATCAGGAAATAATAAGTGTAGATTTTTCCTATTTATCTTCCTAATATTGAAATTAATCTCTCTCTTTTTTTTTTTTTTTTTACTGTAGTAAATCTAAAGCAAAAATTATGTCCCCTTGAGGACAAACATGACAGCTTGCTGTTCAGAGAACCAAGTTAGTACCCATCAATCCATTTTCTGAAAACTGAGAGTCTTTTTATCAAATCAGCTGCGGTTTCTTAGAAATAAAATAATCCATAATATCATGGCACTAATTAAAGCACTTGGAAAGGAGGACAGAGACAAAAATGAGTTTCTCTGGCCCTTAGGTTGTCCATATAAATCTGCAGAGACATAAAATGGAAGTCAAATTCCTGGAGCATCAGATTTTTACTTCTTTTTTTCCTGTGAAAAGTCTGGTTGGAGACAATCACAACAAATGAACCTAGAGATAAACTGGCCCAAAACAATGAGCAGAATTCTCGCAAACAGAAGTTTTAGAAAGTATTTTCTCCTGTTTTAAGAGATGAGAAAGATCACAGAGTCATATAATAGTAATAGGAATAAGGTTTCCAATCCTAAATGAACTGCTTATGAAATACAAGTACAAAGCAATAAAACACTTTTAAAATTTTTTACATCATTAATAGTTTAAATTTGTATTTTACACAATAATCCAAGAAAGGCCTGTACATTGAGAGATAGCAGTTCAACTAAAAAAAATAAACCAAGATTTTAAAAAGTTGATAGAGGTGGGTTTGTCTCAGTGAACTTGGAATTTCACACTGACACCACATCTCATGTCAAGGGCTTAGCTTAATCATAAAGAATGTGTGAATTAGTTTCTTTTGGAAAACATTTTTTAAAGCAAATTATATTTATCTGGTCCCTCTCAGTATACTGAAAATCTATGAATGGAAACATTTAGTTTTTTGAATACAGGAGGTTTAGGAAACATAAGAGTTTTCTCGTTCATGATTCCAGCCACACTTTTGGCCCAAAAACTTTCCTAAAAAATAGATTCTACCTGTAGATTTTCTCCCAAGGCCATGACACAGAGTTTCTTATCATTCCTCTGGTTGCTCTCCAGTTTTACTTTTGCTGCCCTGGTTTTTCTCCTCTAACCACTGACACCTCTTCCATAGAGTGATGGAGGTGAGGGGTGGGAAGGGAAGAGGAGATTACAAAATATTAAATTCCAATCCCAGCTTTAACATAATGACAATCCCTTGGCCTTTTTCATCTGTCTCTAAGACCCATTTAATTGGTCATTACTTTCAAGTAAGAGACAGCTATCCAGCACATGCATCAGCTTTAAAGAGATTTGTGGTTGCCAAAAGATCCAAAAATATACATGCTGGAGGCCACCTAATCCTGGTTTAATATATTTTTTAAAAAAGATTGATATGGCATTTAGGATATCCCTGTGAAATACAGTAGGAGTGATGGGACTTTGCCTAGATAACAGCAGATTAGGACAATAACAAGCCAGCAGGATGTAATAAGACAAGTCAGCAGGAATAAGTAACTGCAACACTCACAGAGCAGCAATGGGAAATTTGTCACAGTGGTGATTATTTATATTGCAGCATCAAAGTAGCAGCACTATGATTAAAGTCCTGTTACAGAATTTAGTTTTAATAAGAGTTTTAACCTTTAGCTCGTTGGAAAAAAATACCATTAGAGTGGCAAAAAGTCAGAACATAGAATAAGAACTTTGAGTGGTATTTTAAACTATATTTTTATGGTGGTTGGATGAAAAATGTATTGAGGCATCAAGCGTTAAATCATCTAAAATATTTTTAGGTTTTTCATTGTGTTCATTAAAAATAGTTTTGAGCAAGGAAATCAAGACCATTTTGACCATCTCAAATCAAGACCAATCAAGATCAGCAGTCAGATTTTGGCTCCATGGAAGTTTCCTCCTGCAGCAGTAGTTATGCAGCACCATGTTTTCTGTCTTGCATTTTAGTCTCATATTCAGTGTCACAAACCATCATTTTCATTTCAGAGATCTCAGCTGTGTTAAGACAAAATGATTTCACCAACGTGTGGAATATTGTGGCAGCCCTGTCAGTGAAATTGCTACCTAGGAGCAGAAGGATGATGTTAAAGGTGAATAACAGAGAGCAAATGTTGGAATGTAGTCACCTTCTAAAGAGGGAAACGAAAGCACTGCAGGTCCTGCTACAGGCAATACAAACAGGAAGATGTGCACAAATCTTTCCTGTTTAGTTTTCATTTCTACACCTTTAGGCATAGAAACATTCACAATTTGTTACTATTATTATTATATAGAAACATCAGGCCCTAATTTTAACATCATTAACTAGACCTTTGATAGCTAATTGTAATTTGGGCTGCCGTGCCAGGCCATAAAATTGATAGTTCCCACAATCTAATCAAATAGCACTTGGAAAAGGTAATATTGCAGTGATTGGGTGGGAACTATAGGGAAACAATAGAAATGGTGGAAATTTTGCAGTGTTGCAGGGTCCCAGTTTCAGCCCACGTGGGACTGAGAGCTATTCTGGATTTTTGCAGAACCTTTCTTTCAATGTCCTTCGTGATTAACAAAAGGGCCTCTGCAGCTGGTGTCTCTCAGCAGAGAAAAGAGACTCAATTCTCTTTGAATAAAGAGAAGAATAGCTTCTCTCTATTAAATATAGTCCCGAAACAGGAGTAGGTGTTAAGGAGGAGAACACTGTGACTTTGTGACATTCAATAGCATGACATTGAATTGAGGCAGCATGATGAGACACAGCCCACAGACACTGGTCACTGCCACTCTCAGAAATGACAGTGGAAAAAGATTCCCAAGATGTATTTTCATCTCTCACACTCAATAGAGAACAGTGATCTCGACTCCCACATACCTGACACTGTGCTGGATGATGATTTGAAGAGAAGAGAATGAAATAATGTTATCTCACTTTGAGAAAATAGAATTACTTTTGAAAATGTCATGGTTTTCAGCAACTATACATTGATTTCTTTATTACCATGAAACCTCCGCATTTTATAAATCAAATTAAAAGTGCTACAGTGGAAATTGCTCTTCACCACTCTTAATAAGTTTAGACCCTGGGTCAAATATAATAATTTTTCAACAAACTTTTCATAAGACCTTATTATGCTTTACTATAGCTTTTGCTTCTGCAATGCTTTGCATCTTTTTCTCAAAATAAGAAAAAATGGAATTATCATAAAACAAACGTGGGGTTTATGGTCAAAATGCAGGGGAGAGCACAGGGAATTACACTGACCTGGGAAAAGGCAAGTTGAAAACAATCCCTGTGTGGGTCAAGCAGGGTTCTTGCCCTTTTCCTTTCTCTGTAAGGAGAGCTCATTAATGGCTTGGTTTTAATCAGCAACACCTTTGCTGTTCTGTTTCTTATCACATCATCAGGGCTTGGGTGTTGCAGCAGATCCACGTCCCTGGAGCTGGAGCAGAGAGCTGGGGCTTCCAGGGACTGTGAGAGTCACATAATCTTCCCACTTTCAATTAGTTTTCTGATCTAATGCAGTAGTTTCAAGGTCTGCTTATAAAACCAAAGGTGTGGAAATAGTTTGATCAGGTTTCAGGGTAAGGCTGGAAGATTTTTATGTCACTGTTTCCAGTGACATAATGAGCTGCTCTGAGCTGTCTGCTCTCACTGGCTCTGTGAGTGATCTGGGAACATCAGCTTTTTATCATTCCCCTCAAGCCCATTGGTAAATCCTTTTTTTTCTTAGTCATGGCTCTATTTGCCAGTAACTCTCCCTCTTTAATGTAACAAGGTGACTTTTAGGGATATTATTAGAAAGAGGCTTTTTTAAAACTCAGAAATGAAGCACAGAAGCTGACTGTCCATTCTCCCCTTTAGAGCATGCTTACATGAAGAGGGCCCAGTGAAGTCAACAGCATAATTTTCATTCACTTGGATAGATTATGGGTGGGGAAGGTTAATCACTGGTTAATCCTGGGAGATATGACACAACCTTACCACCTCACAAACTTAAGATCTTACTGTGGTGCATACATCAAAGCACTTACAAACACTCACCAGCAGACAGCAGGCAAAAGAAGTAGGAAAAAAAAATCACAAAACAAATTTATTTGCAACTTCAGAGAAGTAAAAGGTCTCTTGTTCTCATTTGATTTGAATATAGCTCGTAATAACTATAAATATTTCATGCCTGGGGCAGTAGTCTTACACAGCACTTGCTGTAGTCTCTCATTTCTTTCCTCTTGACCCATGTTCATATTTGCAAGGCAGATACTTCAGGGACTACCCATGTCTACATGCTGCAAAATGATGTCAGGTTTACAGCAAACATCCATCTTCCTTAAAAAGGCTCTCTATCCTTCAGCAATATTCTCAATTATTAACTTAGGGCAAAGCTTTACAGCATTTTGGTTGCACTGTGGAACAGAGCTGTAAAATTATTTTCCTAAGAGGATTCATTCCCATTAGTGATGTATTTACTGTTGCCACCACATGCAATCAAATCATCATTTATATAAACCTTCCCTTGCAAATCAAGTGTTTGTGTTCAGCATCCCTCAAGCTGTTGCTGCTGTCACTATGAAAAATAACAAAATCCAAGGATTCTCCTGGGATGCTTGCTCCTGGAGTGGATCCAGTGGTGGGATACAAAGAGGGTGAGCCTAGAAATTCTCTATTTTTCAGGTGAGGATATAAAGAATGATACTTCAGATTGACACCTGTGCAGACACATCCACTTCCTGGCAGCTCCATCCAACTTTGTCCTGCTTCAGAATCTGTTCATTTGTTCTCTAAAACAATTTACAATTCTGGACTCAATTAAAAATAATAGGGTTACTTTGCACCATCTATTTTTTTTTAAAAAAAAGATTGCAGGAAACTGTGCAGATGCTGAAATTCTATCTAAAGAAGAAGGCAAAAAGCAGCTGAAATTTTTAAAAATCCCCATTTTGTCTCATACAGCTTTACGACATTGCTTTCCAAGATAATATATTTTACAGCCAGCCAGTACTACTTTATTTATATCCTATTACAAATGGTATTCAGATTTAAACATCTGCAAGGTGTTAAGCATCCTCAGCAAATTTCTGAGTAAGCTCAACTCCCACCAGCCACAGATGGAGAGGAGGGGGCTGAGAAGTACATTGCAGGAGTCATTCTTGGGTACATTTAAATTTAATTCCATTTTGAGAGGTGTTGTGCTTGGGGGCCACCAAATCACTCTCCACATTTAGAAGGCTGACTCTCACAGCAGCTAAAATCCACACTTGAGCCTCTCCTGAAGTATTTCTCAGTACTTTGTCACTGGTTGAGAAGGTCCAAAGTGTAGATAAATACTTTTCATTTAAAAAATATTTAAATAAATACCATCCATCCATGGTAAAATCCATCATAAAATCCACAAAATTGGGAGAGCATAGCACAATATATTTTTTTCCCCCTAAGTTTGACTTGAAACAGCTCCCAGCTTTTGGAATCTGATGGCAACTTGGGTAGGTTCTGCGTGGTTAACGTGGATAATTCAGAGTTATGCAGAACATTTGTTATTTCTTACTACAACTCATTCCTTGTGCTTCCCATTGGCTGAATAACAATGTGCTCCTGCTGGATTAGATTAGTAGGCTAAATGAATTATCAAAATACACACTCCTGTTGAACACATCCTTGAAAACCCGTGAGAGATGTGTCTCACAAAGAGACCTGTATAGCTTAGTAGTACTAAACTACAGGAAGAATTGCTATAGAACCTGAAAAACAAAGGAAAAAAATCACCTTTTCCATTAACTCTGTTTAAATAGATAGGGCCAGGCCAGCCCAGTCTAAGACTAGAGGAGAAACAGTATTAGTGCTGTGAGCAACTTCTTTAGGAAAACATGTTTGTACTTGATGAAATTGAATAGTCTGACAACTTTGTGAGCCACTGCTAACCATACATTATAACTATAATATTCCTCTCTGTAGATTTTAGCAATACAAAGCTAAAACATGATAACAGAAACTCTAAGATATGCACTCTTCAGTACCAAGCACATCCCAATCCTGATCCCTGCCCGGGGAAGAAGGTTGTGCTCATTAAAAAGATAATAGAACATGAGAATCTATCTTGTAACGTTTGTAAACAACTCCATGAGTTATCCTCGAGTTAGAAGCTTTCTAGAGATCAAAGGAGCTCAAGATATCAAAGCTTCTGATACACAAGGGAGGTTTAGAATATAATTGACATTCTGTGCATCAGCACAAAGGCTCAGGAGCCAAAATGCTCCTCCCCAGCTCTCAAACTGCTTGGGATAAATTTGCTCTCAGCAGTTATTGAAAGTGATGTGGGGTCAGTTTGGTTTTTTTTTCCCAGAGTTTTATTTTCTTGCTAAAGTGAGAGCAGCGTGATTTCAGAAAAATGTGTAAATAAAAACACCCTTTCATTAACACCTTGATTAGATACCAGTAATGTACAATTAACCACTTTTAAACTTAACATTATTTGAGGTTGCAATTGCACCTCAGAACCCAAAGCAGCTTAAAATAAATGTTGCACATATACCCTTAAGTAAAA
>VWZN01021065.1:69386-92638 GCA_013396955.1 Regulus satrapa | reverse complement strand
AATAGTTCACAAATACCCTTAAGAAAAAAAAAAAAAAAAAAAGAATGTCCCCTGGTTATAAATCTCAAGATAGAGATAAAATATGCTTTGTATGATGATGGACTAGTCAGATGTAGTATAATTAAGTGAAGTTATCTCAGCAGGACATCTGAAGCCTTCAGCATGGTTTGAGGGTACGGGTTTGCTCTCTATAAAGGCAATAAAAAACTGCATTTGGGAGAGGTCATTGGAGAACCCAGTGGGATTTTGTGCTGTTGCTGTACTTTGCGTTATAATCTTTTAACAGAACACTGCTAAAATATTTCATTAAAAATAAATATATATAAAAATATACTAAACAACAAAACCCAAAAAATTCTCATCTGAGAGCTGACTCCAAATTCTTTCTGAGGCTGTAGCTGCACTGCAGGCTCTATCCATAAGCAATAACTCCGAGATAATGACTTTGATATCTTGAAAACCCAAAGCCCATGAAAGCAGATGACATCAACCATCCTGAAAAGCCACACTTCAAGGCAATACCTAGGAAAAATAATTACTCAGCATATTTCCAGTGATTTAATATTATTTTTCTGTTAGAATGCTGGTAAAACCTTCTCACTTGCACAGGAGATCAATGCCAGTGTTTTCTAGCAAACACGCAGTGTGCCTTTGCTCCAAAGGGCTTAAAACCAGATGTAGAGACAGCAGGAAGAAGGAAATAAAGGGATGATTTCACTTGAATGATGCTGAGTTGAGGCTCAGTGCTGCCTGCTGGATCTGCTGGGTGTCACCCAGATCTCTGTGCACTGACACCTTCGTGCCCAGAGCTCCAGCTGAGCTCTCTTTTCTTTAAGGACATCGTTTGCAGGACTGTCCTGGCAGAGGTTCCCTCACTAAACAGCAAAAAACAGGGACAGCTGAAGATGTGAGTAGTTTGCACCAGGTATTTTAACAACCTGGTTTGAAAGACTCTTAATTAGGCTCCGAGAAGCACAGAGGATTACAAGACTATTTCACAACACTGAATGTTACTCAATTACTTAAATTACTTTTTAAAATACAATTTCCTTACCATGTGTAGGATGGAAAAACAAATAATGGGCAGTTCTAGCACATGGCTCATTAAATCTTAGTCTGAGTTCTAATTATTTTTCAAAAAGAAATGTCAATTGCAACACTACTTGTTAATTTAGGCACTGAAGTGATGTATTAAGAGCAACATCTCTGGGCAGAATGACAGTCATTACCCATATAGCAATAAAAGCTCAGCACAGAACGTCAGGGAAATCTTAAGTATGGTGAAACAAAGTCACTGTGTAAAGAATTTTTGCAGGCTTAATTCTTTTAGATGTTCTTTCCTTGAGCAACTGATAATTATTCTGCACAGAGATAATTACAAATATCACACTGTGAAAAGAGCAGTGTCAGTTTGTGGAAAATTCTGTGGAAAGAGCTTTTCATTTATTAAAAAGTGTTTACAGTTTTTCTGAAGCAATCACCTTCTGTTGAATGTACATTCACAATCATAAAACTCCTCAGTGACCACTTCCTTCTCAGTTTAAATCCAATGAGCTAATATTTTATCTGATTTATCTGCAAACTCATTAAACATTCATGTATCTATCAACACTTCCTCTCTACCTGCCAAAATAAAGTTTAGGCTACATTTTGATATATTTTTTCTGTTCTGGTGCATTTTTCTTAGTCCAGCAATTGAAATGGTTTAGAATTTTCTGAATCACTCATTTAGAGAGGAATTTTATTTGCCTCAGACTTAGCATTCTTTTCCCTAACATCTACCATTCTGAGGATTTCATTCTTCAACAGCTTCTGCGATGGCTTTTGCATTTACACAAAAATAATTCCACAAAAATTATCACGTTTGAAGGTGTGTGCTTGCTGCCCCAGGTTGTGATGACAAGTAAACCACTCCTTTAGCTGAAACCACCTTCTCTTACACCCACAGTGTGCTACATGACTGAACCTTCCCAACATCTCAGCTTTGCTACCAACACCAGATCTTCTCCATCCCCACTTTGAAACCAGCCCGGCTCCCCCGGGCTCCACTCAAGTCACCAAGAATCAGCACCTGATCTGCTCCTCCACGGTTCTTTCAACTTCTAGTGACTTGCTGCTCATTGCATTCAAGTCAAATTTTCTAGTAGCAGAGAGCTTTTCCCAATCTGAGGATTCCCAAAGTATTTGGGAGGTGTAAAAACACTTAAGAGCACAATTAAAAGGCAAAGCAATGAATTAGGGAGCTCTGCCTCAGCATCAAAGGATGAGGCAAAAAACCCTAGAGCCCTGGGACACTGATTTACATCCTAATCCCTGGATATCCTCAAAATTAACAGTTTCTGCAAGGCCTCTTCTGACCAAGAAGGATTTTTCAGAGTCTTGAGCGTGACATGTGCTATATCCTCACACACAGCCGAAGGAAGGAGAGATTTGAAAAGAAGGCTCAGCTACAGCACACCCCAGGATGAAAGAAGTGTGGTTCCTGCCACCTCTGTTGA
Organism: Regulus satrapa; assembly: GCA_013396955.1. Classification (NCBI taxonomy): domain Eukaryota; kingdom Metazoa; phylum Chordata; class Aves; order Passeriformes; family Regulidae; genus Regulus; species Regulus satrapa. Next base: position 90,140 of record VWZN01021065.1, on the reverse strand, counting down.
CTCAAGTCTCCAACTAATAAAAGGAGGCCCAGGTTGCTAATACATGCAGGAGCTTTTTGCCTATAATATGCAGGTATCTGACAGGATTCGTTTTAGTCACTTTTTCTTTAATAGCAGACACTTAACAACAGTCCAATTATCTCAATGCCAAGTTACCCAATCATCTTTTTTCTTAAAAATTAAGAAAATAAAAAAATAAGAGAAGACAAAAATAACATGACAACGATGATTAGAAAAGCTCTTCATTTGCAGGAGGTACTTTGACACCCACAAAAAGAGCAGTGACATCAGAAGCAGCAAGAACCTCATTAGTCACTAAGGAGAAGTTTTGCACAAAAAGCCAAAGTCACCACGAAACAACAGAACCTCCTGGTGGAATGAGGTTGGCCCCGGGTTTTTCATCATTCAAGTTGTTTCCTGTGCCATATGTTCAAAAATGAGAAGCTTCTAAATAGAATAGTTATTGAGAGGAGTGAAGAGAGCTGTCTGGCCTCATACAGAGAATAATCCTCCAGACACCCTCCCTTCCATAAAGGGATTTCAGCAACAAAATCTATTTTTTTTTTTTTTTTTTTTTTTAATTTGTAGCAAAACCTTTTCCTTATAATTTTGCTCACAGGCTCAGGCATGTAAATCCTACCCCTTTTGTCCCACTCTTGGAAGTAGCAAGAGAGATGAAGAGACAAATGTTGTTCCTCTTTTATTTTAACCTCTAAAACGCTTAGGGGCTGGTAGACAGTGTAATGTGGAGAAAGAAACTTGAAAGAGGTTGAAAAGGAATTTAAAAGACCAGTTAATTACTTATAGAGTTGTGAAGATCAACTGAGACTGAATTTAGCTGTTAAAACTGCTGCGGTGCCAAGGGAACTGGAAATTGCAGATGCTGAGGTTCTCCATGGTCCATAACACGTTCATCCATGGGATGGCCAAGGAAAGTGGGTTTCAACTCCTCCTGCTTGTGTGAAAGATGGAGCTGTTTGTACGGGCAGCATGCAATCACAGACGTGCACGCTTTTCAGAAAAACAGCAGGCAAAGCAAGGAAAGAGGTGCAGAAATGTCCTGGTACTAAACCAGTCCCAGAAAAACACCACAAATCTTTCTTTTTGGCAATGTTTTCACATTAGCGATATGTTTCCACCTTGGGTCACTCCTCTTCATGGGTAAGGACAGGGAAACTCCAGTACCTTCTGATTCCTCCCTTGAGCCAAGATGAGCTTTTGCTCCTCAGAACAAGATCACTCCACCACAGTTCTCATGCAGCTGTTCCAAGCTCTTGGAAATCAATATTTTACAAAATAAAAGAGCTATAAAAATGCTTCAGTCCCAGAAGGTCAAAGCCTCCCTGCCTACATCTCACACTTGCCCTTCTACAAATGTTTTTCACAGGGCAGCCAGCTGGGAGCCCTCATTCTCCTTTCTTTAATCTGCCCAAGGAGGCAAAGGTCACCCATCTTGCAAATAAATTATCACTTTTAAGGCACCCTTGTGATCAGTTGCTTTTTTTAGAGGAGAGCAGCTCAGCACTGTGTGCTCTCCTCAAGAGCAGAGGCTCCTCTCCTCAAGGGCTTGGCAGCTGGGGATTTTTTTGTTCCTTGCTGCATGCTGGGGTTTTTTGTTCCTTGCTGCCTGCACAGACTCGTGAGTGGCTCGCCAAGAGATGAGATTGAGTCATGTCTGCACACTGTGGCGTTCTGGAATTCCAAACAAACCTGAGAGATTTCAGACGGCTCCAAGGTCAGCAGTTCTGACTTTTAAAGGGGCCAAGTTTTGAAATATCTACTGAGGCTTAATACAGAATTTTGGGGTTGTCCACTCTAGGTATCACAGAATGCAGTACCACGGGTGTATTCATGCCAAAAACCCACACTCACATACTTGAAAATTCCCATACATGAAAATTAGACAGACTCTACATGGTCAAAATTCACAACCTGCTTATTTGCATTCAGCTTCAGCCATCAGGCTGACTGCAGCATCTGACAGTCTGAATACAATAGCTAATAATCTGAAATGCAGTTACATTACAGAAAAAAATACCACAAGCCAGGATTTTATATTGGCCTGCAGTGACAGAGAAAGACAAAACCTGGTTTTGTCAGATTGCACGGTGCACCAACTGTTGAATAGTTTTTTTTGTTTTTTTTTTTTTAATCACAAGGGAATTAGCAATACCCTGCATGATTGATTCAAGAATTTCCAACAGCCTTTCTGGGTTTACCACCAAAATAAAACAAATGTGTGAATTAGAGCATCTTTATTATACAAGAGTTGTAACAGATTTAAAATATAATCTGATTCTGGTAACCATTTTTTTTTTTTTTTCCAAAATGGATCTTTGTATTCATCTGAAAATATTATTTTGAAGTCAAATATTCCCTATGAACAGCAGAGTGGGGATATATGGCAACAAATACATTATTATCTCTATTACCTTATTTGCTTTTATGTCAACACCATGCACCCAGCAGAATTACAATTCCAAAATCCCATGGAATGAAGTAAATATTTGTTATTATTATCATTAAAGTATCCTCAAAGTATATGGAATTTCTTTTTATGATTCTTACATAATCGATTCAGTCCAATATGGTGAAAGTGTAAAAATGCCAAATCCAATGTATAAACAAAATTGTGCCCTTGAGTTAGTCAGTAGCTGCAACACATGGTTATGTTTTGGAACAAAACTGAGCTGAACCCACACATTTCTCTTTTTAGCATGTGTGATTCCATCAAATATGTTCAAAGCTCAATTTCTGGTTGTGTTCTGTACTGACAGCTATAAAAACTAATGACTGTACTGCAGGGTGGAACATTTGGGTCACTTGTACCAGCAGAAATCAAGAATAATTTTGCCATAGTGCCTAAGTATCTTCACATTGAAATCTCAGCTGGCAATTTCTCTGAGTAAAAAACAAACCCAAAGCAGGACCTGATGGCTGGGAGGCACATGGAATTTACATTTTCTTTTAATAATGACATTCATTAACTAAAAAAAATACCAAAAAATATGACACAGGGACCTTTATCACATCTCCTGTTAGGCCCATATGGCTTTTCTACTTTCAAGGTCCCTCTGGTCTGGCCAAAACAACACCACCACCGTTTTGTTGCCAAATTTTCCAGGCATAACATAAAATCTATATATTGTTATATTTCTCCTTTTTTATAGGGAGAAACAACTAGCTTGTCCCAACTTTTTTCCCAAACAAATATGGTTTGAAAAGGTTTTCCATGCATTTTACATTACATCACTGAATGCTAAGGAAAAATTAAAGCCTTATTTAAATTCCCTGTACTGTGCTGTGTTCAACAACATGGTCATGACAATGAAAATTAGTAAAATAGCAAAATCACATTTCAGAATTTCTAGGGATGACTTAAAAAAGCACTCTTAATATTAGAGAGGTTACTCTCCTCTTGTCTCTCAATAAAAAACACAGGCATGCAGATCAATGAGGGTTTAACACTGATATTTTAAAATGTCAAACCAGTTTAAATCAGTCTCTTTGTTTATAAGCAACTTCTCCAAGCACTGTAAAAGAGTCAGCTCCCAGTGCCAGCTCCAGCTTCACAGACCGAGCAGAATTTTACAACATTGCTCTGCCAAACTATCGGGGCTTGACCAACGAGCAGATTTGCAGGCATAAAACATGACTGGGATTGGAGGCTCGGGAGCAAAATACCTGCACTCTGCAGCTGTCATTTTTATATCTCTGGACAAAAGATCTTCTTGCAAAGTGCTCCTGATGCAAAGCTGAGAGCGCTCAACGTTTTTGCCACATCTAGAGACAGACAGGGAAGGGGCTGTAGGCATTCCCAGTCTCATTAACTTTTTGTTCTCCAGGCAGTTTGTTTCTGTGGGAGCCCTGGAACACTTATCCAGAGCTCAGATAAAGTGAGGTGATGTTTATCCACAGTGCAGTGGATGCTGGATCAGGTTCTGTCTAAAAAGCCTCTCTAGGTGGGTAACATTTTACAAAACCTTTTCATTCCCTTGAATTTTGTACGAAAGCCCAAATTAGCTATTAGCCAATAGTTTACTACCAGTGCACTGTTAATAGATTTATTTTCAGATACACAAAAATCAATAATATATATGTCTATAAAACATGTGTTTAAACACATTTATATATATTTAAAACTATACCAGTCTTCAGTGAATTCAAATGCACAATATAATTTTACTTAAGCGTGTGGGTTTTTGGCTGGGATTTATTAACTGTTAAATCAGCAAGAAGAAGTAAATTTAATTTAGGGACAGAGCATTTAAAAATGTGCTCATCTTAACAGTTAACATTGAACTCAAAGAATCATTTTGGTTGGAAAAGACCCTTGATATCATAGAGTCCAAGAGTTGAAATACAAGCTATTAAGACTGGAGCTGTAGTTTTACAAAGCTGCCAGAACTCAAAGTTTTTTTCTAGATAGTCTACATGTGCAAGGTGTGATGTGCAATATGGAATTTATTTATTTGGTTCTATTTTGTGGTCCATGGGATTTCTTATTTGGCTGAGTGGTACTGCAATCTCCTAAAATGACCATACAAGTGCAAGGTAGGAAAACACAGGAATTGCAATCTGCAGTTCAATCCCAATCCCATTGTGAACCCCAGGGTGCAGCACATCTGCAAGGAACAGAGCAGCAATTCTATAAAATGGGTGTCAATCCAGCATGACCGTCAACATCAACTTTTATTCATCTGTACTAGACCATTATCAATAATTGCTCTATTTTACCAACCTACAGTCCTCCCTAAATCTGTTTTTCAGCATCTCTTTCTTTACTGATGGGTGTCAGGAGAGCTTTCACAGGTCTGCAATGCCTCTCTGCAAATGTGACACTCTCTTGTCACACATGCAGGTGGCCACTTACTGAAACAAAACTATTATGTGCATTTTCATTCATTTTGGTGATGCTGTTAGGGAAGAAGTGTAGCATTTTTTAATGGACTGGAAAATCATCTCTTGGCCTTTCTGCAGTAATTAGAAACAGTGGAATTTCCAAATGTGCCCAGAGTGATTTCTTGAAGAGAAAAAACAAAAACAAGCAGCATTTAATATCTGTCAACTCTCCCATTTTTATATAATTAAAACAACCTGAGAGAAATCAATATTCTCTATATATTTTCTTAATTATCATCGTTTGACATGCAACTGATTAATAAGGAATAGTAGGGAAGGTGAAATGAAATCACTGCCTCTCTCCCTAACAAAAAATTACTTGCCAGTGCTTTTTCCACAGGAAATGAACCCAGTTCTATGTTACAATAATATTTTGCTTGGTCATCTTTGAAGGTCGAATTTCCCTGACCAAAAAACTTCCTGGATGACTTCCTCCTTTCCTTCTAAAGGCACAGCATAAGACAACACTGAGTTTTCTTAAACAGATAGGACTGTACAAGACAACAGAAAGTGGATTTAAGAAGGCTTACATTAATTAATTGCAAAGCAATTCAATTAAAAAAAAAAATAAAAAACAGATATAGATATAACTTGGCCACTATTCCCACTCTGCCTTCTGGACCTAGACTTGCAAAAAACGTCTGCAGCATTGCAATATTTTAGGTGATGTAACTTGGAAACGAAGGGTGAGGTGGAAAAGAGGACCCAGCTCATCCCCAACCCAGCTGTGCTTCATCCTCCCTGAGCTGAGCTCTTTACCCCTGCAGGAAGCCAGAGAGGCTTCACTGCTTGTCCAAATGCTCTGCCAGGGTGAAAAAACAAACAAAAAACCAAAAAAACCTATTAATTGTTCCTACACCTTCATCCCCCCTGCTCTGGGCTACCCAGAAAGGAATCTCCATCACCACCCAACTGCCATGACTGAAAACTGCCTTTCTGTTCCATAAGGACTGCAAGAGAGCACCAAAATAATGCAAGGTGTTCATAGAAAAATAAAAATAATTCCTAGAGAGCTTGTTGGAAGGCAGCTACTCACTCAGTGATTGTCACCTTCATTGATTTTTCCTCCATCTTAAAACAAAAAAAGTGAATTAATTTAGCAATTCGTGCCATATTGAAAAGCCTGATTAAAACTTAAAAGGCAATTCTCAGTTTTCTAGCTCTCAAAGAAATAGTGTTAATGCAATTTTGTCCAGATGATGAGCTCAGTGAATAGGACTATGCTACTGAAAACAAAATTGAGGTTCTGCAGCAGTTCTGCTGAAATAATAAAGACCACTAAGAAGAAAGAAAAAACCCTGAAGGCCTAATGGTCTCTAAAAATACCATTTCATGCTTTTCATTAGGAAAGAACAAAAACATTAATCTAGAACCCTATTTATATAGATAATACCAATTTCCTTGCGCTAGCAAACAAACATGAATTTAAGTGATAAAGCCAGTAAGGTTTAATGTAAGAATTCAAAAGAGATTAAGCACATTTATCACATGCAGGTAGATAACAAATAGAATATGAGCCATCAAGTCAGAAAATGATGCCATGAAACCTAAAATAAGGCAAGGAAATTCATCTCATTATAGCAGGGCTGCTCCTCTAGGCTGCAGATTTCTGCTGACACCCATTCTCTCCTTTCACACAAAGTGTAACAAAACCTACTCACTTTTAAACCAGGTTTAAATCTTCTGCTCTTGGCAAGGGCTTCACTCTCTGCTGAAAACGAGTGGCACGACATAAGCACTAAAGGTCTCAAAATCTCATTATGCCACGCCAATGAAGTGGTTTTTCACCCACATATTCACAGGGTGGCTTCCTGTATCCCTGTTGATCACACTCCTTCAAGTGAATAATGCACTGACAATCTTTGGGGGCACTTTGACTTCTTCTGAAGAGTGCATATCTGAAGTGAGAGCAGGAAGACTTTAATGAATGTCAAAATCTTGCCGTTCGGAAGTGCCTTTATGAAATACACAATGACATTATGATATAGTGATTTTTTTTTTCTGTCTCCCAAGGGCAGCGCTGCAGGGACAGCAAGAAGCTGCTGCTAAGGACCAGCTGAGAAGGTTTCTTTCAAATCTTAAAAGAAGCCTACCTGTGGCTTTCATCACGGGAGAAATCATGAGCTAACCTAGAAAATATATATAACATCATAACCAACCCCACAAGCAGCTTCAAACCACTTCTAAAAATGAATAATGTACGTTAAACATAACATAGTAGGAAAATCAAGAATTAGGAGGTGGTATGAGGAATTAGAAAGTAAGCAAAAATACTCAGAATCATGCCCAATGCTCTGTTAGTTGAAGAAAAAAATTGCAATCTATTTATAAAAATTTTTAAGGCAATTGCATTCTTATTTATTACAATTAGTAGATTTTTTTTAAGTTGTAATAACTAAATTTTCCAGTGCTAAAACCAAGTTCAGTCAACCCCAAGTTAAAAGAAAAGCACCCTTCTGTTTGAAATTGCCAGATTTCATCAGTAATTGCACGATGTTATAAAACCTCTTTCACCCCTTTTTCAATGCTTTCTGCAAGATTTTGGTCCTGCCACCCGATTTCTCTGTAGCCATGTCCTATCCACCCTTTTTCTCTCTATCCACCTCCCTCAGTCTCTGCTCTGGTTTAGCACTGACCTCACTCAACATCTCAAACAAAATAAATATCAAAACCAAAAGAAACACAGAGCAAAAAAGGGAAAATCAAACATTTCCACATTTTTTCTACAGGACGATTTATTAGTGTCACTCCCACAGATTCCTCTGTTAAATAAATTGCTTCTGGCTGACCAATGGAGAAGGAGATGATTACTACAAAAACCCAAACAAACCATGAAATCTGTGACAGCAACAGTCATTAATTTTTAAATAAGTTATTTAAATATGCCAGTAACATATTTATGTTCTCAGCAATATTTCACTGACAAGGGACCAAATTTAGGAACAGGCACAACTTCAGCAAAACTCTTCTAAATTTTTTTTTTTTTTTTAACATGTTTAAATACAGGCTTTATTGAATAAAATTTCAGTACATATCCATTTGAAGTTACACTGTGAAATTCTCTCAGGAAGTCAAGTTCAGTACCACATTTTTGTATTTTTTGTTTCTGGATGTACTCAGCTTGTAAAACATTAAATAATCAGAAAGTCAGGCTTTCTTCACCTCATCTTCTCCCACATTCAAGATAGAGAACTATCTCTCAATCAAATCACATTTTGTAAAGAATGTGCCTCACAGTGAAAGGTAGCTGTTAAATGATTTAGAAATTCTTAAGTTGCAAACTGGTGTCTTTTCACTTTTTATCTGACTGTAATAAACTGAATGCTGATATTTTAGGGAAGATAAAGAGCAATGTCACTTGGTGCAGACCTTCTCCCAGGTCAGTACATGCTGCTTCAGTGCCAACCTAATTAAAAACAAGGTACAACCAGTGGCTCCCATGGTCTAGCCTGACTTGTCCTTTCTACGTGCCCAGCTGATGATCACCTTTCTTCACCTACTGAACTGGGACAACTTCTGTAGTACTGGAGAAAAAGGAAAACACAGATTTAACATTTAAAATGAACTCTAATTAACTCAGCCTGCCTTTATGTTAATGAGTACCCTGTAGCTCAAACACCACTCAATCGTGCCTTTCATTAATTCATCTCACAATTAATTACGTGGAGCAGTTTCCATACCTGCTCTTATAGAGCTTCACTTTGCAAAATGAGTTGATTCATCTGGGGGGGCTGTGCACGTGTTTGGAAACACAGAATAGAGCACCAAATACTGTGCACTAACCTCACTACTGCAACTGCTCTCAGGCTCTTGCCAAATCAACCCTACAGATTTTTAGACTGAATAGTCCCTTCAATGAAATGGGTGAGATGAGAAAAAAATATATTAAATGAATTTTTTTTTTTCCTGATAAAGGCTAAATAGAGGGACAGGCAGCAATTTTCTACAAATAATAACGCATGGAGATCAGCTGGTGAAACTCAGCCTAACATGAGCGAAATCATGGTAATTAAACCTGTTAGAAGACTGAACAATCTGCTACAGGCATTTGAGAACCTCTTACTTGGTAAATGCATTAAACCAACAGCAGTCATGTGAAGGATTAGCAATTCCCACTTGCCTTTTCCCAGCACTTCACAGGCAGTCATTGGCTCGGACTTGGTTCATCATCCTCATGGTTACAGCAGCAGCCACCCTGTGTTCCTAAAAGGAACTGGGAGCAGCACGGAGCTCTGCAATTAATCCTGGCAATTAATCACCTCTGTAAGAGCCTTCACCTCCACAGTGAGCGTGCACCCAACACAACTGAGCCACAGTGATAGTCCTGTGTTCCCAGCCCAGGGAGAGCCAGGACAATTCCTCCTCTCCCTCCCTGGGCTGGGCTCTGCGCCTCCTCCTTCCCACATCAAACACTCAAGGCTAATGGATCTGCTCTGATTCTTCAACATTTGGGTGGCTTCTTCCCCCAGTTTAAACAGCACTTAAGGAAATGAGTGATGACCTGTCCAGAGAATCAGAGAATAGCTTGGCTTTAAAGAGAGCTGTAAAGTCTCCTAGTCCAGCCCCTGATGTGGGCAGGGACGTCGTGAACCAGACCAGGTTGCTCCAAGCCCCATCCAAGCTCAGACACTTCCAGCAATCTCAAAAAGTAGGTTATTTTCCTGCATTTTTAGGATTCTCCCTACACAGCCAGCTTTGCTGTACTGTCCCTCTACTGCTCCCAAGGAAATGGAAAGAGAAAATAATTAGCTTAGGAGTTCCCACTAAATGTTTCATGTACTTTGAAAAACCCTTCTATCTCTTTATTCCAAAATAGGAAAGACAAAAACAAACAGAGCCACAGCAACCAGCCAACCAACCAAAGAAAATTATATGAAATTTAGGTAAAAAGAAAGGCAAAAGCATTAATCCTTAAACAAAATCAAATTACTGCACTGAAAATGTCCTGTGACTTTAGCTTGTGCCTTTGACCTGCCCAAGCTCATCAGGTGCACACACTTCCAAACCAGACATATGGCACAGGTAGGAATTTTTGCTTATTAATTACCTTGCAGCAATTAATTAAAATTTTTATCTCAAGCTGCTGACTTGCATTTCTCTGCTTAAGGGAGGTCAAAAGATTCAGAGACTGGGGAAGTGATTCTGTCCCAGAGCAGCTGGGACTTACACAGTCCTACAACCTTTAGGTAAGAGTTGCTCCTCTCCAAGGCTTGGAAATGAAAACCTCTGAAGTTCTGTCTGGACAGTTCAACATTTTTTATGTCCAATGCTAAGTACAGAAATTCAATCTGAATGTAATGGAATATAAATTCCATCAACCTTCTTGTCAGTACTCTCTCTGCTTTCCCATCCAAAGCTTGGCTCCTCCAGCCTGCACTGAAACCACCTCAGCTTTCTTCCCAGCTTCAGAACAGAATTCTTATGTGCAGCATCACAAAGAAATTCAGGGAAGGTAGAGAACTAAATCTTTTGGAAAACGGGATATTTGGGACAAAACAATATGGGGCTTCTCCACACAAAGCCGTGGCTGTGACCGGATCCCTGTTCCTAATTCACAGTTATAAATCCTCTTAAATCTCTCTCCCTCACTTCAACAAACCAGCTTAGCAATGAGAGCACAATTACGTAATTCCACACAACTACACCCTGCTCTTCTAAGTGTACTTAGGAGCTTGCATTTCTGCCCTAAGTACCAAATCAGTCTAATTCAAGGCATCCATTACTCTAATCCCAGCTCTAAGAAGCTTCCCACGAACAATTTGCTTGTTGCCAGCCATTGCTGCAAGCCCACCAATATTCTAATTATGACTTTCATTTCTTTTGGTCATGTTACCCGAGCTGTTCCTTGCTATTGAATAGGTACTTTCATTAGTTTAAGTTTTTGGGTTTAGTTGCTTTTTCCGAACAGCTTTTCTAAAAAAGCCACGATTCGTGACTGCTCCCTGAGCCAGATGTATAATCTGTTGGAATTCTGAGAGAAATTAGGAACTTTATTTCTGTTTCCTGAATTCTAATCTTTCCAGATCATAAAAGCCAGAGAATCTGCTTTGCCACCCTAATTGATTCCATATAAAACTCTTATTAGTTATGCTGAGTAGTAAACACTTAAAAGCTAATGGAATTGGGCAACATCATTACAAAAACATTTTAAATAATCATCTACATCTGTCTATTGCAGCACTCATCATAGTACTGAACATAAAATCATTCACGCTCAAGGTTGCACTGGGGTCTAAACTTTTTACTTTTGGAAAGAGGAAAATTGAAATCTCTCAAGGTGTCCCACAGTTTTGAAGGGCGCAGACCAACCTCGTTCACTCCATGGCATCAAGTGAGTGAATGGATCTTTTAGATTTTACAAAATCTAATCTTTTGTCACAGAATGTCCTTAAGGAAAACAATCTGATGAGCAAATTTATACACCAAAGGCCAAAGTCTGCACAAACTAGCCAAAATTTCAGATGATGCCAGCCAGCCACAGATGAACATGGAAGAACATCAGCAAACACCAAACAGGGATGCAAATCTTCCTCTGCAAAAAATGCAAATACTGATGACAATTTCATTACTAATGACTAACTTGGTGTTGCCTGCACTGACATCAGAGTTATATTTTCTATACGTTGTATTTTCAGATTCAATTGCTCTGTAATTACAATTAATTTACAGCTGGAATGTGAGATTTCACCTACTCCCTGTGTGGCACAGGTACCTGTTGTTCCTCTTGACAAGTTAAGAGTATAATTCTGTGTTCTGTAAATGCAACTTTGAGATACACACACTGGAATACAACACTTCATCACACTCCAGATATATCTGCAGAGAAGGGTTGGAGCCTTAATTAGAGAACAAATTGAGGGCAACTTGGGCACTCATCCTCCTTTTTCTAACAGAGAAATACAGATTAATTGTGAGTGTGGAACTTCTCACATCTCAATGGCCTGTCTCCTTGAAAATCTAATTGTAATTCATTAAACACTTTTCCTCAGAGATTATAATAACCTATTCACATCCTCCTATGTGCAGCCTTATACACCAAATGTAAAGCTTTTGAATATGAGAGATTTCTCAAATTTAAACTATTTGCTTATGCCTAACACTATACTTAACAAATTGGATTCAAACCCCCTTCACTTTTATTTGTGGAAAGAATTCTAATGGTGCTGCATGAAACAGATAGAAATTAATTTGTGTTTAAGTTCACATTCTCAGCTTGATTCACGTGAGTATTTTGCTCATTTACAGATTCATTCCCCATGACTACACTTTCTGCATTGATAAGGTAAAACTCTCTTAGTCCAATTCTTTAGCATTCTGAATATTTTTACAATCTTAGCTGTATATAACCTGCTGACCTTTAAGTAGTATTTAATTTTATTCAAAGATGTTCCTTGAGAACACATAAATCCAAAATTCATTGAAACTGGAATTTCAGGAGAAAAAAATTGGGCAGCCTGTTGTGTTGTCAGATCCATTTATCAATGGTTTTATTTTAAGAAAACCTTTTCCTATAAACAGCAAAGTAGGGGAAAATATCTTTCAAAAAATATCCAGCACAAAAATAATAGCTTTGAATGCTATTTAAATTTAAAATACCATGTCAGTGCTGTAAACCAGCAAAAGAATTTGGATCAACGGCACATTAAGTAATTTTCCATAAATAATTAAAATTTCAGTCCTGTCGAATCGTTGTACTGATTTGGCATTAGGGAAGTATTGTACAGTCTTCAAATCCACAAATCAGGAGTGCAGATTTTCACTGAGTTTTCCTGTCACATGTGAGGATCAAGAGTTCAGTTTCTACTTTGAAACAGCCCAAATAGCAACAACAATCTCCAATGCCAAATATTTGAATTATTGACTTTATGCCTTTTTTTTTTTTTTTAATGATGGCCATTATAGTAAGAAGAGGGGGAAATGGAAAAACAATTAATCCACCCACTCTGCAGTGAGGTCTAAAAGTACATATTTCCCTCAAACCTTTCAGTAAAAGAAATTACTAAGATAAATAATACACCAAAACCAGCTATCCTGAGCCAAAATAGCTTTGTCCATGAAGTCAGCTGGAATGAGAAACTGAGGAAGTCCCTGATGTGTGTACTGGGAAAGCTTGAACTGAACTGTGCTTGCCCACCTGCATCTCCTACTTGATTAGAAAGCGAACATGTAAAGGGCTCTGAATCACCTAAAAACTACCACAAATCTCTCACTTCCACCTTCAGATATGTATTTTTTTACATATTTCTATTTCTCTTCAGGTAACAGACAAAGCTGCTGTGTTTTCTACATCACCTTTGGAGCACGTTGCCAGAACCAGGATTATTGGTGGGGAAGTGAGACAAGTGTTTCTCTGAGCCTTCAGGAAGAGTCGGGAGAAAAGCTTCAGTTTGAATTCCTAAGGGCTCTTGTCTCTTAGGGCAGTGCCTCTAACATCTGCCACAAGGAGAAAAAGACAGAAAATGTCACTCATTCAAGCATTAAAGTTTGCCCTTCCCAAGACGGGAGAGGAGTTTGGCTCAGGGGCAGAGCCAAGGACTCCTCCCAAGTCTCCAGTGCCTCAAAACCGAGCTGCAATCTAAACCTTCACATCCCCAGCATACAGATTCCCAAAGGAGAGGAATATTTAGAATGTGCCAACAATTCACAGGAATCCAGACGCTGGTGGGAAAAGGGCAGGGGCAAACTGAGGTTAATTTTATCTGGACATACATAAGCAAGTGCATGTTTGGTGCCATATGGCTGCCAGGTCTCAGAGCCAGATATTCTTTTCAAGCTGGAAAGGCAAAACCAGCGCAGGAAAATCTGTTTCAGACATATTAACACCCTATCCATACAGCAGAGATACACTGAATTTAAGGGCACCCATCCGAGCTGCTCCCTCACACCCCAGTGCAAATAGCTGCAAATTGCACAGCTCAAGAGCTGCCTGCAACACAGCCTGGCTACCCCTGCAACAAGTTGATTTTATACATCTGCAGTGCACTAAACGTAATTATCTGGTAATTTTCCTAAATGAAAAAATGAATTTAAATTACTAAAGCACAAAACGCCTTCTGCAGCACACCAGCTTGCAAAGGCCAAGGCTGCCACATCTAGAAAACAGCAGTACTGTATTCTAATTACGCCTAAAGTAAATGATACCATTTCAAAAATAAGCTTTTATGCTGATAAGACTGAAGAAATGCCTTCATAATGTTTGTGGAACTTATTTTCTACATTTTCAATTTCAGTGAAGCCAGAATCTACACAAATAAGCGTTCCCTTTGAGAATGTGCAGGGCAGACCTTAATTCCACACACACGTTATATTCTGTTTCTTTATTCATAGGGATAATTCTATGAAAGGCCATGAAACTGCTCCCATGGACACACCACAGATCAAATCTTAATCTGAGTTGACAAGGTGGTGATCTGTTAAAGGTTGGACTCGTGTTCTTAGAGGTCTTTTTCAACCTAAATAATGTTTGATTTTGTGGTTTTTACTCACTAATACCATCTAAAGATATATATATTACAATTAAATGGAAGCCACATCCTAATTTACAAGCAGCAAATGCAATTAATGCTTAAAGGAACTAAAATGCCTCAGAACCTTGGGTTGCAAATGTTCCCATATATTCTGAAGCCATGCAGGAATACGAGAGCAATATGAGAGGAAAGTGAAGAGGCTGATTATGTGCCAGTGACACCACCCTGTCCTGCTGCACAGCGAGGACACCTTGAGTAGCAGCAGATCCATGAGAGAAATGTTCAGAGTTAATCAGGATTGATTCACTATTGACCCATTCAAAGCACAGCTCAGCTCCTACACAGCAGAGCACAATGTCACAGATAAATCAGGTGTAATAAGGCTGCCATTGACAGATTTACAACAGCAAATGCAGCGTGAACAAAGAATTGAGTCCACTAATCTGTATTAAAAGAAAAGGCCACTTTCGTTTTGCAGAAATGGTAATTTAATTTTCTTTATGTAAACTCTGCAAAGAAACAAGGATAATCGGTTTAATATATGTATTTTATTTTTTGTATGATTTAACAGAGCTGTGGAATTTATGCATTTGTGAGGTTAGTTTTAAAAACTGGAAATTTAACATACGCATGCCTTGTAGCTATTTTTCAATCCTTTTAGTTTTTCAGTTGTTTCTTTGAAGCATGCCGACTTTACACGAGTATGTAATTGCTTTCCAAATTAATGTACAGAATTAAAACCTACTCTGAAAATTGGATGAGTTACTCAGCAGTCAGAATTTGAGAGTGTGTCAAGGGAATTTACTTCTTGGGGAGTCTGCCAACACCACAGCTGAATGGATGGGTTATCCTTCCATATTTTGGAATATGAATCTCTTAGGAGAGGTTCTCAGGAGCCAGGAGGTCTCTGGCAGAATGTCAGAATAAAAACCAGACATCTGAAGGAAGGAAAGCCAAATCATCCTGTTGAGAGACTGAACTGTGGGACCAACGGAGCCATCCCTGCAATACTGACCCTCCAGCCCTCTGCCCCTCAGGCCAACAGCCAGATGAGCCCAAGGGAAAAGAATCAGTTTGCAATGTCACATAAAAATTTCAGGTGGAAATTAGAGCTAAATGCTACCTTAGGACTAAATCTTGGGGAGATGGACCAGATCAACACAGTCCTGCACTAATACAGCGTGGAAAGCCAGAGATTTTATCTTCTTTAACACCACAGTCTTGTGTATATCCTAGAAAATTAAACTAGGGACCTAAATTCAGAATTAACTCTTAAAAGCAAAACAAGTCATTAGATTATGTAAAGATTTTGAAAATTTTCCCACCCTCATAATAATTTGAAACACTAACCCATTTTGGGACAGCACAAATCCACCATAGCTGTCTCTACACCTGATTCTATTTGGAAGATCCTCTTTCCTGTCAGAAAAACTGGAAATATGGTTTTGCCTTGAAAAGCCCAGCCTGGCTGCCATGTGCTCACACACACACAGTGGGCAGTGGCACCAGGGCATTCCATCCTCCCTCTGTCCTGCACACAGCCCCGCTCACCTGCTGGGGAAGGCTGTAAAGCCTGGTTTCCCCACTGGTCCAACGTGACTTCTCTTTCCCAAAGGCTAAACATGAGGAAAAACAAGGCTTTAAGACTTCACATGAAGAGATTCAGCTTCAAAGACAACTCCAAGAAAAGGGAACACTGATGGGAACATTTCTGATGGCAACGGTGCTGCTGGAAGTTCCTGCTTTGATTTTGGTCTAGGTTAAACGCCTTTAAATGCCCATGTGTTTAATCATTTACACTGATTTCTGAAGGGCAGAAATACAGCACAGATAAATGTGGGGGCTTTTGTGGGTTCAGGTCTCCCCCTTTGCCTCTTCTGCCTCTGCCCAGCATCACACATGAGCAATTCCAGATTTATGGGTTTGGCCTCAGTCCCAGGACAGGACTTTGCTCCATCTCTTTCCATTTCAAAGCTTTCAGGTTTCTGCTCCAGTTTTAGGTTTATTTTGATTTGTGGGGTTGTTTTGGTTTTGTTTGTTGTTTTTTTTTGCTAATAACTCACATTCCTCATTCCTCAAACATTCAAAGAAACTCCTTCAGCACTTTTCATTGTGACTAATCTCACCCTCTAGCTCTTTCTTTTTAACATAATCCATTGGGTTTGCATGATTTCTTGTTCTGGACATGGATTTAACTCAGCAAGTTGCATTTTTAAGTGAATTTTCAATTACCATTTTGTTTTCTGGTTAACAAAGTGACTGCTGCTGGCAGCCTCAAGAGAGCTAGCAAAGAAAAACAGTTAGACAGAAATGTGGGGGTTCTTGAATAGCCAATGTCACTGGCTTCCCCAGAACAGCATCTTTTATGCTGATCTTACATCTGTTTGAATCTGATCTATTTCTTCGGTTTCTATTTCTTAAAACTTAAAGCCAAAACAGCCTGCCTGCTGCTTTCTCTGGTGTTTCCAATGAAAATATCACATGAGAAATTAAAAATAAAAATAAATGTCATGCTGTTATGCTTTGATGCTTGGTTTAGCTGTTCCCTAGGAAATTGAAATCTTTTCTTAATTACAAGCAGAAGCAATTGTAGTTTCTTGTTTTAAAATCAGCTTTTAATTTTTTGAAAAACAACTAGTATTTATAGGAAAATTATCAAAATTAGTGAGATACTTTTTTTTTAAGAGGACTACACTGGATTTAACCTTCATTATCATTTGATTTTTTTTTTTTTTTTCAGCTCCACATTCACTCAGCCCATTTTACTTCTTTGTTGGGTTAAGACAAAACTACAGAATCATCATTACAACCTGTTCTTAATTAGCTACCAGAGCAGTCTCACACCTTTTCACCAATATGGAACAAACACCTTCCTGCCTGTACATCTGCAGGAGTCCAAAAACTGCCAGAGGCAAATCAGAGCAAAGCACTCCGTGGTTCTCCAGCTGAAAATGTTCATTTAGGAGAAGCCACAGGAGCCCTTCCAGGGAGGATCTTCCTTCTCCAGGATTTGTCCTCACAGAGTCTGATTTTATTTCCAAATTCCATGCTAGCTCCTGTCGTTAGATCACTTTTACTTCGCATTTAACCTTCTTTTTGGCAGAGTTGCTCTGCTCTCCGAAGTCAGGATTTTCCCTAATTCCATTTGTTTCTTCAACACCAAATTGTCTTTTTCTTCCAGGCAAAGTGTCCCTCTGACAGACCTCCTAGAAATCTGTGGGTCATCCTTTGGCAGTTGTGATGTGTGTGGAATCATCCTGACCTTCCTGAACAGCACAAGCCTATTCCTTTACAGCTGGCTGGGATCCAGCTGCAAGCAGCTCCCTCTTTTCTTGTGTTTCCTTTTTTTTTTTTTTTACTATTTTTTCTAATCAGTATTGGTAAATACATTATTTCATACCCTACACTATAAGTCTTAGCCCTTCTCCTGTTCCATTTAATGCTAATTTTGTTATTCCTATGCTCGGTCATATCTGATAGCCTCTCAAACACATATAAGGATTTATTTTTTAGGACACCATTCTGTGACTATCATTATACAATATAACTATTGCATATCCCTTTGTAGTGAAATCAAATCAGGAACTGTGGCTGTTTAATCTAGAGATGAAAAGCCTAAGAGAGACATCATGAAGTTCTGGAGTGTGTTAAATCACACTGCAAAGAAAACCAGGGCAATTTAATTGCCAAATTTATAATGAATGAACATTTCTGTTGAAAGCACAGAAGACTTTTTTTCTGTTTGGGGTTTTTTTTGTTTTGTTTTGTTTTTTGAAAGAATAACATTAGCACAGAACATGCCTAGTTCATGAAAAAGGTAAATACCTTTCTTCATTCAAAACATTGCTTGTCTCTATAGTTCATGAATATGGAGAGCTACCAACGAAAGCAGGAGGTCTCACTATATAGGAAAACTGAAAAGAGAGAAAAATATTTTTATACAGTATGATTTTTTCCTTTTTTTTTCCTTTCACATCACTTTCACTCCCACTCAGAAGTTTTATTTTCCTGTAGAATACGTTGACTGATTTTTGTAAGGAAGTTAGATGCCTGACTTTGATCTGATTGGATAATAAAGCCAGGGAGAGACTACACAGGCATCAAAATTAACCATAATTATGACACCCCATGTAATGATAAATGAATTGTTGTGTTAAATGTTTAACTTATTTTGTCACAAAGGCTTGCTTTAGTAGCACACTGTAGGCAAAGTTCCCCTTCTGACCTCTATTTTTAATTCTCTATCCTCTATCTGACTTCTATTGTTAATTTCTATAAAGAAAGGGTTGGGATGAGCATTTCTATTCACAGGCTTTGTTCGCTCACCTCCAGGAGAGGAGATCAATCCTCTGCATTCAGTGATGGCCGCGGTGGTGGAGCTGCTCCAGTGACTGTTTATAAAAACCAATGCATGAGACTGCTCCAGCTCACTTTCTCGCCTCTGAGGGGAACATTGTGCCCTCACACCTCCATAGCTCCTTGGAAATTCCTGGCACAGATTCCTCAGAATGCCTCATCCTACACACTTCCAACATTTCCCTTAAAACTCGCTTTTTCCTTTTTGTATTTTATTATTGAGGCTGCTTAGAAAGTAATCTACTACTACATGACTAATAACTAACCAATTCACAGTGTTGGCACAGAAAGGGCAAGGGAGAAAATGAAGAAATCCTAAGAAAAAGTAAATTAAGAAATCTTTAATTCCCACAGGCTGCCAAAGAGAGAATGAGAACTGTATGGCTGGGTGGACTGGGACAAATTCACTTTTCCCTGGACACAGAGAGCCTTGGAGGCATCAAGACTGCCTCAGCACCCACCAGACTGAGCCAAGTGGTGGCAGCTTGGTCTTGAAAGTACTGATTTTATTTCTTCAGCCAAAAAAAAATTTGTATAATGATCGGTTAAATTGGTAAGGACATGACAGATTTCCAACCTAAGTAAAACTAAGAAAAAATAGCAGAGAGCTTCCACAAAAGAATAAAATTACTCACACAGCTTTCAATAGGGGAACATATTACAAGAAAACACGGTTGTCTAACAATTATTTTTTAAGATCTGTCTCAAAGCACGAGTCCTCTGAATGAGGTCCTAATGAGCAGTGCTCTTATTCTGATTAAGCAGCTCTAATGACAGACCAACCCTTTTTTATTTGCACAGTTGGACCACGAGCTCGATGAAGAATTTTTCATAAGCTTGGAGTTTTCTGATGCATCATTTCTTAGAGCCAACCCTTCATCTTCTCCAGTGCAGTAGAAAATTAAGAGTGATACCCATCTTCCAAAGGGCCAGTCCCACTTCTTGAGCAGGAGGCTAACCCTGCTGTGAATGCTAGCAGCAAAAAAAAACTTGAGAAATTGTCAGCTGTTGTTTCTAACTCCTCAGGGAGTTGCAAATTACCATTATACACAGTTGATAGATGCCTCTGCAGGAGTTACCTATCATGAAGTCCACATTAAAGACTTATTTATATCCTTAACAGGAGAAGCCTTGCTGATCCGAGTGTCTTTAAATGAAGGATTAATTGCCTTTCCCTTGAATATCTGATTTTGTTCCATCAATCTGATTACATCACATTCCCTGGTCTACAGCACAAAACTTCATTACAGCCCAACCCCTGTGAGCAGCTCCATTACCATAAGAGCAAAGCCAGCTGTGATTGCAATGGAACACCATTATTCAAGGTGATTTTAGCTCTCTCCCTTCATCCCTCATGTTTGCTTGCCTCTGGGGCCTGCAGCCTTGCAAACAGCGTTTAAATCTTCCAGGACAGGGAGGGTGAGCAGCAGTCAACCCACATAACATCGGGGAATGTGTCTCAAGAAAGGGGATTAATCCTTTTCTTGTGCCTGGTAACTGGTCACTCATTTATTAAATGGGAACTGTGCTCTTACCCAGGTCACAGCAGAAAAAGAGGAGTTCTGTGTAAAAGAGGTGCTCCAAAAGCCCAGCACCTGCCAACTCCCTGCACAATCCACTAAATTGCTCAGCAAAGAAAGGGTTAAGTGTATCCTGAACTAGAAACAGCCAGCAGCAAGCCTGCTCCATGAAATTCTGTTTCTTCCTCTAATTTCTGATGAAAAATTGTATGGAAATATGTTTGAACATGTTCTGTCCCATCCCTGGATATGTCTGGGGTCAGGCTGGAGGGACCTTGGGGGAACCTGGGATAGTGGAAAGTGTCCCTGCCTATGGCAGGGGGTTGGAAGGAAATGATCTTTAAAGTTCTTCCCAACCCAAACCATCCCATGGTTCTATGACATTATCCAACTTCTGCTCCTCCCAGCTCAAATTCCCTTCAAAATTAACCTATTCAGGTTCAGTAGAAGACACAAGAAACTAAGGAGATCCTCCCTCTGCTTTCCTGGTAAATGAAAATACATTTATT
>VWZN01021065.1:57096-67982 GCA_013396955.1 Regulus satrapa | reverse complement strand
CTCAAGAAAGGGGATTAATCCTTTTCTTGTGCCTGGTAACTGGTCACTCATTTATTAAATGGGAACTGGGCTCTTACCCAGGTCACAGCAGAAAAAGAGGAGTTCTGTGTAAAAGAGGTGCTCCAAAAGCCCAGCACCTGCCAACTCCCTGCACAATCCATTAAATTGCTCAGCAAAGAAAGGGTTAAGTGTATCCTGAACTAGAAACAGCCAGCAGCAAGCCTGCTCCATGAAATTCTGTTTCTTCCTCTAATTTGTGATGAAAAATTGTATGGAAATATGTTTGAACATGTTCTGTCCCATCCCTGGAAGTGTCTGGGGTCAGGCTGGAGTGACCTTGGAGGAACCTGAGGTAGTGGAAAGGGTCCCTGCCCATGGCAGGGGGTTGGAAGGAAATTATCTTTAAAGTTCTTCCCAACCCAAACCATCCCATGGTTCTATGACATTATCCAACTTCTCCTCCTCCCAGCTCCAATTCCCTTCAAAATTAACCTATTCAGGTTCAGTAGAAGACACAAGAAACTAAGGAGATCCTCCCTCTGCTTTCCTGGTAAATGAAAATACATTTATTGCTGTGGGCATACGCTAAATCTGATTGTTCTAGACCAGAGATACCCTTATCCAAAGTTTGGCTAAAAGTAACACATTTCTAAAAAAACTTGACAAAAATTAATTCCAAAAAACTTGTTTTACAAAACTATGTTTAAAAAAAAATTGTGTTCAACAAAAATAAAAACTGTGAAGGATCAGTGGTCCTAATTAGTTAATTTTGAAGAGGACACCCCAAAAGGAGTAGTTTCAGTGCCAGAATCTCACCTTAACCTGACCACTCCTTTAAAAGCATGTCCCAAAGGGCGTAAAGATGGAAAGGGGGAAAAGAAGCATGCTTTATAAAAAGCACATTTGTGCATTTTGGAAGCACAAATTGTACAATTCAACCTCCAGTGCCCTGCCTGACATTTCAAAGCATGGGACAGTGAAAGGGACTGATTGTTGTCAGAGCCAGGGGCTAAAATCCAGCATCTGCCCCACAGCAGGTCCCCAGGACACGCCACTGCTCAATCATTTCCCTGTGAGCATTATCAGGAAGAACAGCAGGAACAATTGCTGAAAACGGCATGAAAGGAGTGCCAGAAAATACGCTGCAGATTTTGAAAAGCTCTCCAGAAGGGCTGGAATTGGACACAGCTGAAGTGTTCCCTCTCAGGCTTCCCAAAATCATGGTGCCTGCTCAGCCTTGGGTGTTCAAAGGCTGATCGCAATAAATTAAAATTCTATATAAAAGATAAACAGAAGAGCATCTGAATGAAAAGCAGGCTGCTTTTTTTAAAAAAATCGCAATAATTTCCTCATCATAAAAAATAAAGTTAAAAAGTTATGTGATGTCACATTTCCTCTGCTCCCTTCTCACTTCAGGGAGCTTTATTTTTCCCAGAAGAAAAACTGAAAAGGGAAAAAATGCAATTAAAATAAACAAAAAATAAAACCAAAAGAAACTAAAATCAAAATTAACATACTCTTCCAAAAATTTACAAGTAAACAGCTCTTTCACAAATTGCACGAAAAATACTTCCAGTTTTTCAGTTTTCTTAATGAAAATACTATTTAAAGGATTACACTGATCTATAACCAGTAGTTTCTGGGAGCTGAGAAGACTATACCCCATACATGTACCTCCTACCCACACCTGAAATGTGATAAATACTCTGCTAAAGTTCTAAAAATACTTTGCATTTCTTAAATGGCTTACCGCTTTTCCAAAGATTTTGACACACACCCCCAAGTCCCAGCACCGTTTGAAATTATTCCGTTTTATTTTGGGGAAAAACAGCACCACAAAGAGCCCTACAGTGATATCCAGGTCCTAATGAAGAGTCATCCATAAAAGAGGTTATTGAGAAGTGCCTATAAAGCCATTGAAACCAGACCATGGTAGTTAATATGTAGATAAATTATATTCAGTAATGAGCAGGGAGGTCCAACACAAGCCTGAGAAGTATCTGACAGCATTAAATGCAGCAGGAGCCTCTAAGAATGAGCAAAAGGAGGAAGATACTGCAGAAAGAATTGCCTTCCTTGTTAATCTCAGAGCAACGTCTGCATCTCTGTGCACCTCCCTATTAAGAGGAGAAATGTAAAAGGTCAAAAAGGAGGAGAGGAAAAGAGAAGATCAGTTGAGGTCTGGAATGGCTTGGAAGCAGCCAAGCTAAGCAGGCTTGGAATTGTCACCCTGGAGTAGAGATACGACAAAAGGACGGAAAAAGAGGAGGCAAAACCTGGAATTCCAAGGAGAAGGGGGCTGTTGGTGCACAGCCTCTTCAATATAAGAGCTGGGGACACCAAATTAAGGTTCACAACAAGAGAGGCTGTTTGCCATGAAACCCAATGCTCATATTGAAAATTGTACATCGAGCACCAGACAGAACTGGCTGAGGATTGTTAAACACACCCAGATATCTGCTGGGGGGTTGGGGGCTGCCTCAGAGCCTGAAGCCGTTTGGAGTGATGGGAAAATTTCTGTTTTCTGTCCTGGATACAACTGGGGAGGTGATGAACACCACTGCATGCCCAGCCTGTTTCCCAGCTCTGTGGCAGTTGGGGTTTTTAAGCATTCAGATCTATCTGGATATTCAGCTTTTATGCTAATTCGCACCAAAATAGAGCAGAACAGGGAGGCTGGATACTTTTGAAAACTTCATCCCAAATTCTGACAAGAGCAAGAATCCTAATGACTGTTGTCATGTCTTTATCAAAGTATTTGGTGTACAGAACTCTTGAAACACTTGCAATTTTTTACTTAGACTTCCCCACTGGAAACTATGATTTTGATAATGGTAAGAAAAGGATTTTTATTTTTTTTTTCCTTTGAAGCATTTACCTCTCCCCAAAGAAATTCCTCTTCTTTTTCTGGGGAACCTAAAGCAACTTGAAATGGTTCTTTATTTTTATAATATAGAGAGCTAGATGTTATGCAAGAGCAGACCTACACTTCTTCTTGGCTGGGTAACCAATGTGTTTGTTTATCCCCTCTTTGCACTTACACAAGAGTTCTCTGAATCCCAGAAAATTGCTGCCCTAAGGCAGACTAGATCTGCAGAGCCATGAAAAGTGATACAAAGAGCCACAGCTCCAACAAAAAAGAATGCAAAAAAACCCAAACCAAGTTTAAAGCAATAAAATAATATCCAACCACCTACACTGTCACCACCTTCCCTGCTGCAGGAGCACAGGATCTCTGAGCTCAGAGCTCTTTCCCCAATTTGGGCAGAAAATGTTCTTCTCCTGGAGACCCCTGAAAACTCTTTGTGCTAATTAACCACATTGATCTTAAAATATTCCATATTAGTATCCATACTATCATACTTTGGAATGTTTAAAGGATTGACCAAAAAGACAACTTGGTATGGTTAAGCCTGAACTTCTTTTCCAGCTACCAAAATATTGAATAAAAAATAAATAAAGAATATTAAAAAAAAATAAAGGGGGGTGGATTTTACACCCTTCTACAAGGTAATTTTATTCTTTTGTTTATTCGTTGATCTCCCCACCCCCTGCATGGGATTATTGTACGTGCTGTACATCTTGTTTCACAATGAAAAAATTAATGACTGTATTGAAAAATTCTTCATGCAAACAGAAAAATAGGTAGTAAACTACCACAGGAATAATTCTGGGTTATATTTTTTTAAGTTCTATCTATAGCAGGAAAGCGAATGACAGCTCACATTTAATCTCCTCACTATCACATCTACCTGCTTTACAGCATTTGAGGACCTACCTCACTATAAAAAACTAGCTCCACTAAGAGCTATCAACCTTTAGATTATTTAGATTAAAATATAATAATTAACCTGAAGATCAGTTTGACACAGAGAAGAAAAAAAAAAAACTAAAGAGATACGAAGATTGAAACCAAATCAATTGTGTTATAATTATATTTTTAACAGATACATTCTGAATCCAGTCACTTCTTTAATAAAAGTTGTCACTGGGAGAAAAACTTCAGAATTTTTACCAGCAAAAGTAGGCCAAGTCCTAGGAAAGCAGTCAACAGCTGTGTAATTTGGTCCCATTTCTATTTCATTGCCTGTCAGCCTCAAAGCTAAATTCCATGAGTTTATTTAAGAAAAAAAAAAAAAAAAGGGNAAGTTTCTTTGTTGTCTTTTATTTAAAAAAAAAAAAAAAAAAGTGAGAGCAACAATAGAACAAAGAAGAGATTTAGAGAGGTTTAAAAAAGCACAATAAAGTAAGCAAAGACATTTACAAGGTCACTGAAAACTTATGAAACCTTGGGAAAAATGCATAAAGATATTTGTCTGAGATGTATAAAATGTAGATTATTGAGGCTAAAAACACAGCCTGGACAGAAAATCTAATGTGGTACTGAAGGAGAAACATTTTAAAAAGGTTTTTCCCAGACATGCATGGTACAAGCCAGTGGTTGACTTTGGCCACTTTAACTCGTTACAGAAGTGATTTTGTTATATTTCCTGCTCTTCCTTTCTTAGGGGAATTCACATCCTGTTTAGTCTTATTTTGGGTGAATATGAACATTTATTTTGTTGTCTCGCCACCTCTCTCTCTAGGGATGACCTGGATTTTATGCAGCAACCTGAAATCACAGTTCAATATCATGGTACAAAACCCCACCACCTGCTTTTTGAGCTGCCCCTAGGACGGGGGATTGCTCACACCACCACTGTCCCCGCAGAAAAACAACGGTAGCAAGAGGAGGAGACTCATCCCACAGGTCTTTTCCCAAGTAAATTATTCCCTGATTCCATGGCACCTTGGAAGAGCCGAGCCAAGGGTGTTGTGCTTGCCAGGAGGTGAAAATAGAGCAAACAGGAACCACTGGAAGGGGAGCAAAAGAGGGAGAAAGGCACAGCAAGAGGCTCACTGGTGGTACCCAGCATGGAACACGTGCTGAGAATCCCTGTAAGGGCAATCATCTACCTTTGATTTAACTCCAGAATATTTCACTGCAGCTGTTTATACAAAAAACTTAGCTACCAAGGTAAGATATAGGTGAAGAAGTAGATACAAATATCTCAAGGTGACTGAAGAGCACAGGAGTGCCAAATGTATTGTTAAAGTAGTTTTATGCAGTGCCATATCCCTCTTCTACTCCTCCCTCTACTCAAAAATTGGGTTTTCTTCTGATTTGAGCGCAAGAGAGTTGGTAAAAATCCATGTGTCATAAACTATGGAGGGGGAAAAAAAAAGTGTCTTTTTGAAGCTCAAGGGTAGCAAGAGATGAGAGACTGAGATGATCTTGAACAGGTACTCTGATCTATTATACAAAATAATTTGAAAGTTGCATTCTCTGTTCCAGTGGGGGGCACAGAATGATAATAATCTTACAATTTATTTTCCCTTAGCTGTATTATGTAGTTCCTGTGCATATATAATTCCTGGAGGCCCAAAATTTTGGGTTCAAGTGAGAGTCCAGCACAGAGCAGGCCAATACCACAAGGAAGGAGTCATATCTGATTTTCATCTCTCCTGATGGAGTTTAACATTTGAGTTGCTTCTGCTGGAAACTCTCCAGAGCTCTGCAAAGAAACTCCTACCACTCTGCATATGTTGGGTAATTATGAACTCCAGAGAGTAATTACTGAAAATATAATATACTTCCATGGTTTGAGGCACCAGTAGCTGCAGGAAAAAATGCCTTTTTGAACTCAATTGCTGTTTGTTTCCACCGTGAGCCATATGTTGTTGGCAACGTGCAAAGCTTTGTCCCCAAGATGTACGATTTTAACTATGGGCAGCCTCTGGAAAACAGCACTAATAAATGTGTCACAATGAGGTGCTCTGTAGAAATGACCATTTAAAATATTGTGGCACACACTGTTCTTCCTGCATCAACCATCTTGTTCTCGTATTTTCCACATTTGTTAAGTGCAAAAAGAAGTTGGGAGAGGTTTCTTTCTAGGAGCTGCACTGGCCTGGTCGTGTGTGGAAAACTATTCCCGTGGAGCTGGGAACAACTGAGAAACCTCTGCATAATCCACGGAAAGTCTCGTGGCAATTGCTGTGGCTTGATTTAATCCATGGAACACTTTTCCTTCCACTGATCTCAGCAAAGTTTCTCTTTGAGGATGCCCTTGCTTTGCTGAATTTTGCTGTTCTAGCGTGGTACCTGCTACAGTTACAAGAGAAGCCATAAATAAATGGATTTAGGCTAGATCGTGGATCCTGATCACCATCTCTGCATGTCCTGGGTAGAGCTGCCCTCACCTGGGTGCTCTGTTGGCTTACATGAGCAACCCCAGAGCTGTAAAAAACCCCTATCCAACCAAATTAACCTGCTCATAAACCAGACAAACACCTCAGAGATATTAACAAATTCACATTTGCCATTGCAGTAACACAAACATAATTTTTTTGTTAGGTGTAACAACAACTAAAAACGTGGCACAAGGCACCTTCCCTTAGACTATATGGCAGGGAATATTCATTTCCTTAAAATTTTATTATAGAGATAATGGGATCAGACTCTTCATTGGCCTTTAAACCCTGGAATGCTAAGCAGAAGTGATAATGAATAAAAACAGCAATATTTTTTCATGCACACAGTGAGCTTACAGTTGTGGAACATCGTTCTTCTTGTTAATAATTAAATCTTGTTCAGCCAAGCTGAGATTATTAAAATGCTTGACATTCAAGCTCCATAAACACTGTTGCATGGCAATTGCCTGGAACAAGTATCCCGAGTGCTACAACTCTCACCTTCTTCTGTTGCATAGTTTGAGAATATCAAGAGAAAGGCCCAGAGGAGGCACAAAAAGGGGAAACCTGTTAACAGTAATGGGTCAGGGATGCTCTATCTGAGCACATCAAATCCAAAGGAGAGCAAAGCAGCTCCTGACCATGGCTACAGAGCCAACCTTGCTGCTGAGCTTATATCAGGACACCGACTCTGGGGAGAACTGGGTTTTCCCCAGGGTCTGTGAAGTACCAGGTTGAAATTTCATCTCTCCCTAAGCCTGGGGAAGGCTCAGACCCAGGTACCTGTGACCCAAGAGAGGGAAAAGAAAGCAAGGCTGGATCCTGGGAACAGAAAGAAGGCAGGTGACAGACTGCCCTGGGAAATACTTTATTTCTGTGTGAAACAGAGACAGAAATAAATTTAGGTACACTCTTAATCACTGTCAAAACAACATGTCCTACTATAAAACCTGGAATTTTGTGGAGACCCTAAATTAAAAATATATACATAACATGCATGGCTTTAAAAAAAATCCATAAACTACTCCCCAAATGCTTAAAATATATTTCCCAATACAGAAATGCACAGCTGTCACTAAGTTGAATTGAGTGATGTGTGTTGAACTGTGGAGGTATGAGTATTTCTGATTTCTCATAATCTAAGAATGACTGTATTTGTTGTAATGCTCCAATAAACTAAAACATGAAGAACTCTGGTAGAGTAGAAAGGAATTTTTGTATCTATTTTACATAATGATGGGATATTTTGTAGGACTGCTAAAGAGCAGCAGCACATTATAACTGGTTTTGCATCAACTTTCAGAGCAAGTAAAGTCCAGTTAATTTTTATTTTTTTTAAAAAAGGCTATTCTAAATACATATAGATAGATTTGGCATTGCCCAGCTAAGACAATTAATAATATATAAAAAGCTGAAATGGTGAAGCTTTCTGCCATTAAATTCCCATCTCATTATGTTCAAAAGGATTTGTCTTTCAACAATCTGGATAAGCCACAGTGTTTAGACCCAATTTCGTGTAAACTGGTAACACACAGATTTTGGGAGAAACATTATCCTCAGAGGCCATTACTCAGACTTTATCCACTGGGAATGGAGGAAATAATAGTTATTGCTGTGTTGTAATTCTGGTTACGAGACACAGCGCAGCGATGCTGAAGGGCAATGCCTGACAGAGCAATAAACCAAATTGACTCCATTATCCCAAGAAAAAAAGTTCCTAATTCCACCGAGGTTCTAACCCAGTATTGCCACCATAAACAGCCTCAGGATTTACCCAGACATTTCCATCTCCAAAGCCCTTTGTGCACATCAAATCAGTCAATGCCTGCTGAGCTCCTGTGAGCAAGCTTCATCACGGCCATCACTCCACCCCAAAGAAGTGAAGGTAGTTTTTTTTCTCTCATCATCTGATGGCTGACTCAACACTGGCTCGAGGGGTCACGCTGCCATCCCACAGTCACAATGCCCATCATGGCACGACCCCTTCCCAGCCCAGGCTGCACCAGAGCAAAGACTCCCTCCCCAGGTGCCTTTTCTCCAGGTGCCTGTGTACTGCTGCCAAGGAAAACTGCCCCACATGGCCCATAAACCTGCACCACCAGGAGCAACCTCACTGTGAGTGAGACAAGGCAAGAGTGACATCTCCACCCCGAGTTCTATTCTATTCATATATATTATTATATATAATAATAATATAGATCATATTCTATAATATAGAATATTATCTATTATTATGGGACATCATACTTTATATAATAATATCATATGTGATATTATATAATATTATATTACCTATTATCTAGGATACATATATATTATATATATGTAAAGTATAATATTATATATAATAGTAATATATATTATAATAATATTATTATATTGTATTATTTTATAGTCCTCCAGCGTTCTAATGTCATCTCTCCTGGCTCAGACTGGCAGCCAGGGAGTGGATGGAACATGTGAACCACCTGTACCAAGCAGAGCTGTGAGCCACAGGCACGCAGAGCCTGCCCCGAGGTGCAGCTGGGCTGCAGCTTCCCATCAGAACCATCAGAATCCATGGGAATTGACCTGCAGGTGGATTTTGTGGGCTCTGCGTGCTCATAGAAAACATAAGAAGGTGGGTCTGGGTTTTTTTACAGCTTTCTCTTCAGGCATAGTCAGAGCCAGCAGAAATACAGTCGCTAGTTTGGGATCAGAGCTCACACCACATCAACCTGCACCATTCCATGCTCAAGGCAAGCCTTAGGGTCTTGATCCCTGCTCCTTTTAAAGCAGCAAGTCCTTGATCCCTGCTCCTTTTTGTACCAGCATCATTTGTGTGTGTCCTTGGGCAAGCTGTGACACAAAGGCTTGGCAAGTTCCCCAGCTCCGTGAGTGCCTCCAAAGCTGAGTGCCCACGCCCTGGCAGCTGGGGCAGCACAGCCTCCTCTGCTCTGCCCAGCTCCTGGAGACAGGGCAGGAACACACACAGAGCACAGCCTGGCACGCCAGCTCTGCCAGGAGCACATCCCCTAAACCCTCCCTCCCAGGGCACGGTGCCTGTACTCCGAGAACACAGCACTAATGATGTAGGCTCGAAGGTGGCAAGGTCAGGCAGGAGGAGCAGCCTTGCCTCTCATTTGAGGTTTCAAGGGGCTTAAAGTCTCATTACAGCACAAGTTAAAATGGTTATTTTCCCCCCTTCTTTTCAGCTTTCCCCTGTGGTGGGTTGACCGTGGCTGGCTGCTGGTTGCCCATCAAGCTGCTCTGTCAAGACAGAGAAAATAAGATGGGGGGAAAAAAAAACCAAAAAAAAAAAAAAAACCAAAATCCCTCATGAGTCGAGACAAAGGCAGTTTAATAAAGCAAAACCAGTTCAGAGGAGCAAAGGAAAACAAAAGATTTATTCTCTACTCCCCAGCAGCAGGCAATGTGCAGCCAGTTCCTTGGAAGGAGGGCTGCAGTACCTGTAGCAATCACTTCAGAAGACAAATGTTGTAATAATGAACACACACACACACACTTCACCTAGGTCCCATTGCTGAGCAGATGTCCTGTGCTAAGGGACATCCCTTGGGTCAGTTTGGGTCAGCTGTCCTGGCTCCCCTAGCAGGATTTTGTCCACCCCCAGTGAGGAATGCTGGAGAGAGAGCCTTGACACTGCTCCAAAACACCAGAGTGTTCTCAGCACCCACCAGCACAGCACTGGGAGGACAGAATTAACTCCCTCTAAGGCAGAGCCAAGGTGTTCTGTTCAGTCAAAACCCCATCCAGACCCCCAGGATGAGATAATGAGATAAGCACCAAGCCTCTCCCAAGGTTTGGTGAGCCTTTTGTCTGGAAAGCAGAGCCCTGCCCTGGATTTGAAGCTTTATTTGAGATCACAATGCCTCAAAACAAAAAGACTTCAAATTCAAAGAGGCATTTGGGACTGAAGTGTGGCTTTGTCAGAAGAATTCTGAGTAGGTTCCCTCAGGACACAGACAGTGCTCCCTCATTTCTCCTTTCCTCCCAACTCACTTTCAGTCCTCCACACCCTTTAATTATTCAGTTTTTTTCTGCTCTAGCGACAGCAAGGAAAGAGCATCTCAGGGCTTATTCCTTCCCTCTTTTACACCATGCAACCAAAGCAAGAGCACCTTCAAGATCTGGTAAAACTAAAATAATAATTAACAAGACTGAAACTATAATTAACAGAGAGGACTAGACACCAAAGTAAGAGGCAGAAAGGATCAATGTTTAACTCTACCTTTTTCTAGCTGAAAGAAACAGATTGATTTTTAGGAATCACCCTCACAATATTTCAAACAGAAACTTCATTAGTATGAGACATTGATCTAGCAGCCCAAGATGTCTCTATTGTTTGAATTCTGCTGGCTGAGCCACCTGGGTGTAAAAGCTTCTTTCAACGCTCTGTACCCATAGGGAAGTCAATATATTGTTTTGCTTCTATAATTTCACATGAGCTTGTGCACTGAAGACAAAAAATATTATGCCTAAAATATTCACAGCGGGCTGCAAAGGATTAACCCCTTCCAAATTCAGGGCAGGAGGGTTAGAACTTTAAGGATCTTTAAGGTTCCTTCAAACCCAAACCATTCTCTGACTCTATGATTTATCTCAGTTGTTCCAATGAAGAACACTGACATTTTCTAACTATTAAAAAAAAA
>VWZN01021065.1:37302-57048 GCA_013396955.1 Regulus satrapa | reverse complement strand
TCTAGTAGGTATAATATTTTGTTAAAAAGGGTGTACTCAAAAAAAAAAAAAAAAAACACAAACTAAAACCTGCTAAGTCTGGTTTGGATTGTAATACTGCTGTGATTATTCAGAAAGCCCTATGCCACTAAATAAATAAATACATAATTATAGCTTTTTGTTCTGTCTGAAATAAAGTTTCCCTCCAATCCCCCGATGTAATCCAATTTGTTTCCCTCGCAGCTTTTGTTTCTGCCCAAATATCCAGATTAATCATCTTCCTTCAAACTTAAAAAACATTATGAAAATCACCAAAAAGCAGAACCTGAGAAATTTTCCTGCTGGCATTTCATTCTCAAGATAAATTTAGGAAGTCATGATGTGAAAACCAAATCCACTCTGTTAAGCTCTGTGAAATGGGCTGCACAAAATATGCAGCAACAAACCAGAATCACTGCAAATATTTATACATATATTCATCAGGAAAATGCAGTGTAGCTCTCAATTTCACCCACATTCATTAAACTTTTTCACCTGATGACAATTGGAAAAACAAATTAAACTAAAATATGGCTTAAACTGAAATCAGCCAGTACCATGACCCTGTATAGTCCACAATGAACTCTCTAGTCAAAAATATCGTGGTTTGGAAATTTTTTATAAACCCAAGAAATCTCAGTCTTAAATTAAAACAGACTTTTGCTTTCCCACTGCACCAGGGTACAACAGAACAAATTTATGAAATTAACATCTTTACTTACCAACAGCAGCAATATGAAACAAGAAAAGCTATCAGAAACTTTTTCAACCATTCCAGATTTGGAAAGGGAAATTAATTATGGGGCTTTTTCCTCCTGGCTATATTTTTGTTTTGGGGATATTTTTTCAGCAGCCTAAGCAGTGCATTAACTGCTGCATCTTTTCTGAAGAGCAGGGTATGTTTGTCTCAAAGGATGGCTGAAGAAGAGTAGCATCTAACCCTCCATGCTGAGGAGGAGAATATCCATCCATTAACATCCATCCATGAAATATGGATGGAAGGGGGTATCAAAATTAGCCTCTTACCTGGGGGTCAGGTTTGAGGCACTTGGCAGCACAATTTGGGAATCGCACTCTGCTGCTGCTTGGTGGAGACACAGAGACCTTCTGTCTCTCCCAGAGCCCATCTGGCATCTCCCACAAGCCCTGAATTCACTTACCCAACACAAACAAGTGAATAAGCCCAGTGTGTTTAATACTCCACTGAATTTCAACTTAAAGGGAGCTGGGGGGGAAAAAAAAAATAGGAAGGAAGGAATCAGTCAGACTATTTGTACAACAGACTACACACTGTTCCTCTTGGTCAGGGATAATTCCATGCTCTGATATCATTCTTTGCATGCTTTGCTGATTGGGATTGAATGAGAGATCTTATCTCGTACAAATTGAAAAGAAGCAAATGAATATGGGTATTTTATCAGCATAAAATATAATACATTCAAGTGGTTTATTGAGATGGACACTACTATTCTGTCAGTCCCACCTCAGTGACTAAGCACTTATTTGGGAAGAAACACACACACAGCTTGGTCAACGAGCCAGGATTCCTTTAAAAGAAAAAAAGAAGAAAAGATAGATTTTGTTTTTTACCTCCCTTTTCTTTGAGTGGTAAGCAAATGAGCTGTGAATTCAGCTGCAGAAATAAACCTTGCTAATGTATGAGGTCACCTAATTTGAGGATGCACTTAGTCAGAGGTGTCTGACTGTCAGATCAGTGGATTGATGCCCTTCTCACTCAATATTTAGGAGTGCTGAGACACAATGTGTCATTAAAGGCCCATTTCTAAATGCCATGATAGCTGCATCACAAGAGTAAGGAACAAATTTATTTGTTTATTAAAAACCCTCAGCTGCTCAAACCAGATTGCTCTGTAAGAAACTTAATTTCTTTAAAGAAGGAAAATTTCAGTTTGGGGACTCTCAGAAACAGCTTGTTTGAGAGGCTGTGCTCCTTTACAAGATTAAATCATCTTCCAGGATCATAGATTAACACTCTCCTAACCCTCCTGTGAGCCCTCTGGCACCTCTCAGCTTCACTCAGAGGCATGGGATTTACAGCCTTAATACTCACTTACTTGGCTTTAAAGTTTGGGTTTCTTTATTCTATTGGTGTGATTCAGTTTTGTACAAGATGCTTCTTAAAACATAAGTGCAGTGATCCTATCCCAGCTGCTCCTGATGGTAAACCATCACAAAGAACTGGGTAAAGTTAAGTTATTATGCTCATAAAAGTGTAAAGAGAAATTAAAGTAGATGATCTGGTTAGGTAGGGAAAAAATGGGGGTTTTTAACACAACAAAAAAAAACCCTCTAAAAGTAATAAAAATGCAAGAAATATATATTGAGCTGCACAGATAAGTAGTTTGACTCAGGTTAGCAAAATCTTTATCACACACCATGCAAAAGGGCAGCTTAGCTGAGGTACTTGGCAGGTTCATAGGCAAAATAATTCATTCCTCCTGGATTATAACTGATATGTGCTTGTAGCTTATTTCTTGGTACCATTACAGAATTTCCCCTTGCCTTATTCACATATCACCATCACTAAGTGATTACACTTAGAACTTCAGAGAAAGCGGATTCAACATCATAGCCAAAGTTCCTCTATCATATTTATTTGTTGTTTGCTCTGCAACATCAACTATAATTTGAGCCATCATCATTCTTCTTTAACAAGGAGGCAATTTACTGACAGCAAATGAGCTGGGACTAACATGTTTGTAGTGCATGCAGCCAATGCTGTTTCCTATGGTACAGAAAGGAAAAAAAAACAAACACCAAAATTAATTCTTGGACTGTTATAATTCTCAGTTCAGAACTGGGTATTTGATAGAAGTCAGAAAGCAAAGTGTTGGGTACAGCATGGCATTGACAGCACTCCTGGCTCTGCTTTGGGTTCGCTGTTCATCACAGTGTGACCATAACAAGCCCCAGTCCTCTCACACCCCCTCCAAGAGGCCAGAGATCCTCAACAGGGTCAGATTTTCCCATTCTGGGTTGGGCCACACAGCTCTCACCACTTGGTTTCTAAAGTTTTTTTGTTCTTTTCTCTTAACTTATAACATCCAAAAAACAGCTTTAAGGGAGCAAAGCTCTAAATCTCACATTTCACGGAAAGCTGGCCAAGTTTATACTTCAAATCTCCTTAGAAATACCAGGCTATATATTATTTGACTTTGTTCCCACAACTCTGCTCTATTTTCTGTTGCCTGAGTCCATCCTTTCCTGGAATTTCTGATCCAGCTGCAGGGAGCTTGAGGAAAAGCTCCACAGAGCAGAGCTCTGGAGGGTGAGCAGGCAAAGCTGGTGAGCCCTAGGGTTTGGGCAGGGTCTGGAGGGCTCCAGACACCAAGGGAGGCAGGCTGGAGAAGCAAATCTGTGATCAGGAGGGTGTCTGATAAGAGCCCAGCCCATCAGCACTCTGCACTCAGGTGGGTGCAGGGGCTGAACTCCTGCGGACAAGGATGCCACAGCCCCTGTCCTGGTGGGCCAGGCTGCTCCTTCCCCACAACAAAAGCTCTTTAGCTGGAGAAGCAGAGCCTTGGGGACATCATGGGCCAGGTCACCACAAGGGGCACGAAGGTTCAAGTGCCACCATCCTCTGGCTCTGTCACTTCTTTGTCAAATCCCCTCAGACTTTTCCTAACGCACAGTTTGCCTGCATTCTCCATAAATCTGAAGCCCTTTGGGGCAGATATTTTTCTGATTGCCTGTTTGTACTGGCA
Organism: Regulus satrapa; assembly: GCA_013396955.1. Taxonomy (NCBI): domain Eukaryota; kingdom Metazoa; phylum Chordata; class Aves; order Passeriformes; family Regulidae; genus Regulus; species Regulus satrapa. The sequence goes on along the minus strand of VWZN01021065.1, from coordinate 53,305 downwards.
GAGGCCTCAGCTGGAGTCTCCAGAGCCTAAACTCATAATTCCAGGGCTGCCTTTTTCTGCCTCAAGCACTGTGCTTTTTCCTCTAAGTCAGTGAGCATTTCAGAACATGAATCTGGAAATCTACATACTGCTTTATTACAAAAGTGTTTATGTTTTTAATCCTTCCTTCTCTCTGTATAATGAAATTACAAAGCAGGAATCTTTCATAATAAAATTTGATGCAGACATGCCCGGAAAATGAAATCAGAAGATGGGAAAAGCTGCCATCAATCACTGCAGGCAGACTGTTCCCCTTGACAGCAGTCAGACACCGAGGTAGAAAATTCAGTAATTTGATAACAGCTGCAGTAGAAAAGTGGGAAGAAACATTATGATGCCAGTCACTACATATTTAGCATCAGATCTGACCTGCACATCAGGCTTGTGAGTGATGGCCACAGCAGAAATTGCACTGGAGCCATCAAGATGCAACTGCTCCTTCAGGGCTGCACTGATCTCTGTTCCACTGCCTGAAGAACTAACCCTGTGCTTCTCTGTCACCTCCTTCCTTCCACAGCCCAAAAATAATCCAGGGGGAGAGGCACAAGCAGATGGGGTTCCCCCCACCTTATTCCTGAGGAACGGACTCCTCAAGAGTCAGTTTTTCTCCACTGACTGTAGAGATGCTTCACATCAGAAACCTGATTTTAGAATTGTTATTTCACACAGAGAAACCTCCTCCAAGCATTAATTTTATGGAAGTCCTCAATGGATAAAATACTTTCACGGCATTCACCCTGCAGTACCTAAATAAACCCAACACTCCCCTCCTCAGCATTCACAGAGAGCTGAGGTGCCCTCCTCTCCTCTGCTCCACAAGGAGCTTCTTTCTCCAGGAGAAGTCTTGGATCAGAACAGAACCCTTGGCTTTTTTATCATTTTAAGTTCATCAACTCTTGCATAAGACTGACTGCACGTTCTTTAGAGACTGGGACACAGGCAGTGTAGCAAATTTCTCTAAATGCCCAAATTTCTCTGGTCGTCTGCAAACAAAACCAAAACCTGCATGAAAGCTTCACCTTACTTCATTAATGGAGGAGAAAAAAAATTATTTATTTCATTAATTAATTATTAAGTCTCAAGTTCAGGACTTATAAAAATGAGATAACAGTCATAAATCATGGTCTAGACAGAAAAGATTGATGTTGGAGTTTCCATTCTGTTTGCTGGTTGTGGAGGTTCTTTCAAAAACAAAGGAAAAAGACTAATTGATATTTTTAGAACAAGCCAAAGCAAACTCTAGCCTAAAATACAAAAAACTAAACACAAATTACTTGAAGGTGAACTCAAATTCTAATGTTCTTAATTCTAATTTACCCTAGTGAATAATGGCAAAGCTTACCAAAAGACAGTCTCAGAAAAGCTTCCTAGGGCTTTCAAAAATAAACCTGTCCACCAGAAATATTCAAAAATATAAGTAGCAAACAAAAAAATATTTTGCTGCCATTTCTTGTAAATTCAGTCAGCTGAAAATCATTTTATTGAAAGATAAAATACTCATAAAGCTCATAACGCATCTTCAGACAAAAAAATACCAGCCATAAGTTATGATTGTGCAGCTTTTTCTCTCCAAGGATCTCTGCAACTCTTATTTTCAGACTTCTTTTTTTCAGCAAGAGAGAGAAAAATATGTTGGGAAAGCACTAGATTTTTGGAAGGGAAAAAGTAGCACTTTTTTTTTCCCAGTTAAAAAACACCACTAAGGTTATAGGTATTCTCTTAAGAGAAAACTCCTGAAGCTTTAATTCTGCAAACGTGGAAGAAAATCCTCTTATGGAAAAAAGGTGTCCTGGACTGAGTCCTTCGAGTCCATTAAGGGCCATCAGTCACTCCTTGCCAACTGGGCAGCACCAATACATTGGGGCATTTTTTCTCTTTGCCATGGGCAGACCTGAAGCTCTGATCTGGGAATGAAAATAGCACCTCATGTCGTGCTGCTGCAACAATTTAATATTTAGCCACCCCTCAGGACAAAGTAGATTTCAATTAAACGAACAAAGGCTGTATTAAAAATATATTACTCCTCACTAAAGTGGAAAAAAAGCACTATGTTTTAGCTGATAGAAATAAATACGGGAAGTTCACTGGTGTAAACTGAACTCTTCAAAATAAAAAAAAAAATTATTAAAAAACCAATGGGCATCAACTCAGCCACTCCATAAATAAATCTTCCAGACCCGATTTCAGCAGAAGCCAAGTAAAAGAAACCAACTAGAAATATATTACAGGAAATTTTGCTTGACAGAGGAAGTGAATTTGCATTTTACGGCTGTTTGTGTATATTTGTGATACATTTAATACGCTGTGACCTTCAGAAGTAATAAAATCGGAGTTTTCATCCCATCAGAAGCTATTTGGCATGCTGCAGGTTGCTGAGGCAGGCCGTCACTCCAAACTGGGAAGCAATAAACTCGCTGGACTTATTTCCCTGAAGCACCCTGACTCCTGGCTGACACTTGGAGCAGTCCTGACTAATTGTAATCGCTCCATAAAAACAAGACTTAGGCAAGGGCAACTTTTTAACAAAGTATTCTCTTAATGGCTCGGCAGAAATGTGTCATTTTCCCTTAACTGCTTGGAGATGTCTTTAGGTGAAATCAGGCCAGTTACCTCTAGTTTCTCTTCTATAAAGTCTGTAATAACAAGGAACAATATTTCTGCTCACCTCTGCAAATAAAAATTGCCATTATTATAAATCCATGAGCAACAATAAGACTAAGCTGACAAGTGGAAAAAATAACATTGCAAGTTTATTTCATGATAAATAATTTTTATTTTTTTTTAAATTGCATTTGTAACTTCTTGGCCTAGAGTGGTACTGTTAGATCGCATGTGATTTAAATCACAGCCCTCTGGATTTTGTTGATGTTTTACCACCAGGTCATATTGGTTTTCCAAAGGGGATGTAAAAGGCAGTGCCTCCCCAGTACAGAGCAGGGATAGCAGATAAAGGTGATCACATTTATCAGAACAAGGTACAGGTCAAACACAGCAGACTGTTTGAAGGCACAAGTTATTTCCTAAATTTGCTTTATTTATAAGGATTCCCTAGATAAGAGAGCCATTTGCACCCTTTTTCCATAAGAAGCCAGGTGCAGCACGTACCAAGAGACAAGTGCTGAGTCTGGGAACAATCTGGCTGGATCAACAACGTAAGAAGACGTTGATAAACTAGTCAGGGATAGAGGAACCAACTGTTCTGCTGGAAAGTCCCCAAGGAAACACAACTGACTCAGTCTGCTCATCTCATCAGGCTCCCCAGGCCCCACAGTGGGAGCTGAAATGTCTCTCTGATAAGTCAGCACCTTGTTCCAAAGCGTGGCAATCACGCTTCCCACCCAGCAACTCAGTAATTTACATCTGTGTGTACAAAACCAGGGCAAAAAAAACCCGAGACCCAAGTTGTGGTTCGTGTTGTTTCAGCAGAAGACTGAGTCTTTAGTTTGTACCACTTTTACCATAGTTAGATTACTTTTAAGCTCATAATCCTCAGAATATCTTTTTTTTTAAAAAGAATGGACAGTATTTCATACAGGAACTGTTTTCCTCCCTGCCAAGAGCCTCATCACATCCTTGCCAGCTCTCACTTAATCAAGGAGATAGCAGGGAACTTATCCTCTCCATAAAGGCAGAAATACCTTTCTCTCTTTTATCCCAGTAGAATTTATCTTTGGTTTCTAACAACACACTCCCATTTTTTTAAGCTGCAACCAGACACACTATAACCTGTCAGCTTCACTCAACAAACAATTGGTGCTTCATAAAACAACCCTGCGTGTTCCGAGCAGGACGATTCACCAACAGATCAATTCCACACACACACAGGGCAAGGAATAAATGGCAAGATTCTCAAAAAAAGCACCAGAAAGACTCAGCAAGCCAAATTGTGGCTGCTGGTATTGTGCTTGTTCTTCCACAGCTTCAGAGAGCAGCCCTGAGAAGCACATCTTTTATTTTCCCCCCTGCTTCCCAAAGATGACACTCTTTGAAGTGCACAGAAAGGGGAGGCAAGAGCGCTGAGCCCTGGGTCTCTTTGTGGCCTCAGGGCTTCCATCTCAACTGCATTCCACTCTGCACCAGCCCAGGGTCTGCACATGGAGTTTTTGAGTCGGGTTTCTCTCACAAGCCATCACCACGGTGTGGAGGGCAAGGCCCAGAGGCAGAAGTAGAATTTGAGGGGTATAAAAGCAGAAGGGATAAGAGGAAAACCGGGAAACTCTGCTGGCATCGGGGTAAGTTTGAGGTGGCACTGCTGGCTCAGTACATCCAAGGTCTGGGGATAGGCTCTGCTCTTCTGTGTGTGTTTGACAGTGATTTTAGGGGCTTGGCTTAAGAATCAGATCCTAAGACACCTCAGGCTGTGGGAAATTGCCAAAATCTAAGTTCTAAATGCCTGCTTACCCCAAGTTCCCAGAGGGGCAGCCTTGAGCTGTCAGAGCAGAGCACTTGGTAACCCAAGCAGGAGCCCCCTGAGAAGATGCCTTTCCTCTCTGGAGCATTTGCCCAGGCTCCAGATTTTCTTCTTTTTCCAGAAATTTTGTAAGGAAGAGCTCATAAACAGGGTGGACGAAATCAAAGGCATGCAAGCTTATCAGAGGTCAGCCTCCATGCAATTAACGTTTTGTTTTAATACAGGCACTGGAGAAAACAGGATCGGGATACAGACAAAATAAAAGTGAGCTAAGGGATTTATGATGTTGAGGATAAATAAGGGCTTTTTTCCACAAACAGAATGAGAGAAACATTCCCTCAGCTGGAAGAGCTAGAGAGGAAAGGTTCTGTCATTTTAGGAGTGTTTTTACCAGAATCTGGTTGATGTGAGACAGATTTTTTTTATTTACAGGAGACAAACAAGTAACATCACACCTGCCAGTCCTTCTGTATGGGATTATTTTTTACCACCCACAGGTTTCATTCACCTACTTGAAAATAATTACATACCCTGGAATTAAAAAAAAATACATCTCACCATTCTTGCAATAAATATTTTGATCAGCTGAAGAAGGTATTTATTTAATAACTGAGATCAGGACTCTTCAGTCCATCAGCATTTTATTTCCTTCTGTAACCAGTATATTTTTCTACAGAACAAAAAAGTAGCTTGTTGCTTTGAGATGGCAACTTGATTATTATTATTATTGTTGCAAAAGAATTTTCCTGTCTATAACTGGACCATGTCCCTAGACCTTAGAAACTTGTAGATGTAGGACCCACAGTCAAGGTGCATAAATATGTATGTTGCTTGCACCTATTTCTGTTATAAAATTAACTTCTTTGAAAATCATGTGTCATAGATTCTAGACAATAGATTGTGAAATTTTCACAGGTTTCACCTGTGGTCTCCCTGGGAATCCTGTGTCATTTACTAGAGAATAAACACCCTCAGCTTCTCTTCATCAGATGTGTTTTCTAGACCCTTCCCTAGCTGCATCACCCATCACCCTTCTCTGGACAGCTCCAGCTTTCAGGTAAGTCTCTAAAAAAAATTTAAAAAAAAAAAAAATCACCCTAAAACTAAGCATCCCCCTTTAAAAAAAAAAAAGCAAATATCTCTGTTTTAAAAAAATAATAAAAACACCCCTGAATCACCAACTGTACACACTGTGCATTTCTGGTTAGTCAGAGAGAACAGCCTGAATTTCATGCTCCTTTCTGTCGAATTTATGCCCACTGACAAAGCTCCAGGCATGGCACAAAACCTTCCCATTCCAAAGTAAATCCATAAACATTCCTTTAAGCAAAACTTCAATCTTCCAAGAAACTTCTCTCTGATCAGAGCTTTGTGTCAGGCAGGCCCAGCATTTCTGATCCTCCATCACTGATTGGAAAGCCAGGTTTATCACCATCAAGGCTCAGCTCAGCCTGCTGCTAAGCCTTCCCACCATGCAGCTGCCTGAAGTCTGGCTGATGATGAAAACATGGTTTGAGTTCCAATTTTTACCTCTTTGATCCCCACTTTGTCCAGAAATCAATTTTCAGCACTGAAACGCTCCCATCTCAGACGTGAGCTGCCTAAATAAGGCAGCAGATAAATCTGTAACCATTTTCAGATCTTTTGTTTTTTCCCCTCATGACTAGGCGCATGAAATTTTAAAATAGGAAAGCAATAGTGATTGTTTTGTTCCAGGAGTTGCTTATACATTTCAATTTCCCAGAGGTCTGATGGATTATAGCAGGTGCCAAGAGGAGGTTGAATAGTTTTATTCCTATAATCCCACACTCATTCTTTTGTCAAATCCGCGTTGGCACCGCTCCCCTGCTACATTATCCAGCCTCTACATTAACACTGCAAAGAAACCATTTCTCCAAAGCCTAAACTTCTCATTATTGCAATTTTTCCTTTATTTTACTTGCAGGAGAAGGTAAAAACTGTTACTCTGCCAGGATGACTTCATGAACCTCTGGCACAGGTTGCCCAGAGAGGTGGGGGATGCCCATCCCTGGAAGTACCCAAGTTGAGGTCAGACAGGACCCTGAGGAATCTGAAGCTGAGGATGCCCCTGCTCACTGCAGGGGGTTGGATGAGGTGGCCTTCAAAGGCCCCTTTAAGCCAAACTATTTTGTGCTTCTAACTCACTGAGCTGGAGACACTCCTGGTACCTCTGGTCATCTCTGTGGTCTCCCAGCTTTGAATGCTCTCACCCTTTCACAAAATTTATTCTCCTCTGAGCCCAGAACCCAGGAGGCACAGCCTGGGCTCCATTTCAATCAATCCATGCACAGCTGCTTCTATTTCAGATATAAATTGTGTATTCAGCCTTTCTCCACACTGACAAAGGTATCCCAGCGGCAACCATGACTTCCTTGGGTGTCCAAGCCAAGGCAATCAAATCAGAGGAGCACATTTCAGCAGCAAAACCCAACAGCAGGCACAGCTAATTAATCACTACAAACACATTTTCTCTTTGGCTGCTGAATTCTCTCATACAACCTCAATGCCCATGCACAACCCTTCCAAGCCTGATGACCTTCCATTTCTGTGACACACGAGGCACCCTTCCTTCAGCAGGAACTCTCCACTTCTCCAAGACTGGCATTGAAACACTGATAAATGACTTTTCACTGGGCAGGAAATGAATAATTGAGGATTCACAGGGGGGGGAAAAAATAAAAAGTGAGCCCCAAAAGCACCTCAGAGAAGCTACAGATCCCCCTTGCTTCTGGAGAAGCCACTGAAGTGCAGCACTAATTTTTCTACGCCTGTGATTTACCAAGTATACATTGCTAACATTATCAGCCAGTAATTACTCTGCATGAGGTTGCCTTAATTAGTCCTGGAAACCAGTCTGTGCCATAAACACCCCTCATTTTAAACACACAGGTGAGCCCTTTGCAGCCAGGCTGTAATTTGGCTTTGTTTGAAGCCAGTTGGGAGTGACTATTTGAAGTCTTGAAGGTCATACTGACACTGCCTGCTGGCTTCCTCAGTAAAAGATAAAAGAAGGAGAAAAGTGCTGCGAACAAAACCGTGTTACAGTGGCCACTGGAGATCAGAAACACAGATGTTTGGGGGAATTCCGTTCTCTTTTGCAGGTGGTTCTGGGTCAGAGTACTGAATTACAGCTCTTTCTTTGCTCTCAGGTGAGAGCAGCATCCCAGAACATCCCCACAGAGAAACTGGACCACTCTGTTCTCTTGCTGCCTCCTGGAAGGAGAGAAGGATGTGCTGAAGCACATCATTTAAAGCCTCTCCCATCAGTTTGTTATTCAGGAGCTGGGCTGTGCAATGCAGGGTCTCTCACCATTGAAAGGGAGCCTTTGGAAAAAGCCCACTGCCAACTAAACACCTGTACAGACAAAGGGAGCTTGGAGAGTCATTGGAGAGAAAGTGCACATAAATGCCACGGAGAATGGAGCAATACGTTTCTACTTGCACGTGTGTACTTGATTTTTTGAAACAGGAATCTACAGGGCAGAACAAATGTATCGTGCATCGAAGCCAGCTCAAAAACTGTCAGCAATTAGTTTTCTCCAATAGACATGATGCTTTTTCTGTGACAATGAAGCCCTGTGACTATTCTGCCTCCCTGCAGACTGTAGTGCAGCTCATCTGTAAATTCCCCAAAGCATCAGGACGTATGGCTGGGCATGGTACTGCAATCAGGACGTGGAATGTTCTGAGTGCTTGATTCTACCTTCACCATCTGGAGTCCCTGCTTTATTAAATTATTTCTAGTGTTTATGCAGCCTCCTGCTAATTAATTTCAGAGATGAAGTAGATTCATCCCATGTTCAGAAAACAGTCGCTCTTCAGTTTAGTGGTAACTTGAAAGACTACAGATAAAGTAATAATTATGTTGAGTATATTGATATAAAAATGCAAGGCTGTTAACTTAAACACCAAACACACACCACCCACTCAACAAGAGCTCGAATTTCTGATCCCTGTGTTTGCTGTAGAGAAAGGAGATGGTTTTGTCCACAAGAGGAAGGAGTTCTGATGCAGAGCCGGGCACAAAGCAAGCTCCAGAGAAGAGCAAAACTGCCACCCCATCATCCCTTACCACACCTGGGCTGTAGATCCAGGGGAGGGAGGCATGAACCAGCTGCTCCCATTTCCAGGAGCACAATGAGATCACAAAGCTGCAGAGGCCTTGGAACCCATCTAGTACCTGTGAGGTTAACGCTGGTTAATGAGGTTAATTACCAGTACCCCAAATAAAGCAGGGAGATATTGCATATTAGGGGCTGCTGTTTGCCCCAAAGGGCTGTAGGATTTTGGTCAGGGCAGTTGATAAACCAGAAACAGGCGTAGATGTTTTAGGGAAGTTTGTAATTGTTATATTATTTCTTTTCTTTATTTCTTTTTAACAGAAGCTTGAACTGCATTTAATCAGAGAAAGGGTGGTGCACATAATTACACCACAGCATGGATGTGCCATTATGGGCTATTTTTTTTCCACCTTTTAATTTCAGTCAGTGATTTGAAGCATTAATAACCTTCCTAATTTTTTTCTAACTAATGTAAGCACAGATGCTAATCTTACTTACATAAGCAGCTCCTCACATTGCTGTTTTCCAGGGACTAAATCAAGTTCAGCAAATTCATGAGAGTCTGCAAGGGAACTGATGAATCTGTCTGGGAGCATTTAATTGTTTCAAACTGCACCTCAGCTTCTAACTCTAAACCCTGCCTGAACCAGTGTCCAAACTGACCTGTTTGTTTCTTACTTGGACAGTTGTCACTCTCATGGGGGATGATTTTCCTCTGAAGAGTTGAGTTTCAAACCTCCAGAAACATGTCTATCAATAGATATTCCATCCTGAAGTAGAATTAATTGTGGACAATAAATTATCAATCAGTTGCTATAAAACCTAAGAGTATCTGGACTAGATCCAGTCAAGTTGCCTGCACAGAATGTATCAGTACACAATCTCTAAAGAATTTAGGTCATGTATTCTGCCATTAAATTTTAATATCCTCTTAATGAAACTAAACTTTCTCATTTCAGCAAACATCCCAAGACTATTAAAGACTTATTAAATTCTTTTCATATTGATACAGCTTGAGAAAAATAGAATTTTATTGGTAACTGCCTCGTATTCTTCACTAGTAAACTACAAGAATGGAGATAACATTACTAAAAGGATTTCAAAAGCATTTAATAAAAAATCATTTAATAGTGGATAGGTGTGAGAATTAAAACAATCTCCTAATTGCATGATTTATCTTGCAGTGCCTCCCATAGGGAGGAAGAACATCCGTAAGTAAAAATAATCAGATATGGTTTTCAACAGAAGAGACCACAGTGAAGTGTTTGGATACTCTCCTAGCAGAATTCCAGGCTTAGTTCTCCCTAAAACCAAAAGCACTTTACCTTGCAAAGGCAGAGGAGCCATTTGGGTAGGAAAAAGGATGATGGCAGGCAATTGTTTGTTTTTCCAGATTTAATTAAATGAAGAAAGCTCTCCCAACCCTTTATGGGACTGCCTGAAAAAAAAAATACTCCTAATCTTATCTATTTCTGCCCTCAAATCTAATTTATCGTTTGTGCTTATGGGGTTTTACGTGCCTTTTTGAGGAAATACACAGACCTAAATACTAGCAAGGCTAGTTTTAGTTCAGCTTAACACTACAAAATATGCCTAAATGCACACAGAGGTGATTGGAAAAGAAAAAACAAATGCACGGCTCACTATTCAAAGTTTTGTACAAAACCAGAATAAGCCACAGAGCACCCCTGAAAGCCACAGTCTTGTAGAAGGCTGAATCAGAGGCAGTATTTCCAAGAATTCCAGAAGAACAGGAGTAAACCTGGGCAAATTCTGATTAGGTTACTTTTATTCCTACAGATCTCATCAGACAAAATTAGTCACAGACACTTAAACACAGCAGTTACAGAGCAATCACTCTTCACCAACCATTTGCAGTTTAGGTTCTAGAAACAACAACTGGAGTTTTGTTGGGGTGTTTTTTAGGCCAAACTAAGGAAAGGTAAAGAGAGATGGAAGAAATTCTTCAGAAGAAATGGTGCCATAGAAAAAAATACTCGTTTAAAAGTGCCATAAGTATTGTTTCAGTTGGACCAGGCAAATTTGTCTTGTAGGGGTCTATGGTGCAGAGGAGCTGCACATATACATACATATAAATATATACATAAAAATAAACATATATAATAAAAACATATATCTATAAATAAAACAGTTTCTGTTAAAGCAGAGCACAGAATCCTTCCCAATTCCCTCAGAGCCACCCCATTTTCACCACAAACATGGAGTATCATATTGAGCCACAGCACGTCCCAACATTATTACCACTTGCACTCTATCAGACTGACTCCATCAGATGAGAGATCCTTTTCCTCTTCATTTTTTTAAAAATCCTTAATCATATTTATTCACTGCAGCAAACGTCAGACCTCATCCACTCATTTCCAAGCTTGTCTCAGCCACCCTCTACATCCCCCAAGGAGCCACAAGAGCACCCAGCTCACTTTGGTCCTTGCTGGGAGCACAGCCAGGGCTGAGCAGGTGCCCTTGGGGGCCTTTTTAGGCACATGGGGCTGCAGAGATCAATACTGATCCCAGTGCTCCCTGGACACGGGCATCTGGAGCAGCACCTCTCACTGTGCCCCACAGGAAATAAAAAATAAATAAATATATACTTTTTTCTTCTTCTTTTTTTTAAAGAGCTTCTCAAAAGCTCAAGCCAGATGTATTATGTTCCTCTTTTAACCCACTACCACGACATGTAATACAATTATCTTATTTCTATGCACAAGGTTTAAAAAAAAAAAAAAAATCTGAATTTTCTCTTGGCTTACTGGTGCTGTGGAAAGCTGCAATAAAGGCAGAAAGTACCCCACCAACTTCCTCAAAGCACTTCAAAATTCCCCTTTTTTTAAATTTTATTTTTCATAAAATTGAAAAGATTAACAGGCAAAAAATCAACACTAACCTCTCCTGAGCTGAGCCGTTAGACCCTTCTGCTCTTTCCAAGCAAGCAGCCACCCCTCTGCTTCTCTAGAAGACTTTTCTATCAGCTGCTGGGGGTCAGGGATAACTCCTGATTTCCAAGTTTCACCTGGCCAGCAGATCAGACACTCCAAATAAGCCCCAGCTGGGATGGGGATTGCCTTCTGTCTCAGAGTTTGCATGTTTTTTGTGTAACTGTGACCTAGTTTTTGTTCTTGGGATTGGAAGGGCCTTTGTCAGATACCTCATCCCTTATAATTACAGGTTCTGTATGTTTGCATCGAGTTTCTTAAACTCATTATGCCATTTCCTCTCAGAAACACTGGCTTTACAGGAAGAAAGAAACTCCTAAACTCTGATGCCATGAAGGGTGACTGCACTGCATGGAGGCAGCAGCACCACTTTTTCACTTCATGAAATTCTAATGTTTCTCTCCATTTTGACCAATAAATGGAACTATCGCTTAAAAATAATAACTATTCACAAAGTCGTTGCTAACACACATCATTGCCTTTTCAAACAGCCATTTCCTGAAAAACAAAATAAAAAATAACAGAGGAAGAATAGCATCATTACTGGAAAAGCAAGTTTCAAAAGAATTACTTTTTTCATTGGAGTGGCAGACACGCTGTGCCTTGAATTTGGTTTTGACCAGCACACAAACGAGTCTGTTAAAAAATGAAGCGGGCATAAAATAGATGGTGCTCTCTTGAATCAAAACTTCTAACAAAGGTGGTATTTAGGTTTCAATTTCTCCTGTCACGCTATCAGCTGTGAGCCTTTCCAAGAGTCAATCACTGGGAATTGGAAGCATTGGAAACAATTTCACTGCAAGCCCAGAGCAAACTCACCAAGGTGCAAGAGAGGGCAGAGTCTGTCCTGAAGCAAACAGCACTTGGGGGAAATTATTCAGAGTTAAAAGGTTCATTATGGCTTTTGAAGCACTTCTGCAGTAATAGAAAAAACAATAAAATAAAAAAGCTGAAGTTTTCCAGTAGGCTCTGCCTTTTTATTCAGCAAAACAAAGTGGATCCCATTTCCTGCTTCTTGGAACAGAAAATTATTTTTTGAGTGGAACTTGTTGGCACTAAACAGCTTTATAATTTTTGTCTTGTTTAGAAATAACTTTTAGCAATTTTTTCTTTAACAGCAGAATAAAAATAATTAAAATTGTTTTATATGAGATAACCTGTGAAAATAATTTTTCTGTACAAAATTCATTAGAATAACACATAAAAAAATAAAACCCACAAAACCAACAGGCTTGACATCCAGAAAGTTTGTATGTTTGGTATTTTGAGTTTTTGTTTTACTTATTTGAGTTTGAAATCCAAGCTTACAAGGTCATAGCTGTGACCCTCTAACACTGTGACCCGGTTCATATAATGTGGGTAAGAGACCTGAGGGTTTTTTCTAGAATTCCTATTTAATAATTACTTAATTTGTTGTCATTATTGAAAAGAAAATTCTGGAAATTTTGTGTTTCAATGATTTGGTGATGCATTTGGCACGCAGATGTTTCCCTGTGTAAAATTATGACACTTTCAGACAGGGACGTGTTGAGTGTTTTCCTGCCTGGGCACAGTGCCTGGCAAAATCCAAGTATTAAAGACAAGTTTCCCAAGTCATTTTGAATGATTATATTTATCATTTAGGTCCCTTTGCTCCCAGTATTGGAATAAAATAGCAAAGAATGCAATATGCAAAGGTGTCCAAGGATCTCCAACAACAATTGTTATCCTGTGCTGTCATAAATAAATAAAAGAAAACCAAATAAACATTGTGGGGAAAATATTCCTAAAAGTGTTTCATGTCTTATATTGCACTTGAATAAATGGATGATGGTGGAAAGCACAGCTTGCTTTGTACTTGAATACTGATGGTTATATCTAAAGGAGTTATTTTTCTGAATAAAATATTTTTGTCTATTTTAAGCAAGCGGTTCCATTTGTGTGAGATATTTTTAAGTGATTACCTTAAAGGACCATGTAACTCATTCCAACTGTTGCCTTGATTGCATAAATCAGCAGTTATTTTAAATTAAGTGGAATATATTCCGACTTGAGACACAAACAGGGCAAAATTTCCGTCTGCTGCGCCATCTACGTAACTTTAAAAGCTCCGTGTTACTCAGCCTGTCATTTCTGTTTACTTCAGTGGGGAAAGATGTCTTTAATCCCCTGAGCCCTGCTGCAGGAGCAGCCTGGGACTGCCCCGTGTGGAGCCAGCCAGAGCCAGGTGAGCAGTGCTGCTCACTGTGCTGGTGATGCTGGGCTGGGCTGGCACTCAGCCTGAGCTGGGCTTTAATTCCTGCCCCCCAAAGCACCGCTGCTTCCCTGGGCCTCTCCCTCAGCTGTCAGCTCTGTCCCCAGCAACAGCAGCTGAAATAAAGCTCTTCTCCCAGGATGTGCTGGCCAGCAGCAGCTGAAAGCAGCAGGAGTGCTCTGGATAGTGCCCTGGGGGTCAGGAAGGATTTGGGACCAGGAGGATGCGGGTTTGGGGGAGGAGGGACCGTGCTGGAGCTGAGGGCAGTGCTCGGTTTGGAGAGGCTGTGAGGGTACCTGAGAAAGATCCAGAAACATGGAATGGGTTGAAGGGGACCTTTGGCCACCTCCTTCCACCCCTGCCATGGCAGGGACCCCTCCCACCATCCCAGGCTGCTCCAAACCCATCCAGCCTGGCCTTGGGCACTGCCAGGGATCCAGGGGCAGCCCCACTGCCCTGGGCACCCTGTGCCAGGGCCTGCCCGCCCTCCCAGGGAACAATTCCTTCCTAACACCCGATCTAAATCTGCCGTCCTGCAGTTTGAACTCACTGCACCTTTGTCCTATCCCTCTGTCCCTCGTCCCCAGTCCCTCTCCAGCTCTCCTGGAGCCCTTTTAGGCAAGGGGAAGGTCTCTAAGGTCTGCCTGGAGCTTTCTCTTCTCCACGCTGGGCACCCCCAGCCTCTGCTCACAGGAGAGGTGCCTCAGCCCTCTGAGCATCACTTTCCATCATTTTTTCAGATGTTTCACAGGCCAGCAATAAGCTCTTTGTTCTTCCTCCACAGGCTTCTGAGTTTTTCAAATGAGGTATAAAACCAATCCTCTCTGCTTTGCAAATAATTTTTCTCTCTGTTGCCTATTTTTGTCTTCTAAGCTACAAATGAAGCTGAAAAAGAAGCGGGAGCATGGAGGAAGGGCTGGTGCCATGTCCAGAGACTGCATTTGGCTTTTCCTCTGCCCAGTGCATGAGGATCCCTTCCAGAGCTGTGATGTGGATATTCACACATTAAATTCACTGCCATGACCCAACACCCTGCAGTTTGCCCATTGCAGTGCAGCAGGCTCCTCATCCCATCAGGGTGATTTAGGTTTCAGTTGCTTTACCTTTTTCCCCAGCTGGAATTGGCCACTTAGTCACCAAATCTGATATGGTATCTCGGAATATTAATTAGTCTGCCCAGTAAGCCTAATAAAGAGCAAAGCTTTGTATTTCTCTATTCTATTTCCTAATTAATTCACTGCATGCGCTTCACAAAGTGTTTTATAAGGAAACAGATACAGGCTGCCAAGTTTTCTCCCCCTGTAAAATCCAGGCTCTGCTGCTTGTATTGGAAATAATTTTAGCACGCTGAAAAAAAAACAGAGTAAGGCACTGGACAGAAATAAGCATTCATATTGAGAGATTAAATGTATTCCAGTTCAGACATAGGATTTTGAATGTTTCATTTTCACCAGTGTCTCATTTTATGAGCATATAGGTAATTTTGTCATGGCATGTGACTGAATTGATTCCATTGCTGCATTGTCTCAGAACTCTCTGAATTCCCAAGAACAGTGAGCTATGGACAAGGGGATTTCCTTTCCCTCTTTCCTGTCCCATCCACAGTCCCTAATAAGTCCCTGCTTTGCTGTCAGCCACCATCATAAGTCGAAACAATTTTTTGAAGTGAGGACAAATATTGAAGTTACTTGGGTTTGACCCCCCCTTAGGGAATGGGGGACACTCCACTGACACTCCTTTGGGTGGAAGGATTTATTTCAGTTTTCCACCATTTCATTTCACTTCCCTGAACTTACATATGGCATTTTTCCTAAGAAAATATCAACCTTAATGCCGATAAAAGGTTAATGTAAATTAACCTTTGTGATCTAGTTGGGGAATTTATCCTTTTTTGGGTGAAGGGCTAAATATTTTATGGTGTGTTTTAGTGGTTTGGGAGCGATTTTTTTCAAGCTTTTATTTCAAATAAGACATTTCATATGAAGACCAAAACAGAAACAAGGGAAATCTTTTGCAAGCAAATGTCATGCAGGAAAGCTGTTTTTATTTGGCACAAATAGTTTTTTTAAGGATATATACTTACTGGTTTACTCCACCCACACCTTCTGTGCAAATTCCAGATTTTATCCCATTCTGCCTTAAATAAACTTTCACAGAGTAAGAAAAGAGTTGGGCAAAAAGTTAATTTGAAGCAATTTTGATCTATTTTGATTACACATTGCTGACTGCTAAGACAATGAGCTAATAAAAGGGGGGGGGGGGGGAGAAGGCGGGGAAGGGGGAG
>VWZN01021065.1:0-37289 GCA_013396955.1 Regulus satrapa | reverse complement strand
AAAAGGGGGGGGGGGGGTAGAAGCTGGAGAATGGAGAGAAAACAAAGGTAAAAACGGGTTTAATGCACTAAGATCTCTCATGCAGAGTTGAAAAGCCAGACTGTGAAAAGCCAATTAGTGCACCAAATATGAAAAGCCCCCAAATTAAACAGAGAGAACATCATCAAAGAGAGCTGAGACATGGATGTTCCCAGCATGCAGACATAAAGACATTTCAGAGTATATAAGAAAATGTTTTTAAAAAGAAATGAAATGCAGTGGGAATTCAGTAAAGACAAGCCTGTAATGGGCAAATGATAGGCTGTGAAATAAAGTATAAAAGCCAAATCTTTGTAGTGTCTAACTGACAAAACGCTTTAAGGCTGAGTTTATGAAGTTCTGTGCCATAAACAGCAAAACTTAGAAAGCACATTTGTTGCTTGATGCATGCTTTTTATTTACTCTCTTGGAGTGTTAATGAGCAGAAAGATGGATTCTATGTAATACCCATGCTACCAGAACTAAAAATAAGGACCAACATCACCATTGATGTTTTAAATTATTAAAAAATGTCTTGAAAATTATATCTCCTATTAAGCAACTTGGATATATATGATATATCCTTATACTCCTTGTGGTCTGAACACACTGAGAACTGCTTTGATATAAAAATCAAATTTTGAAGTAATTTTTCTGCATCTGGAGTGGTCACCTGCTGGCTTTTATTCAAAGGAGATCAAACAGAAATGCTTTTTCTGGTCCTCTTCCATTTGGATAAAGAAAACTATTTAGGCAGTGCAATAACAAAAAAATTGCTTTAGTTTCTAGAAATTACTGATAAAAATAGGTGGAAAACCTCAAATACAATGAGACAATATTTTGGCAAAGTATTTACATCGAGATATATGAGAAACCTGAATTAAGGAGTGTGGGTGCTTCCTGAAGGCTAAATGAATCCTGTCTCTGTATCCTTGAGTATTTTATATTTCTGGAGGCAGTCAGTACCTCAAGCTAACATCAAGTCAACACCCAGGATCCTCATTGAGCTCAAGTTAATATTTTAGTTCAGTGACCATGCCAAGATGATTTGCAGTGTATGTGGAAAATGTGCTGCCTGCTCTTCATTTGAGGACTTTTTTTCCTTACAAATAATAAATTTCCTTCAGTGAAAGGTTAGCTTTGCAATCAGGACAGTAAATACTGAATTGCTGTGAGCACTGCCTTAATCTTTGGGATGGGTTTTTAGGGGGGTTTGGTTTTTGAATGTTTTACCTTTTTTAGAGGTGACTTCTACCAGAGGTTTTGCTCAAGCTTTGAGGATAAGACTGACCCATGTCTGGTGGGAGGCGTCCACAGCAGGGGCTTGAAATGAGCTGATCTTTCAGGTCCTTTCCAACCCAAATCATTCTACAATTAGGAATTAACTCTCTCACTGCTCTGTCCTCGCTCTGACACACCAGAATCTGCTTTTCAGTCCTGGCTCAAAGACTGCACCAGGAAATACCAGGAGAGAGCTGGCAGGTTGCTGCTTTGCACAACAAACCACAGGATCGTAACGTGCTGGATATTTCACTTCCCAGGGAAAGCAGCTCCATGAAGATTCCCTGAAGAATTAATTCTAGCTTTGAGCTGAAATAACACAGCCGCAGGTTAGTGGAGACCTGAGCAAATAAGCCCTGCTGAAGGAGTGAACCTCCTGCAGCTCAGCCTTCAAGAAAACACAACCAAAGCTGAAGATGAACCAACTCTGACCCTGTTAAAAATGCCAATTTTGTTACTTCACCATCTCTGAAACTTTGAATGTTTGATTTCACAGCTCTTCAAGTGGTTTTTTTTTTAAAGCTGTTGACTGTACTTAAGCTTCTGCCGACGTCTTTCAATTTATTCAGTGTGTAAAATTCAAACTCTTCCTATTTTCCTGTTACTAATTCTTTAATCCATTTGAGCCCAACCACCAGCATCCTCTAGAGATCTTTGATAATTTTCTGAAGAATTTACATATATATATATATATGTCTCCATGTAAGAAAATATATATACACATATGTATGTGTATGTATCTAGAGAACCGCCACACCTACAAATGTTTTTTGGGAGAAATTCTCTCTCCTCCTGGAAGTCTGTTTTGCTGACTGAATTTTCAGACAGCAATTTTTCTTTTTTTTTTCCTAAACTGAATATTAAACTCACCCTATTTTACAGAGCAAATAAAGCTCCTACCAGATGGCCAGCCAAGGCTATTACAGACTGTCATTACTTCCCAGACCCACTTGTCCCTCCAGATTAGGAAATATGACTGAAGAGTTGCTTTTCCTCGTGCATTTTTTCCTATTCCCATTGCCAGTGAACAGATGACGCCTCGCAGATATCTCCAGCTCTTCCCCAAGCACTCTGCTGCCATTCCAAGGGGTTGCTTTGCTTTCCTATCCCAGAGCAGGAAAATGGAAGTTTGGAAGAGTTACACCTGCTCCCTGAAAAAGGGAGTGCAGCATTTCACCACACAGGTAAAATCTGGTTGGGACAGACCTCTAAGAAAAATCCCTTTTATGTCCAAAGCAAAGGTGCTTTCCCCAGAGCCATCAGTATGGCATGTCAACACCCAAGGAGGACTTCTGCTGCAGAGTAATAATCATTCACAAAACAGACACATGGGTTGTTCCAAGCAGACTCAGGAATTTCTCACAAATCAGGTGTTTCATTTCCAGCTCCTTCCTTCTCCCTTCTTGCCTTGCAGGACACTGAGGCACAGCAGTACTTCCAGCAGAGGAGGAAAGCCCTGAGAATGGGTGGGAAGGGATGTTTAATCTTATCTGCTCCTTTCAGGGTCGGGATTAAAGCCAGAGAGATGTATTCTTTGTTGGGACTCAGATGTTTATTAGCTCTTATCTATGTCACAGTCTCACAAGCTGTGAGTTCTGCAGTACATTAAGCTGACAAGGTAGAAATTGTGATGATAGCCTCTCTCTACAAGGCTTTTTATGGGTAAACTAATTAATTAAAAAATGCTACATAATTATTTTTACTTTTAACCCAGTAACTAACCATCTGTCACCCTCATTGCAGACTTTTCCACCCAATCACACAATATCACCCTAACCCATGAAGAAGGTGAAGAAGAAGGAAAGCAAATGCCTTAAAACCTCTATCTTGCTCTATATATATCGCTATATATTCCAAAACCTTAAACTCCAGTTTTCCAGCATGTAATCTAACACACTTCTATCCAAGCTACACACCTACAATCCCAGTTCCATCCCTCAGTTTTGGGAGCCTCCTCCACGGCCTCAGGTCAGATGCAGTGCTCGCCTAGGGGTCAGCGCCTGGCAGCAGAGGAAGCCTGAAATTCTCAGTGCCCAAGGTTCCAACAGATGGGACACTTCCAGCAGTGGAGGGAAGGACGCTCTGAGAAAGGCTGGGAAGAGCTCTGCCACTTCCAGCAGTGGAGGGAAGATCTGAGAAAAGGCAGGAAGGGCTCTGACACTCCAACCTTTGCAGAGCAGCTCTCTTGACTCATGATTTCCCCTCCCCATCTGAGCAGCAAACTGGTGCCCACGCAGCCCTGGGGGCTGGGGCTGTGCCAAGCTCAGTTCTTCAGTGCTAAGTGGAGCGTGTGGTGCTGCCTGAAGGCAGCTGATTGGAATTAGGATGTGTTTGTCATCAATTACAAAGATCGATTTCCAATCTGGTCAGATTTGCCAGGACTGTGCTCCCAGGCAGGTGCTACAGATGCTGTCACCTTCTAACTTGTCTTTTCAGGGACTGGCTTCACCTGGCTTTTTGTCTTTATGTGGACAGGTATTTACACAGAGCATCATTCAGGCCTTCTGCAAAGTGCCCCAAATTCTCTTTGTCAAGCTGAGCACACACAGCAGGGCTGGGGGGGGTTCTTGGGGGTGTCACAGCTGCCCCAGCTCAGCCCCACAGAAAACAAAACCACCGCTGTGTTGGAGCAAACAGCAGCTGAGCAGCAATTCTGGGGAGTTCCTGGAGATGGATCTGAGGGAGTATTGTGGAAAAGGGAGTTTTAACACCCACGGTGGACAATATCTATTGCTCTTGTCATGAGGGTGCATAAACCTCCTGTCACAGGTGGAGCAGGAGTTTCAGACAAAGTTTATAAGTCACTTTGTCCAAAGGGATTTAAAGAGGAGAAAACAGATATGTTTCTATGAAACTAATTCTTTATTATGACAAATCGTTGGATAAAAGACCTTAAGCAGAATTATTTACTACAGAGTATAGAAGCTGAAACTACTCCTAGAGATCAATAGGGGTGATAGTCCCTGTTGCCCTCAGTTTGCTGCCTTGCTCCTGCACCACCACTCAGTAATTCAGTGTTCATTAGTAGGCAAGAGCTGCCAAACTGCCCTCAGGTTCTTTCTCCTCCTTGTATTTACCTTTTCTCATTCAGACAGCCAGTTTTTAACTCCTGTTTTTAACTGTGTCACTGTAGTGGGTTGGACAATGAGGGGGTCCCTAAATTTTCAAAACTAATATTTTTACTATTGTAATTCCAGCAGCCCTGAATGATGCTGAAAGCAGTCGTGGGGACATGGAGAGAGTTTCACCTGGGGGAATGGCAATGGCAGGGAAAATGTGAGCTCTAGAGGGCTTGGACGTGTGATGGATAATTAAAAATAATAGGTATTATATTTTATTTTAAAAATAATAATTATTATATTATTATAATAAAATCATGTTAATGTTTGTTGTCTTTCTCTACGTTGCAACCCTTTACCTGTCACAGAGCTCATATAAATGAAGTTGATGTAAATGATTAACGACCTTCAATGGGGTCTAAATCTTAGATTTATGCTGAAAAGAACTGCTTTTGATCCAAATAAATGCAACAGTGTATTTAAGTGCATCTCATTTTACAGTAATTCATCCATTTTTCACTCTTCATTGCCAGTTTTGTTCTGTACCTGCAGGTTACAGGAAAATCAGGGTGAGGGTCTGTGAGAGTGCTTGAGCAACTTCAGGACCTGGGCCTGAGACACAGAAAAAGTCAAAATAAAAAGAATTTTTCTTTTTTCTTTTATTTTTTCTTTCTTATTTTCTCTCCCCACAACATCAGTTCTACAGCTAAAGTTTTCAGTCAGTGGAAAATGAAAAAGTTGGCATAATCAGACTAGATGGGGCTTCTATTTGCTGACAGTGATTTTTTTTTTTTCCAGCATGAGGATTAAGTAGATGTATAAACACTTTCAGAATTAACTTCCAAACACCAGATGGAAAAGCGATTGGAGTCACCGTAGAAATCTGTATTCCAAATCACTGATGTATCTTTAATTCAGGGTTATAACAGGTATCTTTCATTTGCATTTTTGATCTCAGCTCTGATCTCTCTGGGCTTTATCATGCTCAGTGGTGATGAATCCTAAGCATTGAAGGACATGGCTGAATTTCCCTTTCAAAATATCATTTACAGGGCAAGCAATAAGGCAGCAGAAATGCCTTTTTTTTTTTTTTTTGCTTATGAACTGAGCAAACTCACCTGGGGAGACTAAAGTGACAAATAAATATGCCATTTCTCAGTGCCACTCTTAGAGTGACTTTCCAGAGCAGAACCATGTTTTAACTTGAAAGCAAAAATTACCTCTGCCAACTAATACATAGTAAACAATGTGATTTTAATTACAGCTCATTCCTATTTTGTTTACTGTGTCAGAAAGTGCTTAGGAGACAACAGCCTGTCCTGATGTTCAGCAGACCCTTTGGGTGGATTGCCATTAATTTTAATGGGCTGAGAATGATCCCTTCAAAGGCCTGTGCTTTAGAAATTTAAAGTATGACTTTTAATTCCTTTAATATCAGAAAGATTTCTTCCTTGCATGTTTTCACAGAACCAAAAGGCTTGAGAACAATCCTAATGGGGCCACTGCTTGCTGAGTTCAGTGACAGGTACTGCAGAAGCAATTAAAACCTTGAAGTCTTGAGTAATTGAAAGAAAATTCTTTTTTTATTCTCGTGCAGAAGGTCACTAAAGTGAACTTGGAGCTGGTGTGATAGCATTGGATGGCCTCTAAAAGCCTGACACAGAGTTAGCAGAGTTTGACAGGGTGTGTCAAATGATTTCTGTGGAGCTCCAAACACTCATTTCTGATTATTTTGGAAGAAATGTGACACAAGAATATGGAAGTGCTTTTTCAAAGTTAGATAGTGAAATAAGCTTTAATAATTTAAGCTCATCCATGCCATAAATACCAAGCAACTTCCACTCTGGAACTTCTAACCCAGAAGAGGAGGCCAACATTAGCTCAGCAGAAGATAAAACGAGTTGAAGAAAATGTTTTTGATCATAGTAGTGGCCTATAAAACTCTGAGGATGCTCAAAAAGATAACATCAGCTTTTAGAAACTGTTTGACTTCAAAGAAATTGCTGTCACAGAAAACTGAAAATTGATGATCCCATTTCTCTATCTTACCCAGCCAGGTAGTTCAGAGCTGTTGTTGCTGTAAAGGGAGCATCACTCCATAAAATCCTAAAGTGATATTCACAGCCTCCCAGTAAGGGGGGAAAGGAGTGAAATATTACCATGGCAACAGAAAAAAGCTGGAATTTAGAATACAAACCACTTTTACACAGGCTGCCCCTGATTCTGGGTCATTCCCAACCGTGAAAAGCCAGTGACTGCTGAGTTTTTCCTCTTCCAGCCTGGCTCCAGCTGACCATTCCTGGGCTCCATCACAGTGAGCTGATGTTTCACTTGCCTTCAGGGCTTTTCTTTTGCCAGTCTGTGAGGTTTTCTTTCCATTCCAGTAGCAGGGCGAAAGTTACAAGTTAGTGGTGTCACCCACGATAGAAGAATGCCATAAAAACCAGTCACACATGTTAAAATTATCTTTTTTTTTAAAGTGGTTCCTATTCCAGAAAGAATTTGTTGGAATTTTACTCTTTGTTATTTATTCAGGGCTGCACTGTTTCTATTATTAGTGCCATATTTGGTATATATTTATAAATTTGTTCTAACTTTTGTCCAGCTAGTGCACTAAAAAGCATTTGTATTGCAAGCTGCCAATGCATAAATGCACAGCATAAAACAGTCAATGTGTAGATCGGAAGGAACATGATTCTTTCTTTCCCCCTCATTTAGCAGTGATAAGTGTCTTCTTCACTCAGAAGTATGAAAGATCATCTTAAAGTTTTCTAAATAACCTCCAGGCCACTTTAATCAGTGTGTTAAAGGATGTAAGCAAACAGGAAGGGATCAAAAAAACAGGAATTACAAAAGCCCATGCTATTAAAGGGCTTTTTTAAAAGGAAACAAAGCTTCTCAAGCATCACTCAAGTGAGCATCACTCTCTTTCAGAACTTTAATTAGGTCTCTGTTTAAAGTATATCAAAGAACGGATGGTTTTCACAGTTAATAGGCAACTTGGAACCATTCACCATCAGTCCATTCTAACCAGCAGCCTCAAGAGGACACAGTTTAAGGCCAGACCATCTTTCCCAAATGGAAAAGTCTGAACGTGTGTTTCTAACGTGGGGAAAGGGAAGTTTCAAGAGAAGAACCAAAGTAGTTTTTTGGGATATTGGGACTTTCAGTTTTTCCCATACAGAGGCCATACATGTCCTCCCATCCCAGTGGTCAGACATTTACAGAGACCAGAGTCAGCCAGGACAGAATTTGCTCTTGTTTTGAAAGCCAGTGTCACATTTGGGCTTTGAAGCAAACTCTGTCTGGAGCACAAATCCTTAATTCCAGGATCTTTTATTGGGCCCTGAATCTCAGACATGTGGTGGGAGAAATCCCAGAAGAAACAAGAAAAAGGAGTTGCAGCTCAATTCTGCTTTTCTTTAATAAATACAAGTTACATTGCTGAGCTCTAGTACTGATCCTGTGGGTTTAATCCCTCTATTATCTATTAACTTAGCAGGAAAGTTCTGCTTAAGTTTAATCACTGTCTGTGTACCCTCAGGGGAATTTTTTTGCTCCTGAATTCTTCATTGGGTTCTGAATCAGTGCTGCTTAATAAAAAACCTCTCTCTTCGCTTCAAAATCCTGCAGACTTTAATGAAATTCTCGATACCAAACGACTTTTCACAGCACTGGTGAGAACTGGATGTTGCCAGGAAAGGAAAAGATTCAAGTCAAAGAACCAAAAAGAAGGGACCTTAAATCCCATCCAGTGCCACCCCTGCTTTGGCAGGGACACCTCCCACTGTCCCAGGTGCTCCAAACCCATCCAGCCTGGCCTTGGGCACTGCAGGGATCCAGGGGCAGCCCCACTGCTCTGGGCGCCCTGGGCCAGGGCCTGCCCACCCTCACAGGGAGGAATTCCTGCCCAAAATCCCATCTAAACCTACCCTAAAAGCAGATTATTTTTTCATTTTGGTTGTTTGTCCTGATAAGGGAATGGCAGCAGATTTTGGATGAAGGCTTGGACTTACAAAAAAAATAAAACTTCACTGTCATCAGACCCGGACACCACAATGTGCAGCCTCCCAATGCCTACAGTAACTCCCATATTCCAATATGTTCATATTCTGCCCTTAAAACACTCTCGTGTCATAGCAGTGGCAGGCAGCAATAATAAAGCTGCAGATCTTCATGTGTTATTTGAAAAAAAAAAAAAGAATTTGGATTTTTTTCACTGATTTCCTTAAAAGAAAAAAAATCTTGACTACTTGAAAAGATAACAGTATACAGCTCTGGAACTATGCATTTATGTAACAGCACAAAATCAGGCTTTTTATCCATTAGAGGTAAACAGAAAAGAAAATACTGTATTTTTCAAGGTGAACTCATTAAAGGCAGTATTTAGGACTTGAACATCTAACCTCTTTTGCTATAGTGATGCCATAGTGATTTATATCAATGATTCCATTTGTTCCACTTACTTTTATCTCTTTTTTCCATAAGCTACGTACACTGCACCATCTTAGAGGCTGTATTTTTATATATGAATATAGGAAAGTCAACACATACACATTTGTATTTTTTGCCCCTTAATCAACCATCCTAGAAAAGCAATTCCTGTGAATTCCTGTGAATTCCTGTGAACAAAATGCACTTTCCATTTAAAAATAAACCAAATTGTAGTAGCTGGCTTCAGGTAATAACAATCCCCCCTTTTAATAGCTAAATACTCCAGAAGGGGGTTTTCCATTCTGAGAACAGGGACCATTATTCCTGAGTAACATGTAAAGCCCAGCTCCAGTACCCTGGTGAGCCCTGAAGCTCTGGTGAAGCTTTTCTGCTTTTCTGAAGGCTTGCAGGGAAATGCTGATGTTTGGAATGAAAAGCTGCCGGCAAACAGCTGAGTGAGAAGATCAGGAACTGGACACTCACTGTTCAATATGAACCAAGGAAATGTCAATTTTTATTCACACATCTTATTTTTAATGCAGCTTTTACAGACCTTGTGAATAACTCCAATTGGTCAATAGTTTTCTTGCAAATTACTCTATTGGTTAGGAAAACATATTTTACTTGTTTATCAAATCTTTCTATTCTTGGTTAGTTTCCATCTTTTGTTCACTGATTCTCATTAAACAGATTTCTTGTTTAATGCAGGTGTGGTTGTTTTTTCAGCCAGGAATAACTTGTTATTAACAAACCCCCATTCTCAGGATGGTTTTCACATGGGAACTCACAAACCATTCAGCTGTACACAGAAGTGACAAGCCAGCTATTAATTTAGCAGAGCAAGGCCTGATTTTATCAGGCCCTTTATGATACATCCATTTTCCTCTAAGAACATTCCCACACTGAGTGTTGTCCCATATACCTGCTCTGCTTGGAAATGTTCCATTAAGTTGCATTTCAAGGTCGCTTTTTGCCTGTACCTGGGTCTGGCTCTGTGCTCAGATGAGGTGCAGAGCTCTCTGATGCTCCTGCACCCCTGGTTCTGCTTCTGCTTCTGGCCCCAGCAGCCCTGCTTCCCTTTCTGCCTTCCCTCAGTTGCTTGCTGGAGCTGTGTTGTCGATCTCTTTGTGCTGTTGGAGGGAGGGTTTGAGAAATGAAACTCAACAGGTGGTGGGATTGCTACTGGCAGCCCATTTATTATCATTAGCTGGTACAAGAAAAACAGTGCTCAAGCAAAATATTTTTTTTTTTTAAAAAGGCATGTGATGGGGCTCTAATCCCTGTATTTGGCATTATTTTTAATTTCAAAAAAGCCTCACAGGAACTGTTCAGCAAGTTCTTTTCCTGGAGGAATTTTTTCCCTGTGTACATTCAGAAGACAGAATTTGCAAAAATTATACTGATATAGTATCTGTTTAGAACAAAAAAAGGAGAGAGTAATCCCTTTGCTTCATTCCAAAGTACATCAAGAGGAAGGCAATCATTCCCACTGAGTTACATCTGACTGAGAGAAAAGGCACACCACAAACACATCAGTAATTAGCACAGTGGAGTTCTACTGATATTAGCAAAAAGACACTGAATCCTGGGAAATATTACATAACAGGCTGAGCCCTAAATCAAAAAAAAAAAAAAAATTACCAGACTTCTAGAATATGTTTTTATCTGAATCATGCTTAGAGTAATTAGACAGATTTTTGAGTTCAGTTTTCTTCTTTTGAGAAGGAGGATCTGCTCTGCCTTCAGCAGGAGAAGCTGAAGGCAGACTCCTGGTGGGGACACTGGCCCTGCCTGCTTTAATCGAGTGCTGCTGCTCCTGTAATAACCCCTGCAATTCCAGCAAAGCAGACAGCAGGGGAAAAAAAAAAAAAAAAGCAACAAAAAACGGTTTTGGAAAGGAGCCACCCCTGCATAATCCTCCAGCTGAACCCCAAGGCCCAGCTGCTGCTCTGTGAAGTGCCAGAGTCCCCCGTGAGCTCGGGCTGGAGAAGCAGAGGGACACCCACCCCGTGTCCTCAAGGCACTGCACCTGTGAATGCACTGCTGCAAGCTCAATGCCACGCTGCTCTGCTGGGGATGTCAGCAGCAGAACACGCAATTCAGAGAGGATTTTGTGGAGGGTGAACTGAAATGAGCCATCACAAGGAGCGAGTGCATTGCTCTGAGTGCTGCAAACATTCAGCACAGCAATCCACCAGCTCCCTAAATGTCTCCCCCCCAAGCTTTAAAGACAGGGTTTGCATCAGCATAATTATCCAGGATGCTTTGCTGTAGCTGCTCCATTTGAATATTTTCTGTGAGGCTGTCTGGGCTTTGGGGCAGGGTCCCACTTTCTGATGTTTTGGGGCAATACACCGTTTTCTTCAGTACCTGAAATTTAAGTGAAAGTCATAGCTCAGTGGGATACAAGCTACCCCAAATTGCTCCTGAATGAGAAATTCTCCTGTTTCATTCACAGTAATCTCATTCTTTACACCTGGGCTGAGCTTAAATAGAATCCCTGAGCCCAGGGCGGGGGGCAGAGGTCTCGGGTGAGGCTGTATGGTGTCACTAAGGCTTTTCAGTGTCCCCAGAATGGTGACAGAGCTGTGCCAGGCCCTTGGGTGGTGCAAACCAGCTCCAGCATTGTTTAGGAGTGATGCAGGCTCCAGCATTTTTAATTACCCTGCACTGCCTTGCTCTGCTCTTTGCAGGAGGCCAAGGGCAGAGGGAAGGGAGAAGGAGCTGAGACAGGATCTGCATGTCCCAGCAAAGTGTCTGCAGGTGTCAGACAGGACTGGCAGGAGTCAGGAACGCACTCAGGACTTACAGAGAGGGCAAGAGCAACCAAAATAGAGAACTGAAGCTGATCTGGGTTGTAGTTTTTGATCTTTCTGCCTTCCCATCAGTGAGCCACAGCTGCAGCTTATAAAGGTCCCTAGCAAGATGCAGTTCCCCCTGAAGCCCCATGGTAGCTTTGCTAATGGTTCATGACATGGGAAAATGCTGATAAAAAGTGCCAGAAAAAGGAAAATGGAAATCCCTTTCTTACCCCTTAAGATAGGTTAAGAAAAAAAACTTTGTTAGTTCCATAACTTCATAGTGTGATGAGCTGGAGTACAATGCTGCAGGATTTTCCCAGAATCACAGGATTTTTCAGCTGGTCCCACCTCCCTGCTCAAGCAGGGCCCAGGGCACAGGATTGTGTCTAGAGGGCTCTGGAACATCTCCAGAGAGGGAGGTCAGGCACCCTTGGTCTCTATTCCGGTGCTCAATCTCTGCACAGGGAAGAAGTTCTTCCTCATGTTCAGGTGGAACTTCCTGGGCATCATTTTCTGTCCATGGTTTTAATAGAAAAGAAAATTTTAAAACAAAACAAAACAAAACACCACAGGGATTTTATTTACTGTCTTGTTTGGCTACTGAGCTTGCAGGAAAATCGATCCTATTCTACACTGGAATAGCTCAAATTTTAGCAGAGTGATGTGGAGAAAGAGGATGGTGGTTGTTGGCACAATTCCACCCCGTTCTGTACAGCCACAGGTGCTTTTACAGAAAACTCCCTCAGCAGGTCAGACCACCAAGAGGAACTGGGCTCACCCTGCCCTTGCTGGAAGTGCCACGTGGCTGTTTGAAAGCAGAGTTATTGTTCCTGGACAACCAGTGAAACTCAAAAAAAATTTTGGCCGAACTTCTTTTCAGAGTTTTATTTTATTTATCCCAAAGGTGCTGTAAAATTACCTTATTCCTTCTTATGTGCAAAGATTGTCTTTAAAAGTTTAGGTTGTCAGTTCTGACCCAGGTATAAATGAGTTTATAGTTTTATGATTCAGCTGGACTGGAGAGAAAACATCACCCCATGCTGACTGATAATAGCAGAATCTGTACTTGTCTCACCAGTGTAAACGTATTGGGGCAACTTTTTTTTTTTTTTTTCTGAATAGTTTAAAGGTTTTATTCTAATTATTTTGTTCTATTTTAATGAGGCTTTTTGAATGAAGTTCAATTTTAATGTATGTTGAGTTTGCTCTATTAATTGGATCACTTCCATCTATTTTATATAAATGTTTTGGATGTAGTTTTATACTTTCTGCAAGAACACATTGTAACCATTACTTCTTATGAGATAATAGAAATGTCATAATTTCATGTTCTGTATTAGATATAAATGGAGATGTCATGCAATATTCCATTTCTGACAAGAAACCAATAAGCCAAGAGAAGAAAGAAGGTAAAAAACATTTTGAAAAAATCCAAACAAAGTTGTGATTGATGGGCATGTAACTGAGCTAGGAACCCCATGAATAATGTTAGTTACACAACATGCCAAAAGACAGAGTTTCCAAAGGGAGTGATTTTGTGATTAGTTGTAAATTGTAATCAGGACCAGAATAGTTCCAGGAATTAAATGCTGCTAAGCACAGAAATGAAGAAAATGGAAAATCATTCTCATGTTAAACAGGGCTTTGTTTTTCTTGGCATCATATTTTGTGGCAGCTGTCCTGCCTACAAAGCATTGATTTGGGGGATTTTTTAAATTGACAGCTGAAAAATCTTATTAAAACAAAGCCCAACCTGTGCTGCTGATAGTATTCCATGCTATTAAATCTGAAAGAGCTTTTTAAAATCTGATTTTCTCTTCAGTAATTTACCACTCCCACATTAGATGTCTTGGGCAATAAAAACATATGTCATTATTTTGCTTTCTGGAATGTCATGCTTTAACAGGGGTTTGTAACACGTGAAGGGCTCAGAGAGGTTTGTAGATAAAACCATTCCTTTCATTTCAACAAAATGAAAATACAAGAAAATAATTTAATCAATATTTGATCCTACAGAACAAGTTTTGCCTTCTCACAAAACATAACTTATCTGACAACATTAATAGATAGAACTGAAGTCCCTGAGAGAGAAAACTTCTGAAATTTGGTGTTCAAGTCCAACATGACAGAATAATTAACACAGGCCATCTAGGTTGGCAGTATTTCAGCCTGTAATTCTTTCTTTACTGCTCAGAGTTAAAACTAAAGGAAGAAAAAAAAATTGTCAGCGTTTGGTTTCAGTCTCGCACACAAATTCTCTTGAACAAGGTCAACACTGCGTGTATTGTTCTCCCATGGATTGTCTGCACTTGCTGATAATTCATTCATTTTCTGGCTCATCAACTCTTCCTTCCAAGAGATTAAATGGCCCTTGAGTCTCCTCAAGAAATATGAGAGAGCTTGATTGCACAGGGATGACAAGAAGGATGAATGGGTTGAATTTTGACATGGCTCCTTCCTTTGCTTCTCTTATTTCTCTGCTTCTTGGGGGGAAAAAAAAAAACCAAAAAAACCAAAAAAAACCCGATCTGCTGCCGGTGCAGGAAAAGCAGGAGGGATCCATTGGGAAGTTTTGCTTCCCAAAAAACCAATTTAGGCCAGGTGGAGTTTCCCTGTGAAGGGATCTTTCTGGACAGGAGGGTGCTGTGCTGCTGCCTGTGGGGGACTGGCACAAACAGGAGTCTCTCACACCTATTCATTTTTCTCTGGAAAAATTTTTGTTACTGGTCTTTCCATCCTATGTCAAAGAAGACAATTTAAATTAATTTCTATGGCTCTGTTTTTCTTGTTCCTGAATAAAAAATATGGATTAAGATCCTCTCTGAAACATATCTTCTCAAGAAAAGTCTGTGTGAGCATAATCAATTTATGCTGCAAGACAAATTATTGTCTCAGAGCAAGATAAAGGTATTGACATTTTATTTGGCCTCCTTTACTCCTGCATCTGACTATTTAATGCAAATAAACATTTGTATTCCCCTTTACATCTTGGATCTTAAAAGGAAGGACTCATCATGGGTATTTTCACATTGAAATAGGACTTTTGATTTTGCTGCATATTTTTGTAAACTGCTTTTGCAGAAGAATGGACTGAACTGAAAAAACAGAGAAGGGCAGCAGGTTGTCAGCAGGGCTTGCTCTCCAAATACATGCCAAGCCAGATCTAAATCCCACTGAAGGACTAACAAACTCCCATTCTCTTTCAACTGGTTTTCCATTTCTGATATGATTAATCCTCATTTTCTATAGTACTTCCCACATTCGGCACTGGGCATGAAAATCAGCTAATTACTTTCTGCTCAAGCACCCTCAAAAAGATAAAATTAAAACAAGTTCTGCAGTGTATATGTGTATATATTTATATATAGTGGCCAGTACTAACAGAGCTCCTAAAAGCTGTAATTCCCCTGCAGAGGGAAATGTCAGGGCTTCTCTGCCACAGTGCAGGGCAGAAGCTGGTGTGTGTTTGAGCAGAATGCACACCAGGCTGTGTTTAAACCAGCTGCTATTTTTGCAGGACATGAACACACCGTGGGCATATCAAGGTCTCTGTTCTGCAGTCCAGGTCACCTCATGGGCACCATCCCTGCCTGAGTAAAGGCATTGTCCTTATCTCTAAGAAAAGTGCTTAGAGTCCTCCCCTTGTGTAAATCAGTAATGACACACTAGTTGAATCCTGGAGCAATCAGAAGCAATGGATCCAGGGCTGGTAGTAGTATTTTATAGTTTTGGATAGAATGCAAGTGAGAGCGTTGCCAAGATAAACTCAAGGTTTGCTTTTATTGCTGGCAGGCATAGCAGGAGCTCCTTTGTTAGAGCTGGAGTTCTGCAAAATATATCAGCACAAAGCTCAGCCCCAAGTCCCTAACTCACTGTGCTGAAGGTGAAGCCCTCAATATTCTGTGCTGAAATTCCCTTACAAAAGAGAATTTAAGAAATTCCTTTCCCTCCTGAGGGAATTCTTTTTTGAAACTCAGCATGGAAAAGTAAAGATTGTGGAGTCCATTGTTATTTTTAAGTGCCCTCAAGAGAGCAAGAAATGAGACATTTATTACCTTTGCATTGCAGGTTGCCACTGGCACATGAAGTTTACCACTGGATAATGGGCAAGGTTGGACAGGAATACTTTTTATCCATAGCAAGCCCTTGTTAAAACACTGGCAGCATATTCTGGAGCCAGACATGGTCAGACACACCACCAAAAAAACTGCAGGGCACACAAAAGGAATTGCACTTTTCTTGTTTGTCCTCGGACGTGCTGTGCATGACTTGTGTGGTTTATCAGGCATCTAGAACAGACTCGTTTCCCTCTATATTCCAACGGGATTTTCTGATCACTCTCTTAGGTACCTAAAAAGACAATTCATCCACAGAGCTGTGCTCTTCACATAGACCTTTTCTGTGCAGATCCAGAGTCAAGGGATCGTGGAGCTCTGCAACAAATCTTGGCAAGTGGCACATATTCTCTGTATTTGAAAGTTGCTACATTCCTAAGGGAACTGCTTACGAAGATGACAAGCCATCTGTCCCTACTTCTGGTGTTTTCTCTGCTTCCACATGCATAAGTTAAGGTAGAAATAATGTTTTCAACTCAAAAGCCTAATTTGGGCTGTAAATTGTAGGTTTGTAATGATCAGATCTGGTTTAAGCCAGGCAGTGAATATTTTTGCATCTCCCTTTGCTGGTAGGAATTTCTTCTTCTAGCACTGACGTCTTGCAGGCTACTGCTCTGATATTTGCATTTAATATAGTATATGATCACATCACCAAGTCCAGGTTCTGGACTCCTGCTTGTTTCACCCAGATCCAGGATGATTTAGAATAACCAGTCTGCTGCACTGGCTGCTCTCTCCCAGTAGATATTCTATTATAATAAATGTGGGCAGCATCAAAAAACAATGCTGCAGAATATTGCTTCGATTAGCAAGGTGCTGCAAGGGTACATTGGAGAGTTACATACACGGACACCTGGAATGAAGAGCAGTAAAAGGAAAATATTATCTAATTTCTCTGCAGACACATTGTGTGGGCAGAGCTGGGTGCTCCTGCAGGCTCTGAGTGTTCACTGCTGATTCTGTGACCAGAAGAAATGAGCTTGGACTCGACACACCAGGCAAGGCAGGGGTTTTGGAACGAGGTGTTTTCCTTGGGCAGGATAAGGGGATAAGATGACCAGCAGAGACCCAGCCATGCTCCCATCAGGGGCATCCCAGGTGCTGTGCCAAGTAAAGACCAGGGGCTGCCCAGCCACAGGAGGGTCCAGCTGCCAGCACAAAGTTCTCTGCAAAAGGTTTTTCTACTTTGCTCCCAAATCCTTCCTTCGCATTGTTTTTCTTAAGAATTTCCAGCAATTAAGGTTGTACAAACTTCTCCTTTCCTTCCCCCGTCCTACCATCAGCTTCGGTTTTAAATAAATTTGGTGAATTTCAAAATCCTGACCCCTGGTAATGAAAGCACAGGATGCCTCAAGCTTTCCTTAGGGCTGTGGCTGATAAAGCACCAGTGTTAAGCTCATTAAATTTATGCCTGCTTTGAAAGAGTTTGTCCTTCCTACAAACTTCCAAAGTTTCACTGCTGGCCAAGCCCAAACCCACAGTGTTTTTAGCCTACAGATTATATTAACTTTTACTGAACTAATCCCTAATTGCTTTACCCTCAGTGCTTCCAGTACAACATCTGATACGATTAGCTAGGCCATTAATTATCTTGTACTTTAACTATGAACCTCCTGCTGAAATCCAAGGAAAGGTCAATGCATATCTGGAGAAAATGATACCTAACAAGGTACATTTATCAGCAAATTAGGCACACTGTGAGTTCAGCACACACAGACTGTCCAAAGGGTTTTTACTCCTGTGCTAATGGTACTTGAGATTTTTTGCTAAGGATATTTGCTTGTAGTCAACAGGAGACTGCCTGGAAAAACCTCCCATGGACATTAGTGAACAAAAATCCTTTCTACATTATAACAATGACTCAGATTAAAGAATGCAGAAGATATTTGTTAAGTAGTCCAGGCTGCACAGATACCAAATGACACCTGAGGAGCTGCTGTTGCAGACAATAAGGCTGTTACATACTCTTACCTCAGATAATAAGAAAATAGCTGTTTCCACATAAACCTCCCAAGGAACAGCTGACAAGCACTTGCTTCCAGCAGTGCTGCTGGCCTAAGTTCCACAGCCCCAAGCTGTCACCTCTGCTGTGGCTGAGAAGTTTTTTGGTTGAATCAGGAGCTGATCCAGAGGAAAAAGCTTTTTTTCTTTTTTTCTGAACTACTTTTAACCTGAGTCCAGGTCCCCAGGCAGCCTCCCAGCTGCCCAGACACATCTGAGCAGGCAGCTGAGTGATCAAAATAGAGAAAGAGGCTTGTAGGGTGATGTTACTACTCCAGATATGTCAAATCACCACCTGAGTGATTGCAGAATTAATTACTAAGTTCACATTCCAGTAAAAGGAGCATGACACAAGCACTTTGAACACAGCACAGATGCACTTCCACCCCTGCCTTGAATCTGCTGTGTCAGTGGTCTGCTGCAGCTGGCATTTTGAACTTAATGCCTTTTTTAAAAAAGGCAAAAAGTCAAGGTCATATCAAAAATATCTTGGGGACACGTTAAAATAACTCAAGTGTATTTCAGTATTGTATTTCAGTTCAATACATCTTTGAGGGTTTATAACCTGTATAATTTCTCCTGGAGGAAGGCTTGGGATCTATCATCAGAACAAGGGACAGAAGGCTGAAGATGTGACAGGAGAAAACCCCTCTTCAGTCCTCAGGACTTTTCAAACAGGTGCCTCATTACATAAACACATAATATATGCAAATGCATTTCTTCCCAATTGTTAATTCTATCCCAGTTTGTAGTTTCTATTGCTAGCTCTTTTGATGCTGTTGTCAGGCACCGCTGTTTTCTAAGCGTGTTATCTCCTGAGAGGATTTCACAAATCATTCAATGAGAGATGTCACCACATCTCAGTCAATAAACTTGTATCATGACCCTATTAACAAAGGGGCTTCCAGTGGCTGAAACCACATATATTTGTACAAAGGATGGCCTGAGAAGCAAAACTAATCTTGTTTATTGACAGAGCTCAGCTCTGAGAAAGAATGGTCCCTTAGCAAATCATTTAGCCAAGATATTCTGCAGAAATGCTGCCACCTTCATGAAGGATTTTTGGAGGTGATTTATTTCTGCTCACCAGCTACAACTCTTGATTTTCACAGTCAGTATTTTCTCCACGTGGAGCTTCCACTGAGAAGCGAAGGGGAAAAACCAGAGGAAGTATTTGCCATGACAAAGCTGAGCTCCCCTTTTCCTGGCTGCTTTATACGGGCACAAAGCTGAGACCTGATTGTCCCTCAAATGCCTTTTCCAGCTCCCTTCCCCACCACTTAAGCTCCCAGGTGGCTGCTAGAGCTAGAGCTGATTATTTAGACATTCAGAGCTGTATTTTCCTAGTCATTTGTGCAGACAGAAAAGTGGGGACAGAACAAGCATACCTGAACATCCTGCAATGCAGAGAACACCTTGAACCCCCTCAGCTACCGACAGAGGAATAACCAAATGTTTCACAACACCCGTAACAAACCTCAGCTCAGGAGAATTTGGCTTCTCACTACACTCAAGTGAGCTCCTGGTTTCTGAACAAACCCTGTCCTGCTCATGCACTCAGAGAAGTCTTGAGCATAAACATTACTTTGTTGTATTCATGAGGCCATTTTAACAGGATTGCATTAAAAGGTATTTGAAATGTTTTTTGGCTGAAACTGAGCTACAAGGTCAACTGCTTGATTCGTTCTCCTCTCAGGCCTTTGTTCTCTATAACCATCTCTTAAATAGACACACTTCACTTTTGATTGCCTGGATTTATATGGATCTGAAGCTGGTTTATAGACATATAAAAGATGTTTCTTTTACAGCCTCCATATGTAAAGGAAGCCTGAGAGTCCTGCTTTTTAAGAGCCATTGAGCTGAAAGCATCACTCCTCCTGCACTTTGGGGAACTGCATTTTACCTTCAAGGGGGTGCATTAGGTGGGGCTGTCTGCCCTCCAAACAGCTCAGCTGAACACCAGGAGCAAACCCTGTGCTCCTGACCACCTCTGCTCGGGTCACTGAAAATTTCCACTGCGGAAAAAAACCACAAACGCTTTGGGATCTGAAGAGAGGGCAGAGCGGTTTCTGTTTTTCTGTCCACGGGTGGCTTTGCAGTTAGGAATAAACCCTAAAAGGAAGTGCTGGGTGATGGTTGTGCTGCTGGCCAGGGGGGAACCTCAGCAAGCTGGAAAAATGGGGGCTTGTCCAGCAGGAAAGCAGCTCTGCAGGGGCAGCCCTGGCTCCTGGTGATCGGGGCTAACACCCACGGTCCTGCTTTTGTTTGCATCACACAGCAAAACACCACAAGGTTGACACGGGGCCAAGGATGCTCCATTTGGATGCACCAGATCCCAGCTCACTGCTGCAGGGCTCGTTTGTCCCCCAGCCTCCTTCCTGGCAGGAGCTGTGTGGCACCCAGAGCCCCTCTTGTGCTTCCCTTCACCCCATCCCTGTCACCACCACGGGGAAATGGGAACTCTGGAGAGGACATCCCTGGTAAATCTGCACCTGAAGAAACTGAACGCCCCCGCAGTGGCTCTGTGGAAATGCCCTGCTGGAATCATATTTACACTGGAGTGCTTCCATCAGCCTTTGGGAAGTTAATCCTGATTTACAGTTATGAAAATCAAGTCTAGAGCCAAGCTCAGAGTTCAAGAGTTGATGTCAGAACAGTGGGGAAAAAAAAAATCCAGACTGCTCCTATTAAATCCAAGCAGTTGACAGTGATTCCACCGTTTGGATTAAGCACAGGTTTGCCAAGAGCACTGAAATGGGAACGGGCATGTGAAATAATATTTCCCATTATTAAACAGAAATTAATGGGATTTTTTATTTCAACTCTAGGGAGCACACCCTAATTCAAAGGGATGATTAAAAATAATAGCCCATTAATTCAGCTCTTGCCCAATCCCTGCTCCTATTTGAACATCCAGTCTCCACCAGCAGCACGCTGGCACTGACCATTGTGTAGGAAATATGAAATACTAGATTTCATTATTCATCATATTTAAAAATTAAAAAAAATCACATCACGCAGGGAGGAATCAGGGAGAATATTATTATGGAAATAGCATTTTAGACAGAGTTTGTAAAACATTTGTCATATTGCAGACACAAAGTTATAAATATTAATTTAACATTTATTGGGAAAGGACCAGGGCAACTCCAGCGCAGACACTGGAAATCTTCTGAGCTATGCAAGGCTTCTCCCAGCACAAGGAGGAATTATTGGATTATGCTACTTTTATGAACAGCAGTGTGAGGAGGTGTTCCCAAAGGACAGGAACATTCCTACTGGCAGAAACAGGGAGTCTGGAACTCAGGGAGAGAAGCAGTAGATAAAAAGTTATCCAAAAGAAAAAGTCTTTAATGAAAAGTTCACTTCTGTCCAAATGAGAATTTTTTGGGAAGGTACTGAATTCCTTAGAGAGGCACCGATTTTTTTTGCTAGGAATTAATAAATAAAAATTTCCACCTCTGTTCCTGTCCTACTATGCCTCGCTCCATCAATATTTTGATTTAAAAAAAAAAAAATCTTCAGGACAATCTTTTTTTTTTTTTTTTTATGCTTACAATCACTTCACAGATGAAAATATAGCAAGGAAAATTTAAGTTTTTGTATGTGGATTGACTAATTAAAGTGTAATTAGCCTTATCTATTTAATTATGCATTATAATGCATACAAAAATAAATCTAAATTTACTGCATACACTGGAAGCCGTGCTATGTATGGTGTGTTGTGCAGCACATAAGGAAGTTTTCTGCTGAGGAAGCAAAGAATTCATTTATAGCAGATTTTAAATTGCTCTAGAAACTCTATTTTGTTTTATAACCATAGGTTACAGTCATTTTTCCTTCCTTTACATCTAAACTTCCATTTGCTTTTAGGAATGGCTTGTTACTGTAGTTGCAGCCCATTTTTTGTTTCTGTAGCTAGAACTAATTTTTATGCCATCTTCCCAAACCAATTCCTGCACTCCAGCTGTTCCTCATTCCTGCAGCATCCTCCTGCTCCCCCTGCAACAAGTCCTGTCATACACCCATCAAATCTGTCCCTAGGTGCTGCTGTGGGTGTATCTTTATAAAGATTTATAAAGACATTGGTTTGTTTTGGATAAAGAGTTTCCTTTGGCAAACTTGCTCCCCAGAGCAAGAAGGATTTTGGCAAGCCAGCTCAGGGGGAAGCCCCAGGACTCACTGCAGGGTCACAGCCCATGGCAGGCAAGGAGATGCCAAGGGAGGTCTTGAAAAGCCAAACAGGAAAATCTCCTTGTTGTCCCCACCTATCAAATGTGAGAGTACAAGAGAAGACAGAGATGTTACTCTTGAAGATGCAGAGAAAGGACAAAAGGCCACAGATACAAGTTCCACCCAAAAAATTGCAACTGTGTATTAGACAAAAACTGCAATCCTAGTAAGTCAAACATTACAGCAGGCCCAGAGAGGGAAAGGATCTCCAGCCCTGAAGAAGGCCCTAAGCAGGGAAGGTGGGCTAAGCAAACCTCCAAGCTATTTTCTGTCATTAAATACAAAACCTTGTTGTAAAGACCCACTGAAGAAAGGTAATTTTTAATTACAGCCATCAATTTATATACACAAGAATGTGTATTTTACATATACCAAGGGAAAAAAAAACCATACTGCATTTTAAAATTTGTTTACTGCAATAACAGAGGCAAATAATCAGGAATAAGGTTAAGCCACTAGTATTAAAGAAAGTCACAATGTGTGTGTAAATTGAAGCCAGAGGAAAGCTACAGAAGCTCAGTATTCAGAGACACAAATTCCAAGGGTTTCACAATACCTAACTCACCTGAACCTCGTTACAAGTCTGATTGCAGGGCTGGATCTAGATTATTATCTAGCACCCATGAGCTTCAGGTTCCTATTTACAGTAACTGTTTTGAGATGTTAAACTGCAAGGTCAAGGTCTTTTAGTTCTCACAACTGCAACCTAGTTTCACTAAAATTGCCTTAACTCAGAATAGTCTGATTCTATAATTACCAGATCAAAATGACATTTTAAATCGTTGCTCCTTTCAGGATATGTGAACACTGAACTAGCTGTAGCAAACTTCTAATATTTTCAAAGTCAAAGGTTCATTTTTACTTTAAAAAAACCCACAATAAAACTCTTAACAGAGGCTTAAAAAGGTCTTTATAAAATAATCTCCATCACACTTACAATAGTAAGAAAATGATTCTGGTTGCTAGTTTTTAGTAAATATGAACTGGTTTGTGTAATCTGTATTAAAGACGGTTAGAACTACAGTTCACGTTTCATTTCTTAAAGGTGGACAAACGTGTCAAGAAAAGTAGATTATTGCCATTTCTCATCAAGTCCTTTTCACTAAGGACATGCTGCCTTGGTAGGCAAAGCATGTCTGGCAGCCAGCTGAGACAGGAGAGCTGAAGGAGAGAAGTTATCATCTGCATGCCCAAAAAACCTTTTTTCAATCACCTTATATTTGGCAATGGTACAAGTGAATTGATTTAAGATCAAAACTCTGTCATTCCATCCATCTCCTGAATGACAGTGCTGATCAGCTCGTAACTTCAGTTTGCTTGAAGTGACACATGAAGACAGAATCCAAGCAAGTTCTAGACTGGCGGGAGAAAAACCTCTGATGTTTATCCTGTCATAGGCAACTATGAAAATACCAGATGTTCTTCAGAGGGTTCTTCACCAGGTCTGCTGGAGCAACAGGTATGGCTGTGCAGAGAGAACAGAACATGGACATATTGGAAAGAGAAAAATCTATCAGGTTTTTTTATTCCTGCTGTAGTACTAATCAAATTAAATATGCCCAATTCAATTTCAAGAGGGCTCAGAAAGATCTAAAAATCCATACACGTTTTTAATCAAACTTTTCATACAATAAGTTTCTGAAATGTACTTTCTGTGGACACAAATTGGCAATTACAACTGTAAACAGAAAAGGCTCACAACAACTGTTAATAGGGTGTCATTCATGCTACATTTTAAGCAGCTGTTAGATTTTTTTTAGCTCTTGGTAATAAATTATCCTAGTGAGGATAGTTTATATGTCCCAGATTTAATCTGCTGGTGCACTTCTTTCCACTGTTTACATGAAACTTTACACTGCTGCTGCACAAAGAGCAGCTTCAAGATGATCTAGAAGAGCTAAATCAAGTCACTCCTACTAAATAAAATGGATGCTGCTGTCAGAGGCACTGCTGGATAATCCATTACCTTCACACCACCACCCTTCACGTCTGAAGGTTAGAAGAAAAGAAAAAAAGAGAAAAAACCCACATGACTGCTAACACTGGGAGAGAATTTTGCACTTCAGTACTTCCAGATTCCTTGTGATGTGATAATATTTTACACAGCACTTGTAAAGACATTTCTTGTCAAGTGGAAAAGATCCTGGTCTCATGGTGTGCAGCCTTCCCAAGACGCCACTTGAGTGATTCTGCCCTCCCATTTAAGCCTCTGGTATCTGAAGCCCAGTCTCACACACTGTCCAGTCAAGCCAGTGCTGAGGGACATTCTGAGCAACTCCTGATGGAATTACAGACCTCCCTGGCTGTGCTTTGCTGTGTGACATCCTGCTAAACTGTTCTACAACCCTGTAGTTCTCAAGGCAAAAAAACCACAATTATCCCAGAGTCTGCTGCAGCTGAGCAACAAACTCCTCTGAGCTTTGCACTGCTAAATCATCACACCCCATTCCCCCCTGCAATCAGGCTCAAAGGCATTTCCTTGGCAATGAGATTCCTATTATTTCAACCAGAGCCATCATAAAGAAACAGAAGTAGAGAAAAAATTCTGCAACTGTGACTTGAGACGCTGCATAAGCCATTGTGATGAGTGATCCACCCCTGTCAGAGCTGTGCAGCCAGCTGGTGCCTTTCT
This sequence comes from Regulus satrapa, assembly GCA_013396955.1. Taxonomy (NCBI): domain Eukaryota; kingdom Metazoa; phylum Chordata; class Aves; order Passeriformes; family Regulidae; genus Regulus; species Regulus satrapa. The sequence continues at coordinate 12,715 of VWZN01021065.1, read as the reverse complement.
CCTTTTACTTCTCCACGCTTTAAAGAAATACATTTGATCAGCCTCGACATTCTATTTTTAAAAAAAGCTGCTACCAACTGACCATCAGAAGCATTCTGTTCTAAAAGTGTACTAAAGCTGTATGGTAGCAATGAAAGATACCTAAAAGCCCCCTCTGAAATGTCAAGCATTTCTCTACATGCTGAGTATTTATGTACCTTGACATTATCAGCTCTTCTGAAAATGGAGAAATACATCAGAAACTATCTTGTATGATTCCAAAAAGGCAAGGTGCATGTAATTTCTTGTTTGCCTCTCAAAAGAAAGTATTTTCTTTTCTGTAACATCCAGTGATACAAAAAGGTACAATACAGCTCCTCAGTTTGGAAACTTTACATCTTAAAACACCTGCAAGAATATTTCAGATCTAAGGTACTCAATTATAACGTGTATTTAATTTCTTTTCAAAGCAAACTTCCATGCTGTGTCATTTCACTTGTTCTATTGAAATTCTCAATCTACATCAAGATAATAAAATACTGACCTATACAAGGATCTCATTAATTTATCAATAGCAATGTTTAACACCTCCTTAGGAGACAAATAGCTTTTTGCTGGCAAATGTGCACCATTGGTCAACCAATCCAATATGGACATTACAGCAGTGACACACTGTTGGTGTTCTTTAATCCACTGTAAATAAAGTTTAATCATATCCATTTTCACCAAATTTTCCTATTCTTGAGCATTCACTGAACAAGTGAACTGAGGGAGAAGCATAATAAAGACATCGTACTTTGGTTGGATTTGTAGTGGCAATTATTATCCAGTACCAAAAGCACTGATATCAGATATCTTCTGGGAATGAAAGGAAGAACTCAAAGGCTTTCTCTGCATTCAAGTTTAGAAATTGTTTTTGCAATCAAAATGACATTTTATGGCTGTCTGCTTCATAATTTAAACTTCAAAGAAGAAAGGGAAAGCAAAGATATCTAAGCTGCAGCTGGATTTGATAGGAGCACAGAAGTTACATTAGAGCAAACTTACAAATTCATGTTTTTATACATCAATGCTGTGGCTGTTCAGGATTGATATTCATGGTCCTGTATATCTCTTTGAGAAACAGCAAGGCAGTGTCTTCAGATCCCCTATGAAGAATGAAATAAATTAAACAAAAGGAAAAATGGGGAAAAAAGAAAGTTAGCTCAGTATGGTCTATCTTCTAATTCTCCCAAGTCACACTCCATCTTATTTCAGCTCTAAAGATGTTTGCACAACCTCTTGGCCCAGTATTTTTCTACCAAACTCCTTCAAACTGTAATACTACACAAGTTTGGATTAGTTCTGCTATCAACCCTAGCCTATGCATTTACCTTTTTTCCAGTGTATTTCCTCCTCCTGTCCTCCCTAACTTCCTATGCTGCAACTCTAAATCCCCTCCTCTATCCACTCCTTTGATGTTACTTCCTCGTCTTAATCTCCTCAAATAATGGATCACTTCTTGTCCTGAACATATTGCACACTTCATTCTACTCATTTTGTACCACTCCATTAATCAGCCCAGTTCTAGCAGCAGTATTCTAATTCTTCTCTAACTGGCAGGCCCTTAATTGTAAACAGACTATGTTAAATACCCAGAGTCTTCTTTTCCATACCATTAAAATGTTAGATAGCTCTCAAATAATTTCAAGATTAATATCATTCAAGTGCCATGTCTCCAAGTGGCTGTTTTCCCTCCTCTTTTCAAAAATCAAAGTTTTGGGCTATCTGAATTTAAAGTTAACATGAACAGACTTAATTTTCTTCTTCATCTATAAAATGCTATTTAAACACACATAAACAAGACCAACATAAAAAATAACAACGTTAAACAGGCAAATTTTAACAAAGTTCCAGAGCTGCAGGAGTTATTAGATGAGGGCAGCTTCCTGTATGTTTTCAAATAAATTATACAGGGAGCCAGTAAAGGAGATTTAGATGCTCAGAACTGTGATCCTCCAAATGTGAGGAACATAATTTGCAGAACACCAGTAAAGAATTCAGCATGCAAGCTAAGGGACTATATGTGTTTTCCACAATTCAGCACAGACATTTCTTGATGCTCTCTGCATTAAATGAGCAGCAACAAGCAAGCAAGCAAGCAAGCAGAAGGTTCAACACAGAAGCTCCAATCTCTCCAACCCTCAGAGCATTTCATTAAAAGCTTTTCCCACCATTCCTTAGGGAAAAAAAAAATTTTAAAAATTTAAAAAAAAAACAAAAAAACGCTGTCCTATTTGGATCAATAATCCCTGTGCTTGTCTTCCTTACTCGAATGACAAAAAAAAGCTGCAGGTTCCAAGGTAGAAACTGCTGGCAGCGATCGGCTGCTGCCACCCTGTGGCGAGCGCTGCCCGTGGGCACAAAGGGAGCCCCTCCTCGGGCAGGGGCTGAGCCACCAGGGCGAGTGAGAATGGCTCTCATGAGACCCTTCAGGTAACGTGTTCACAGCTTTATTTTAACCAGCCTGCTGCTGAAATTATCTACTGAAAATCAAAAGCTTCACAAAGGGCGTAGAGCACTCTGTCCGGCACCTGTTGAACTCAAAATGAGAGACCAGTCACTCCTCCCTCACCAACACCTCTGCTCAGCTCACAGCTGACCCTCAAGACTGGCTATTACATACCAAGGTGTGTTATTAAATATAGTTCACACATCCTTTGCTCTGCCAGAAGAAGCAATAAAGTTTTACCACTTACTGTAGTCTACTAAAAATCCTTTGTGAATAGTTTTACTTGAAAAACTACAGCTGTGAAAATGCTTCCAGAGTTCTCCTTGTTTTGAAAATGACAGTAGCTAAAAATGGGTGTTGGGAGTGTCAAAGGTGGAGAGAAAGTGTGCAATGTCTTTATTGCAAACAGATTTGTTCACTGTGTGCTAACTCAGAACTTCACTCTGAGATAGGATTATCAAATAGTGACATCCAAGCACAACACCCTGAGCCTGACTCTCCTCACACACACTGTGTACCCTAAGCAGAATTTCTGGGATCACAGATATTTGCCCTTACCAGTAGCACAGGTGACTCTGCAAAGCAAACAGGTACTCATTGAAGCTTTCTATTGGCTTCTCTTGCAGAACATAATCAATGCGACGCCCTCCATTCAGCATCCCAACCTTCACTGAAACATCTTCATCTTTTGGAGGGTCTGGACTTTCAGTGATCTTCTCAGCTAAAATCAAAGAGTTTCAGATTTAAACTATTTTCAAGCACAGCCTGTTTGATTGCACTTAAGAAATGTTACCCATTTTTCCTGCTGTAATTTCCAAGTGTTTGTGATAAGTCAAGAGTAACAACCTGAACTGCCCAGCATGGCTCAGAGAGGTTACTGAACTACAAGTTTACTTCTTCCTTAACATTTAAAAAAGTTTTCTTAAGAAGCCACTGCTGAGTGATCTCTCCCTGAACTCATCCCAACCCACAAAGCTGCCATTGTAATTTCTCTCCTGCACCCAGCTGAGGAGAGTGACAGAGCAGCTTTGGTGGGAACCTGGCATTTAGCAGAGTTCTCCTGAAGAGGGTCAGGAAAATCAATAGCAAACAGTCACTGGGATACTCAAGCCTCAACTGATTTGAGATAAGTTACAGAAAAACCAATAATGTGTCCACTTGCCTTCCACCACCTGCTTTTCTTCCTCCTCTTTAATTTGGTTAGCTACTTTCTCCAGCTCTGCTTGCAGCTGGGTTGAAGACGTATGAGCCCGTGCAAATTCATTAAGGGTCTGCCAGGCACTCTTCAAAGAGCTAATAAAGCCCTGCTTCAGATCCGATCCCATACGGGACAGGGAGTCCTTCAGCTCTGAGAAGGAAAAAACAAAAAACCAAAAAATTGAATTCACAAGGATTTAAAATTGCCAACTCAAACCAGAATGATGAAGTGCTGTTCAATAAACATCCCAATGACCAGGGGGGAAACAGGCCTGCCATGTCATAAATGTGTGTTTCTTGCTTCTCTCTTCCATTTTAAAAGATTAGGTGAAATGCAATTAATACACAACTGACTTCTTACAGAATGGGTCAGTGAATCCATCTACGTCAAAGGAAGAACAGTAAGGAGCAACAGACCATATTTTTCTCCTTTACTATACACTCTTTTGGAGAGTTGTAACCTGAAACAAGCACCTTGTGCAGTCTAGCAAAGCAGACTCACCCTAATGGACAATTCCAAAGGACAGGTGCTGCAGAATCTCTCCAAGTCCCTGAAGAGAAGCATTCAGGAGGGCCTTGTGAACTTGCACAACAGCAAAACTGACTTTCCTTATTAGATGATCAAAATTTAAGTAGAGCACCTTGGTCTGCACCCATGACAGTGCTGACAGAATCAGTCCCTGCCCTCCAATGGGGCACACAAGAATCCTTTTCCCACAGAATCTCCTTTTCCCTCAGGGTTTCTAATACTGAACACACTCTGGTTAAAAACATCAGGGTGGTCCTTAGGGACACCAATAAATTTAGTTGCTGTTTCAGAGCTTCTAAGAAATGAAGGTGTGATCAAGCAATGTACAGTGATTTTTTTAATGGAACTCTGGTAATGAGAAGGTTAAATCTGGAGGAAATATGATCACTACTTTTGAATAAAATCGTGAAAGCCCAACTTATGGGGCTGAGCGGAATCACCTCTGATGTTCAGGAAAAATATGGAGTCAGATATCCAGGGATATTCATCAGTCTCTTAAAATCTTACAATACTCTAATGCATCAAATGAGCAAATAATGAATAGGATCCAGATGAAATAAGTTTTCTTTTTACCCAGATGAAGTCTTTTTCTGCCTTTATGATGTGGAATGAGAACTGGTTTTAAATCCATGTCTTCAATGATCATTGGTTCTAACCTGTAAGCTACTGGATCAAGCTGTTAAGAGACAACACCAATTGATAATTAGTTAACTTTAAAATTACTCTTAATTATCACATTTCAGTGAAAAAAACCCCTTATTTATGGTTTATAGACAACCATTTTTGAATTCTGCACTATCTGAATTTAGTTACTTACAAACTTAGTAAAACTTAACTCAGTTCAGTAACTTTAGTTTCTGAACTTAGAAATTCAGTTCATGACGTATTAAGCAGGTTCATGAACTGCTTTGGTCTTGCTCTCCTACAGAAGGAGATTCTAATGAGGAAACAACAGCAAGATTTCTCTGCACTCAATCTCTATCAATATGTAACTACTGAATTGTTAAACAAAATGAGACAGAGGAGGACAAACACTGCAGGTAAAAATACAAATATTACAAAGAAACCTACAAGAATGGCCTCAAATTAATGAAAAACACCCAAACAACTCCCCTCCACCAGAAAAACTCCCTTAATTCTGAAAGAAACAAGGCAAATATTATCAAAACAACCCATGCCTGGAAGTGTTTTGGGAAATGTACATAGGGGAACAAGAGGTATAATGCTCAGAAGGTGAAACTTAGTATTCTGCCTTTTTTTGTCATCTACATCAACTAAAATCAAATCTCAAAAGCACTGCTACTCACTGGGTGATAGATATTGAAGAACCCCTTGCAGGTAGGGAGCCTGTAGTTTTCATCAATCTTCTCCACACCCCTCACAGTAAGGAACACGCCAATAGGGGAACCAAGAGCAAAGAAAATGTCTGGTTCAAAATCCAGTGTGCTGTAAACCACAGAAACCTACCAGACAAAAATCAGACACATCTCAGTCTCTCAGAACTATCGGCTTCAAAGGAAGTGGCAAAAGGTCATTAACATTAAAAAGAATACAGTGAAAAGAGAGGATTGATCAAATCCTTTAAATTGTTCAAATCATTTAGATCTAAGTAGTCTCACCTGGCCAGTTCCAACTTCAAAATACTCATAGTCAATGTTCATAGAAGACACAGATGCACCAACTGGGAGTTTCCTCTTTGAGTGCATCTGACCAGATTCTGAAGGTGAGACAGAAGAAACTGCCTCTTTTGATTTCTGGGTGTCTTCTTGGGTCTGGAGGGTGGCAGCCAGCACAGCTTTCTTTTCTGCTACTGCTTTCTTATGTTCCTTTTGAGAGAAGTTTTAAAGTTAGGGAAGGAAAAAAAAGTTAATTTCACAGTTCTCAAAATTCCTTTAATATATTCAGGATGTTAACAAGAGCATTCTAGAATAGAAGCTACTCCACAGCAAGGAAGTCGGTAACATTTGCTTAACAACTTTTAATTTCAACCCTGAAATATTTATTTACCTGCTTGGCTGCTCTGTCTTTTACAAAATTAGCTATTTTCTTCCTTGGTCCAAGAGGTATTCCCATCTCCTTCAGGTCATCAACTGTACACATGAGCTAAAGAAACAAACACCAAGCAAACACATCAAAACATTTTTCTAGCAGAAAAAGCACTTATAACTTTTCTAGCAAAATCAGTAATTTCTAACTGGCAATGATTTATAGATTTTTTAAAGTCACTTTATAAAGCAACAGAAAATACAAAAAGTTCAAGAGACATGACACAAAGTGTCTTAACATAACTGGGAGGCTGCACCACACCAAGAAAAAACAACAAGAGCTGCAGAACATTCAGTTCTTCAAATCGAGCATTGATTATCTTCTCTTTTTAACTGCTCTCATGGCCACAGAACTGAAAGGAAAAAACAAGAAAACCCAAACATAAACCTCCAGGCCCTACAAGTGAACATTTTTTTGTACCAGAGACTCCATGTCGATCCGCTCCTTTTCAAAGGTGCTGGCGTACTCGGACAAACTGAGCGTTTCCAGAGTCTTCTGCAGAGTGGGAACATCTTCCTCTGCTTCGGCCTCACAAAGGTCATCAGCAGAAGTGGCAATGGAGGAGCCCAAGGAACTGGTGTCTTCAGCCATCTCAACGAAACAGCACAGAAACAGAATCACATCCTCTAACAGTGGGAAATCAGTGAGCAGCAAGCAAAAGCAAGTTTAACTACTTTCTCTTAAAAACGTTATCAAGCAAGCTCTGTGAATATATATCCATTTTTAGTGAAGCAGAATACAGATTTTCCACTAAAACAGACCTGAAAAATAAATGTTTAAAAATTACTATGAGACAAAAAAACTCAAAAATGCTTCCTTTTGTTCCTCAAACAACTGGTCACCATTTCTAGTCTGAACACTGATTCTTTCCCTTTTATTCCTCTCCCCCACCACTTAGACCAAGTTACATGTTCACAAGGGTCAAAGCTGATGTTCACCATCAAATCTCATTGCTGGCCTACTTGGAACTTAAAGAGAGATCAAATTAATTTGTCCTGAGAAATGACAATATTTACAAAACAGCACCTTTCCATTAACATGTTTAAATGCACTATCAAAACCCACAAACTTGGTTCAGCTAATAAATTTTGAAAAGTTAAGAAAAAAAAAAAGACTAAAAATATCAGGCCTATTGGCCTGGAAAGACCAGCATGCAAATTACCTGTTTATCGTGAACAGCCACATCCTTCCCACTCCCGTTAACACCAGAGAATGGTCCAGAATTTACTGACGAAGCCAAGTCCTTCTGGTTAGACAATATGTCAAACAGAATTAAGGAACCTGCAAACAGGAATTAAGAGTTGATTTGGGGGAAATACCAGATTTTCCTGTCCCTGAATCTTGAGCAAGATTTATATGCAATAGTAATGTCATGGTATAGCTCAATCAAAAGCGGTGGCTGAATTAAAATATATTAACTTGAACATAATCACTCTCGGCTAAAAGCAACCCCTTTTCTTCCCTGTTCATGCTATATGTAGTTGCCATGACTAAACTGTTTTTCCTTAAACACCTGAGACTGCTTGATGAACTGGAGGAAAAGTTCCAGTCCAAACCAGTGTGTCAATATGCTGCTCTAACACTTATTCTGTCTCCCAATAAATTATTGTTATTTTTACTACGCAGCAGTTCTGAGGGTCATCACCCACCCAATACCACACCAGATAACCTGCTAAACTCTAAACACAGATTAGACACTAAATTTTCATGAAGGCAAGTCCTAACTTTGTCTCAAAACTCAGCTGTTGAGAGGAGTCCGTCAGCTGTTTTCTCAAAGACAGCCACACCCTAAGAGCTAATTTGAGTTTCACAGATAACAAAGGGGCCGTTTCCCTTTTAAGGAGGAACTGAATTAGGACTGAGAGCAGCATTCCTCAGACAATCACCTAAGCTGTGCCCAGCCACAGAGACGCCCCCTCTGAAGTCGGGGTTTCGGCTCATGAAGAGCGCGTACAGGCGGTTCATTTCCATGCCCACTTTATCCACGATGGTCTGGCAGTAGGTGGGGCTGTTGTAGAACAGGATGTCGAGCAGCGTCTCGTTGGTGAAGTGCCTCAGGCGACCGATGCTGGGCAAAGTGATTTTCTTTATGTTCCTGGTAACACAGAATCGTTAAAAGCGTGAAAGGCTTTAAAAAAAAAACCACTCGTGAGAACTCTGTTAGCTTTTGAAATTAATGCGATGTAAATGCTACGGAAAGGGTCTCCAGAGAGATTTTAAAAACCCATACAGCCTTCAGGCCTCGTTGCATATTCATACATTAATGCTACCTGCTGATTGTAATATTTGAGAAAGATACAGCTCCTTTTCTTTCTCTCCAGGCTGAAGGATGCCTGAAATAACCTCTTCTTTATTCCAACACTGCTCTCATAAAGTACCAGGAAGTTTGGTGAGCAGATTGAAGCGGAAGAGAAAAAGAAACTCGCATATAAAATTAGAATCACTCTCTTTTTGAAGAAAAAGCCTGGCATCACCATCTGCCTGCCTGGAGTCAAGACAGCTGCGCTGGAATTGCTTGAGACTTGAGGCTGCCTGGTTTGATTAACAGAATAAAGAACCCTTCTCATGCAGTGCTCAAATGCAAATAAAACACCAAGGCTGGAAGAAAGCAGTGCCACTTGACTGAGCTAGAACAGTCTGGAGAACATCAGCATCACTTTAAGTGGCACAGGTTGCCACACTTGCAAATTTTTTACTTCCCCAGCTTTGAGCAAGGAAAACAACTTGAAATGTGAAGTCAGAGCAAAGGGGTAGGCACAGAGAAAGGATTTTAAAACAGATTTTTAAATGCTGTAACATTCCTACCCAAATATAGACACTTTGCTTCAAAAAGAGAACCTCTTAGCTCAAGTGCCTAGTCATAATTCAGGCACTCCTCTAGAAGTGGACAGTGGGCTCAATGCCTTCCTCAGAAATAATTCCTAGGGTCAAACTCAATCAGACTGCAGGATAGTAAAGAAAAGAAAACTCTTCACTCTAAATTGTCCACTCCTCACAGAGGAAACATCTCCAGGCTCACCACCTCATAGTTATATGATCATAATCTCTACACACTCACTCATCATCAGGTACCATGCACCAGCCACTCTCATGCAAATCCAGTACTGAACAGGTGTGTGCATGAAAACAAACAAGAGAAAATATTCCTCATGCCTTTCCAGCTTTCCTAATACCCCTCATCAAAACATTAATTTTAAAAAAATCTGCAATTCTCTAATTCAGTCATACATTTACTCACCTAGCCTGCAGAGCACTGCTCTTTTTCTTTACTTTCCATAAGCTGTTAAAAAGCAGCTTTTAAGATGTTTGCAACATGAAACAACAGCCTCACCTGTCTACGCCTGTTGCATCTCCATGCAGAGAACTGTGCCAGTGAACTGGAAGAAATTCCACCCTGCTCACCGTGCGCTCCTCCAAACACTTCCTAAAGTGAGTCTGCAACAACTTCAGAGAAACAGTCCTAAAATCATCAACTGTGAAGGAAAAGAAGAGTGACAATTTGATAGCTGCAGTACTTCAGTAACACATAAATAGTCCCCCCCTTCTTTCACAGATAGTCAGAATATAAATGATGGAAACTGAAAACTGGAAAAATCTTTTCAAGTATTACTATTTTAACAATGAGCAAGTACAAATTTCTGTTAAGAGTGGATTTTCTAGCAAGCTTCTATTTATCTGACAGTGACTGCCTGTTCACTCCATAACCTGACAGGGCTCTCTTAATTTATACAGTTGTACTGGAGTGTATTTTAAAAGAAAAAAAAAAGCAAACACTAAACCACACCACACACACAAACCACACAAGGCAAACACATCCACTCAACCACAAAAAACAAAAAAATATCAACCAAAGAAACCCCTCACCACACATCCCAAAACCCAAATCACCCCAAAAGTGTGATGTTGAGTACCAGTAGTAACAGCTAAAGCTTCAAGTTTGACAGAATACAGGTTCTGCCTTTGGAAAATAATCACAAAAAAATTGAATTTCTTAACATTAGGGACTAGGCTTAAAATAAAAAAAAAAAAATTCTAAAGATGTGCTTATCTGAATATGAGCTAGAGAGAGCCACATTTAAACAGCAAGAATACAACTGCTCATTATACAAGCCCAAACTTACCACATTCAACAATGCTTCTAAACCTCAAGTCACAAACAGGACCTATGCCATGAACCATAAATACCAGATGGTCAATTTGGGACATTTCTCCTGTAGGAAAAAAAAAAAAAAAAGGAAAACATTCAGAGTACCAATATGTACAGCAGGAGAGATGTTCAGATGTTCAGTGTGTGTAATACCCACTTGTTTTATACAATACAGCATATTACATAACATGGTTCAGGACATAACAGAGCCCACAGGACTCCTTTGATTGAAACAGCCCAAAACCAGATAACCTCATCAAGCAGGTGAGATGAAGGAATAACTTTAATCTTTAAAATCCAGGCATGAACAGCACAGAGCCACTCTACCCACTATTGTCCAGCTTCTGCCCAGATCCAAATTGAGCCAAGTCCACCAGGAGTCTCATCACCTACCATCAGGAATCTCATCGTGGTCATCATCAATTCCACGTTTCACTACCCTCGGCCTCGCCTGCCCATCTTGAGTGGTGCCCCATTCATCTGGTGTGGCAGAAGGCTGGAACTGAACTATGACCTGCAACAAATACAGCGTCCAATTTCAAGCACAGAACACCCTCAGGAGGCACACTGTTAGTCTGAAAGGACTGCATGGCTGAACAAATCTTTTGATGGCTTTACCTTGCATCTGAAAATCAAATGTTTTCTTCCATAAAATCTCCATTGGTGTGAAAAGCAAACAGATGACTCAAAGTAACCACTAGCTGAAGAAGCTGGGCCTGCTCAGTGATTCTGAACCATTTTAACTGCTCAGCCAAGCATTATCCAAGCTCCTCCTTCCTAGTCTCTAGTATCCACTCTTCCTTAGCAGATTACTGCTAATGTGAGGAAACTGAATGCTACCTGATTTACAGTAACTCTATCATAAGGAGAAAATGGAAAAAAAACCCAACGTGCTGTGCTTTTCAGGGAAGGACAATATCTGAAGTAGTCCAGAAACCCTCAAAAATAAAGAACTCAGTAGTACAGTTGTTTATAGGACTTACAGTATGAACTCCTATTTATGACACCAAGTCATTTAAATGTTCCTTCTCTAGATATTTACTAGATAGAATTCCCTAACCAGATTATTAAACACTTTAAGTAGGAGCAACCACAATCCTCTCTGGCCCTTGGATAGTTCTGTGTATTAATTACTGCATCTGTGATAAGTGAACAGTTAACAGCACTGATCAATAAGGCTGAAGTCCATGTTTTAACCACATGAGACTCTTCACGGAGTATTCAGAATAGCTTTTGAAGCTTGTCTTGCTATACTTTCTTCTGGCCTGAAAATAGTCACAGCAGAAACCTTCTCAGGGCTTAAATAAAGAAACTATTTTCCCTATAGCTAGGTTAATGCTCTTCTCCACATGAAAGCTCTTAGTTTTAATTATCTTTCATTCGGTGCAGACTGAGGTTAAACTAATTCCAGTTGCTTACCATTTGCTGTGAATTATGCTCAGACAAAATATTTATTATGCAAACCCTTATTCTCTTTAGGTCTCGGAAAGCATTGTCTTGCAACCACATGACAGCACACTGAAGCAAGCACAAGTTCAGCGTGCTGTAAATGTGATCATCTCTAATGCACACACACCTAGAACAACCCACTGCTACATTTCATGCAAGACTAAGACTCCATTCAATTTATGCTTCCATCCATTCGCTCGCTCTCCTTTAATGAATCCCGAGAGAACAATTGCCAAAATCTATTACCTTGGGATTATGCATAACAATTGTCTCCCCATTTGGAAATTCAAGTCGCCGATGCCACTGATTTGTAGTTACAGCTCTTTTATACTCTGCCTGAAACAACAAACAAGTGACACAAAATCAGCATGGCAACCTTCTCACTATTTGTGGCGGTTCAAATTTACCTAACTTTATATAAAAACATCACATGGTAGAGCTACACAAAGCAGATTTGAGGTCACAGCAGTGCAGGACCGATGCAGGAGCAATGCGGCCTCCTAAACATTCCTCTTTCCAGGATTAGCTTATGCTCCAGAAACCGCATTCTGAGAACCATCCTCATGAAACAGAAAGAAAGTGATTACCACAATGAATCGACAAGGTCTCTGTGACTTACTGACCTCCAACTTGTCACTGAAGTCCTCGGTGTAGGGCACGAAGCGGCTGTCCTTGTCTCCCTTGTAGAACCAGAGGCAGCGCCTCACCTCCGAGGGCTCCTCGTCCCAGTACACGGCTTTCCTCACGCGCTCGTACAGGAAGACGTCGTAGCGGCCGCCGTCCGTGCTCAGCACCACGCTCTCGGGGTCGGGCTGGACTGCGACACACAGCCACGCGCCGTCACCGCGCCCGTCACCGCACCGTCACCGCGCCTGTC
>VWZN01021064.1:82567-97760 GCA_013396955.1 Regulus satrapa | reverse complement strand
GTAATTCAGTGCATGTAACAAAACTGGCAAGAATAATCAGTAAATATTTTTATCTGACTTTTTGGTATTTTAATTTAGCACTGAAAATTCTAATTCATTGCATATTATCAGACCAGGAATTCAAAGGTAAAAACAATCTATTAGAAAAATAAACACTTTCATCTGTGAGAGTGCTTTGAATCTTTTTGGAAGAAAAACAATCCAGCAGTTCCTTGTGGTTTAAACCTACTTGCTACATTATTATCGATAAGATTTGTGCTGATGGAATAGTACAAAGCTGTACACATCACCTCCGACTTTCGCTATTCATCTTAACAAATTTTTCCACTACATTACTTTCATACCGTTCTGAGAACAGATATTTTGGAAAGGAATATAATCTTTATAAAGGTTCATTTTATCTAATGAACCTTTTTCCATCTCAACATGAAAGGGCATGGTAATGTTAGGAGCTTTTAGACTTGGAATATTGGGACACCATATGCTTAACGGGACCTTTTATTGCCAGGCATTGATGGTACAGCTAAATTAGAGTGAAGTGGCCATGAGGCTGATGAGACAAGGCTAATGGTTTTAAGAAATTGAAGGTATTTAATATTTGAAGCCTTGATCTAGGTAAAAAGCATTTTCTTGTATTAGATTAGAAAAACAGAACCACTTTTAAAAAATCCCACTTTTCAATCACTTTCCTTTCTTCATTTAGATCACAATGAAAATTTTATTTATTTTCTAAGTTTTAACTCTGCAACATTTTCTGGAAGAAAGCAATATACATCAGATGTACAGTTGTTCTGCTCTTTCCTATCTTTTCCTCCCTACTCCAGACTCCTCTTTCAGAAGCAGATATCTGCTATCAACAGGCTACTATGCTTCTGTGCTTCTCTCATGTGCATGGGCTGGTCTGTCTGTCTTACCAGCAGCTTCTCTGCCCTTCTGCATTGCTCAATTGTTTGAATAAGGGACATGCAGAAAACAGAGCCATTTCAGAGAAATATGCAGTGCAGTGTTGAATGCACTGCTACTGATATGCAAGACCTTCAAGAGGAAATCTTCATGGTGGAGGAAATAGAGAGCCTCTGTATGCTGGACAAATTGCAGAACTGTGCGTTACAGAACTCTGGCTGTGGTGATTTCCTTTCTCACTGCTTTGTATTGTGAGACCTGAAGAGTGTCCTACAAGACAAGATAGCTGTGTTACCTTGGAAACATCCAGCTGCCCATGGATAATCTGCCCAGCACTTTTGCCATTTTTTGGAGCTTTTAGCCACTCTGGATTTTTTTATTCCACATCAGCAGTCTGATTGGAAAAATATAAGTTGCTCATGCAAGAGCAGGCTTTGTTGTCTGTCCAAAACCTCAATGTTTCTCCTTTACTCCTTCTTCCATCTCACTGTTCACTCACAGAAACTGCCACTATTGCGATAGTTTTAAAGATTTATGCTTCTTGAGGGTAGCCTCAAAGTGGGGCCCTATTTTACTGGGAGAAGGAACTAGGCACTAATTATTATTTAAGGTGATTACTTACTCTAAGCTTACTGATGAGATCTGGAGTTGTCTCCATTCTTAATGCAATAAAGATCACAAAGATTCTGGTGGCTGCTGCTTTTGTCTCAGTTATATTATGCATGCAAACTAAATTGAGGGATATCAGACAGTATAATGCTCTGTATTTTTGGGAGTGTCAAATACATCTAAGGTAAAGAGTTGTGCTTCATGTTTTGCTTAAACAGACTGACTTCTCGAGTCAATTAAATTGAGCTACTGAGCTGTGATCCTGAGAAACGTTTACAGACTTCTCACAGATTCAGGCAACTTACTTGACCTTCCTTTTCCATCATTCTTTAGAGGTAAAATGAGATTAAAATGCCTTTCCCCCCATCCTTTAATTTTATGATGTGTTTAGACTGAGGATGTGAATGGAGGAGAGTAGGGCCATTGACTGCATTACTTCCTCTACTGCTTTAAATGTCACTATTTTTATTTAGAAATTACTTCTGATTATCCTTCCTGAGACCTTTTTCCCCTGTGTACCAGAGATGCAGTTAGCAGGGTTGCTGCAGCTAGAGCTGTCTCATCAGTGTGAGAGATAAGGGAGAGTGAGTTACTGGTGACAGGGCTCTGCTGCTTCAGAAAGACCCATAAGAGCAGGGTTCCCTCTGAAACTCAAGTAGCACTTGGTTAGTTACAGCACAGTGCTGTTATTAATGGACTGCCTCTAAAGTTGGGGGTATAAATAATCCAGTGTAATTAGGACTGTAAAAAGGACTCAAATTCTTTAAGTCTATGAAACAATGTCATAAAATGTGGTCCTCATTCTGCATCACATTTAAGACTGATAACCTTGTTTTCCTTTTCAAGTTTTATGCAAAACTAATCTCACTTAGACTGCCTTTACACACAATGTGCTGTGACAAATTCCTTAGGAAACATGGCCAAGGAATGCTAATTTATTTTGTGACTTCTTAGTAAGAGGCAAGGCATTTGTGTTGCCTTCCTAGAAAAACTCAGAGGAAAAAGTCTGAAAAAAACTGCTCCTCCATAAAGCCTTTTCTGGGGACATGAGACAGATTGGCTAAATCCAGTACAGAAAAAGAACTGCAGAAGTCTTATTTTTAAAGTGACTTTCCAACTTTCTGGAAAGGGAAGACATTTTAGTAGATGGTTTTTAGATTGAAGCACTCAAATATATATCAAATAAATGTTCTCATCCTCTGGATGGACTTGAAGATATGTTTCATATTGCTCTCAGTATCAATAGATGCTGGGAAAAGCACACTAGCCTCTAGAGCCTGTGCTTTAAAAATGCAATAAAAGAGACAAATATCTAGGGAACAGTCAATTCTAAGGCACATTTGAGAGATTGTAAAGGCATAAAAATATAGAGAAACAGTGAGACACAATGATCTGGGTAATGTGGCATCATGGGGTGATACCTTGTATGTAATACCTAATAGTTGTTGAAAAACATATTAACAAAATGGGAGGAAATTTGGCTGTAAATAGGTAAACCCAGACTAAATCCTGTGCATAAAAATAATGTGCCTGTTTCCAAAGCTGTTGGAGCAGATTGCTGATACATTTACTGTTTGTCTCTAAAATTTCTTTGCCATATTTTAGACTATAATTCCAAATACTTTTTCCTTTGTGTTCTTATATTTAGATGATATTTTTCAGAGATCTGCATCCTCCAATTAAAGAAATTACAGAATCATAGAATGTTTAGAGTTAGGAAGGACTCTCTACAATCATTGAAGTCTGACTCCTGACCCTGCACAGGACCCCCCTGGAGTCACACCATGTGTCTGAGAGCATTTTCCAGTGCCCAACCATGCTCTGAGTGAAAAATCTTTCTTTTCCTGATATCTCACCTAAGCCTCCTCTGACACGGCTTCATGCCCTTCCCTCGGGTCCTGTCACTGGTCACTATAGCTTATGATCAACAGCTCATCAAAAGAAAAAAAAATCCATACTAAAAGCTTTATTGATCAGATTTTGAAGTATGATGAACTGTGTTTTCAACATAGAAAACAGAGGTCTCAGTGCATCATGGTCATGTACATTTATGTAAGCCAACAGCTGAGTAGATCAAGAGGAGTCAGGCTTGCATATATAGTGATCAGACCTTGTAAGTTATAATTATGGTTTGTGATTCTTTTGAATGGTAGTACTACATGAATAAATCCAATTGTGTTTCTGTCACAAGAATTAAATTCAAAGTCCACTGGAGGCCACAGATAATTAAATGCAAAATATGTCTAATATTAAGTGGCTAACAGGAACATAATTGCCATGGATAATGAGAAATAGCAGGATTAGAAACTTAAAATTGCACATTGTAATTCTGATTCTCAATTTATTATGCATTGATTCAGATGTGAATCCATGCATGGTGAATACTGGGGCTGTGAGTTAAATAGGAATGGTTCAACTTTCATTGTCATCTTTTGGGGAAGTGAGAAGATACAGGACTAGCAGGAAAGGACAAATTTACCCTCCTTCTAATGCTTAGGCCTACACAGACCCAGACTTCACTACAATCTAATTCATAGATATGTTTTTGCTGATAACTGCAGCTGTGGGAAATCTTTTTATTGCTCTGTAGCGATCTTAAAGAATATTATCAAGTTGTATTATGAAACTTTCTCATATAAAGCAAGGACTGGGTGAACAAAAACCAGTTGAAATGGAAGCATAAAAATATTTCAAGTTGAACTAAATATTTCATTAGACATGTATTTTATTTCACTTCCCAATGTGAAGTATGGTTCTATGTAAGCTAAATAGATTTTTTTAGTATGTAAATGAGTATTTTGATTTAAAAATCAGTTATTTTTGAAGAGATCAAAATTGAGTAAAATATTGGTTAACTCTATCATTTAATGAAAGTAAGCTTGTAAATTGTTTTATTGAGCTGAATTTCTGATTTTGTGTTACTGTTACATTGAAAAAATAATTTGGTTCCCTCCATTATTTTTCTCATTTCAAAATGGTAAAATTATTTTTATTGGAAGTTGTCATGAATCTATATCTATAAAAGTTACCTAATTGAAATATTAGCATGATTCTCTGTGAAAGAATGAGAAATTCAGTAGTAATATTGACCAATAAAGTATGGATATTTACATTAGAAAATTTTTTGTATATTTTGTATCATACAGGGTAGTTTTTAATCACTCAGCTAAGCATTCTCATTTTTGCCAATTTCTATTTTTCTCATCTGCTTATCTTCTCTTTTAATTGAATCTGGTTCAGGAAAAAACACTGTAACCTGTACATAAGTGCTTAATGTATCTGATAATGATTGATCAAGTCATCTTTCTTACCTGTCATCCCTGTGTTAAGCTGTTCACAAGTAGTATATTTCAGCTTTTGGCCCATATTGGTGCCTTTTTGGGGAAAGAAAGTATTAGAAACTTTCACCTTGCAATCCATTGGACCCATCTTTCCGTTCTGCATGTGGTTCACTCTTTTTGTGTACTCATACTAGAACCTAGTATTTGATTTTTTAATTTTGTCTTATCCCGTTGGCAAAACAGCTATCAGCTGTGTCTGAAAGTTTGTAGGCTTACAGGAATCCAAGCAAGGATTGCTTGGCAATTCCCAAGCATCTAGTGAGTAAAGTAATTTCCCTAAATTAGTACCACTTGTTCTGCCCTTATTTTGTTGTTGCTGTTTGCGATAGCATTTGTACTTCAGGTCACGATGTCTATTCTGGTTTATTTTCAAATGTAACACAGTGAGTTTTTCAGACATTTAAAAGGCAGTTATAGTGATTGCTACTACCAGAAGCCTTATATCTGGGAAAGCTCTCTCAAATCTGTGTAATATACTCTTCCAACTCATACCAGCTCACAGTACTTCTTCTTTGATCATAGAAGCTAAAAAAACCCAAAGAATACTGTAAAGCCTGACTAACTATCTAGAAATCCTTTGGCTTGGCTTGGTGTTTTTTTTTTTTTTTTTTTTTTTTTTGGTTGGGTTTTTTTGTTTTTATTTTGTGTGAGCTTTCTTTAAAAATATAACTGTCTGCAGACCACACCTGGTCTTTTGANTTTTTTTTGTAATTATTATTGATGTTACAAAATTAGAGTGCATCATTGTGCCCCAACCATGTTGTAGCTTCCAGGACAGGCTATTTCATATATAAAAAGCTGCCAAACTCTTCTGTAATCACATGAAAAAATATCAAGAGACAAAAGTAAAAGTTAGCTGATGGACCATGAGCTTAGGAAACAAGGTTAAGGAGGTCCAAGAAATGAGATGATACATTACAGCCAGTGTGATCCCTGAGGGAATAAATGTTACTTTGCTCACAGGTTTATGCTATACAAATAGTGTTTTTATTACCAGGACCTGGGCAAACATGCCTTCTGCCTGGTTATTATTTCATGTATGTGTTCCAGAGAGCTGTGGCTGGTTGTTTAATCCTTGCCCTGTGTTTCGGTCATGCTGCTTTTTTGGTCTAGGCCAGTTTGGCATCTTGAGAGTTCTTATGTATTCAGCTGAAATCTGAGTGAAGTCCTCTAGGACTGTTATTTATAGGTTTGCTTTGGTATTCTGTCATTGTTCTGTGCATGTTTGTTTAGTTGTATGAATCACAAAACTCTTTGTTTACTTTCGGACAATTAGAAGGGATTAGTTTCACCTAGAGCAGAAGAATGCTTTGAATGAGCTTCTGCTGCTAACAGTGAGGAAGATCCTAAGCTCCAAGTCCTTAAACCTTTTATGTGAAGAGATCAGTGGGGATTGTGAAGTTGGACTAAACTGATGGAGATTACTGTACCGAACAACCCTCACACAGCTGAAAATGTTGGACATATGTTTCAGACAAATGCACTTCAGCAGAGTAATTGGAAAGCAATGCAGTCTCAAAAAGTTATGTAATATGATGAAGAAAATTACAGGAAAAAAAATCATTAGGGACTTTTGCATAAAATTTACTTGGAATGTATTGTGCAAAATATAATGTAGCTGTTATGTATGACAAACAACATTTTTCCTAATTTCTATGGAATGTGTCTGCTTAATTACACCTAATACAAAGATGTTACCCATTATATAATAGTATTAAGCTGTAATTTTTAAAAAAAGATATCCCAAATTACCTAGGTACCTAAAAAAAATAAGATGATTTTACGTGTTCATATAGTAAAATCAGTCTCAGACTGATTTGAGAAATATTGTTATTGTGGAATCCCATTTTGCCTATTTTTGTAATATGTTGACATGGAAGTTACTGTGATTACTTCTGTACAATTGCAGGAGTTGCTTAATTGCCAGTGATGATTTAATCAGGCTTTAAGGAGAAATGACCAGTGGAAATTCTCAATTGTGCAAAAGATTACTTTTACATTATTAAAGTTACTTAAAAGCCTTAAAAAAATTACAGTCTACTCCTGCCCATACACTCCAAATTTGCTCAAACCATACTATGCTGGGCTTTTTCTTCACAGAATGCAATATGCTGTAAATATTTTCTTATATTTTAAGAAGCTGAAATGTGTTTTGCTACATACCACCAGAAGTCCTAGATCTGCTTGGACATGCATGTTGGGGTGTAGACTTCCTCACGAAGGGGAAACCCAATGCTGCCCTCTAATGTCACTTTCTCCTGTAATCCAGCTCTCCAAAACTGCCCAGTAGAGCAGCTGACCAGAGCACCTGGTCATTGCCCTGCTGTAGATTCCACCAACCAGTTGTAGTAGTTACAGCTCTTTTTTATTTCTGCAGAACACGTGTGTGTGCTTTTCCTCGAATGAGAAAACTGTTGCACATGTCCAGGGCAATTTCGGTGTTACAGAGTTCACACAGGGGAGAATGGTTTTCAGGCTTCATAAAACACTTCTGTAGGGGAAGAAGGGGAAAAAAAAAAAAAAAAAGGACAACAATGTCTAATTTATGAAGCAGTAGGGTCTGCTGTTTGCTGAAATGAATTTCATTTTGTCAGTGCACCACTATTAGAAATTATTAGGAGAATGATTATAACTGTCCCTTTTTATGCTTCTTGATATATGTTAGAGCTTCACTTCTATCAGCTGGATATCACCCCAAATGAAGGAAAAAGCTTGTTCTGCCAGGACTCCAACTGGTTCCACTGGTGCACCTGTGGGCTGGTGTGAGCTTTAGAAAGGGTCTAGAAAGCAAATGAGCACCTAATGCAGTGTATTTACAGGAGGGATTTTTGATTTATTTTTTGGTTTTTGGAGTTTTATTTTGAGCCCTGTGAGAAACAAAGAGCCTTTTTATGGGAAGTGTACCTGTGATATGAGGGCTGTGTTCTGCCTCAAAATGAGAAAAACAGGTGCTTGTTAGGCATTATTCTTCAAAGTAAAATGGAGGGGGATTGGAGAGAAGGGATTCTAAAGAGCATTCTCATTGCTTTTGAGCACTTAAATATACACACTGTTTTGGTTTTTGTTTTTTAGTGTTTTTTTTTTTTTAAGGTCCTGTTGCTTGTCTCTGAATTGTAAATGCTGTTTACACACAAACATATTCCTATGCTTCTAAATAGCTATGTCTTTTCAGATTGCATTCATTTGATCAAATGACTTCATGAATCACACTGATGCTGAGAAATAACACAGGTTTTTTACTTAATAGATTTCTCAGTGTTACCTAAGAAAGGTTTCAAGTGTATTACTCTCAGCAAATCTGTCTGTTGGTCTGGAGACAACACGTCAGGCTGAGCTGAAGGTGAATCTCAGGAGAATTTGTAAAATGTCATATGCTTCCTCAGAGAATTGGCAGTATTTCAAATGAAAAGCTACAATAGAATTTTGGTAATTCACTTTTTAATTCTCCCAGGAGTACAAGGGTGCAGAGAAATGGAATGGCAAGAGCTGTGTTTACACCTATGCCTACTGCAGTAGCGGTAGAATGACTCGAAGTATATAGCTCAGAAATACTCTCAGGAGTAACCCTATAATTTTGTAGGCTTAAGAAACCTTTTCTATAAGCACTTAGTCCTATGGAGTGTCTTCAAGCTTTTTCTATGCAGCATCTGGAAGGTCACAAACCTTGTAATTATTAGGACAATGAAAACTGCCAACTCCCTAAACTCAAAATCATGATTTTTGGGTAATTCTCTAAACTTTGTCTGTGTGAGCATATGACCCAAGTGTTGAAAACAGCCAAGAGGATAGGGAAAAGGTAGACAGATAGAGAAGAAAATACAGTACTGCTGTATACTGAGATGATAGCAATTACCTTGTATCTCTATTTTCATATTTCATTCTTCTCCAGCCCATTTTAAAAGACAAAATTATTTCATAATTTTGTGTGCCTTTCAAGTTAATATTTCCTAAAAAGTAAAGCTGTATAAATGTCTAATTTGTGTCCCAACAAGATTGAAACATGGGATAATAGAAGTTAAGAGAAACTTTCAGTTATGTCTAAAAAAATTCCTTGCATTCAAATAGAATTTACTGAAACATGAAATGCATAACAGTGAGAACCTTGCAAGATCATAAGCTGGAATGTATTTATCACTGGAAAAATATGATAAAATTAGGTGCTAACTTGATGGAAGTTTGATTTCTGTAAATACTAGGCAAGTTTGAGCATCTCTACTTCTGATGGTGGAGGAGTTTTTGTTTGATTCACTCAATGCTTCATGCTGATAGTGTTTCAGTGTGACACTACTTATGCTGGGTGTTTAAAGTAGCTTTCCAGTTCAGGGAGAGAGTCTCCCACAAGATCATAAGGCTTCCCTACCCTCAGACTGTGATTACAGCATTAGTATTCCCACCCCTTCCCCCCTCAAAAATCAGCAAACAAGTAGCTTTGATTTTCTCTTTTGACAGAATTGAACTTTGTCACTCTCTGGAGTTGATGACCTCTTTCTAATCTACATAAAGTCTTGAACAGCTAAGCTTGTGTAATTTATCATGTCATTGCAGCTGCCCTCTGGGATGTTGTACAGGAATTTTGATTGTTTTAATCATACCATTTTAATTGGCTTTATGAATGGCATTCTTTAAAAGTAAAAAATAATTTAAGTGTGTAATTTGCATTTAGAAAGAGCACATCGCTCCTAATAGGGAATGAATAATACATTTACTTGACCTTAAGTTTCTTCAGTGCTGGTGCATTGATATGGACAGTTTCTAACATGTTTTATACTCTTAATTCTTAGAATGGTGGATTTTGAGGAGTTTGGAAGTTTATTAACTTTTTTCTTTTTTTTTTAGAAAATAAATTTTAAAAAAGAAGACTCTCCAGGGCATGTCTCTGTAAAATAATGAAATTATCTCCTTGCCTAATGCAGACACTGAGGTCTGCAATTAATACAATCAATAAAACTATTCTGTTGGCCTTTCCCATATAAAAGTTAATTTCTTTGTTCCTATCTCTTTATCAGTATTTTCAAGTAGAAGATAAGCTTGCAAAGACTTTTCTAATTTGCAACTTTACTTGAATAGATGCATTTTAGTGTCAAGAAAAATTATAAATGCTGCCTCCTATATTAAAAACATAATTGAAAATTGGCAATTGTAGAGAAGAGAAAGTCTAAGAAAAGCTTTCTACAACTCAATACTATGCTTTTCTGTTGACATTCCATATGTACCAAGACCAAAGAAAATCAGTAGCTTCTCTTCCCAAATTAAAAACACTCTCAAATTTGCTTGAGGTTATTGTACAATGTAAAGCCTGGAGGCCCTCTATTCTCCTTTTCAGTATTCAAATAGTAGAATAATATTATCATACTTACTAAGCCTGCTAGGAGTCAGTTACACCTATGTATGGAACCCAATCAATTATTCATAATTATGAGCTAAAGTATTGCAAATATTGGTTATGATAATACTTCAGGGACACAGAGAAATGTTAAATCAATCCTAGAAATTATTTTTAATGTCCAAGTAACTAATTTTTAAATGAATTTTTAAAAATTAAATTAATATGTAGAATTATGGGCAGTTCTCTTAATTTTGTTTTGGAGTAATTGAGTCCACTGCAGTGGTTTTAAGGCAAACTCTGGTGAGCAGAAAGTCAGAATTTATTTTCTTTTGCAGAATAAATTCCATCCAAAGCTATTAACATGTGGAGTATGCAGTTACGTAATAGTCCATCCCTTTTAAATATATATATGTATTCTGAGTAAGGAGACAGCTCTAAGAGAATTTTACTATTAAATTTTTGGTCAAATTATATTTCAGAAGAAGACTGCGGGGCAGGTCTTTCTCTGCCTGTTGTTTCATGGAAATAACTTTGGTTATTTTCTGGATGAGTGTGGGGTTTCTCTTGGAGACGGAGCATTCTTGCTGTGCCTGCCTCGTGCATTGGCACAGCTGCACTGAGCTATGCTTCTCACAGACTATGTAAGGTATTGTGCAGTTACAACACAAGCTGATCTCCAGCAAGCTTCCTTGTGTTGCAAAGTATTTTTGACTAAAAACAACAACAACAAAAAGTTATTTATCTCTGACAAAACTGACCTGTGCAACTATATTAAAAAATGAAAGCTGACTTTTTATATACTAAATTGAACTATGTGATGAAGTGACACACTTATATATTCCTCTCTGGGACAGTGCAGTGCTTCTATATTAAGCAACTAGAATTCAGTTTTCATTACTCTGATTCAATTTTCTTCTTATATTTGGTATATCTTCAGTTCTCAATCATTAGATACAGCCTCTTTTCCCAATAATATCCCCCTCTAAGCCTCTTCATATTCAGAAGCAGCAGTTTTTTGATGTGTTGGTAAAATTAACTGATAGCAAGTAGGTGTTGTTGTAGATTGACTGTCAAGATAATGGGAGGACAGACAAAAATTTATATAATATCTTTTCTCTAGATGCCATTCTGTAGTTAAATTAGGCTGATAATTCTGACATTTCCACTGTTTCAGTGTGTACAACATTCATACACTGTTGGCTTTTCTATGAATTACATATGTTCTAATAAGAAAATCATAGGTAGGAGTGTGTATGAAACTTATTTATAAAACAGCCTATGAAACCAAATAAATTGATTTAAAAAAAAATTAATAATTTCCTAAGCATTATTTTAGTTTATTTATGGATAGTGTGAGAACAAATTAATGGTATGCACTACTTCTTTAGAAAAAGATCTAAGGTAGGCTGCAGTCATTATTAACTTTAGGAGGCATAGTTTGGCCGTCCTTTCAGTAATTATCGCCACCTTATTCAGGTGTACAAGAATTAAAATTTGTTTATATTACAGTCTGACAGCACATAGGAATAGGATTTGGCTATTGAGACTAAACTAGACCAGTCTACCTATGAGAATGTACCTATTAATATGTATGACACTTTTCTAGAGTGGTGTTGTCTATGTTTATAGATTATACCTCCCAAATGGATATATCTGTTTTGAGACAGATGGGAGAGTGGGCACTCTGTATCAGCTGTAGGGAGACAGACATTGAGCAGTCTCAACTTGGCTCCACTGTTGTTTGCACATCATGCCTCTTGCAAGAAGTTGCCTTTGTTAATGCCATACTTGCATTTACTCTCTGTGTTCAATATAGTTGTTTTCCTAAAAATCAGGTTTACACTTCTCTTGTTAAGCATTTCTTGTAAAAGAAATTGTTCACATTCAGAGCAATAGGATTTACTAGATATTAAAAAAATACATTGAATGAGGCTAGAAATTCTATACAGAATTCAGTATTGAGTGCGTACAAAGCCACAGTAGAACACAGGATGATCTCACAGCTTAATATAACAATTAATAAATGCCGTTAATATGATGCATGAGGTCCTAATTCTTCTAATTTTATTTAGATATTGTTGTTAATTTCTTTACATTGTGTGGATGTTCAGCATCAACATGATTACTTGAATAATACATTTACCCATGGCAGTGACTTCTGTATAAAGACTTTTTTTTTACTTTCAGCTAGGAAGGTGGAAGTAGCACCAAATAGTTTGAGTCTACCAAAATGTCCCCTTGAAATTCTAAGAGTGTGAGCATACTTTAAATTAAATACTGTCTGTCCAAGCTATACATCCATCTGCTTGACCAGGTAGCCTTCAAAATGTTCTACTAAATTCGCCATTTTAATATGTTACATATATTCCATTGCTTCCTCAGGAAGCAAGTAAACTGTGCTGAGGAAAGGGGAATGTATATGAATTCACAGTGCATACATTAAGTCGGTGATGCATTCTATTTCTCTTACAGTATTTGTTTTACTGCAAGAAAAAGTTCTGAGTAGTAGCTGTGTCCTTGGACTTACAACATACTGTAATTGTGGTAAAAATTCTTTCTTAACACATTTCTTAAATGAGACATCACAAAATTTCCTGCCCAAACACATTCTATTTCCTGCACAGCATGTACTTAAGGTTGAATTTAGGATATTGGTGTTCAGTATAACTACCAGCTTTCCTGCTGTGAATTTGAGTGTCATCTGCTGAAAGTTGCCTCTGCTAAACACAATGCAGGAATGTGTTTAGGACTTGGACTGTCAGAGTCTCCTAATGAGTAGAGGTGCCAAGCTCTTTTGTTAGGAAAAACCTTGTTTTAGTTTTAATAATTACAAAGAGTGCTTTAAAATGTGTAAGAATGTTTGCAGAAAGCAAAAAGTGATAACTAAGAAGGCAGCAATGGTTCTATTAATCCAGCTATGTCCTAAATTTCATGGGAAGACCTTTGCAAATGATATTCCCATTCTCATCACTGCAGCAGCAAATTGCAGTTTCAGTCAAAGTATTTCCTTGATAAGGGAAGTGGAGCATGAGTCATCTTCATTTTGCAATGGACTATAACTGGACTTGTGGTACAATAAAAGTCAAGAACAGATTAAAAAGCCTTGTGATTTTTCTGGGAAGCTTTTCTCATGTATTTCTGAAAACCAGTTTAAATGTTGTGTTCTGGGGATGCTGTTCTAGTTAATAGAACCTTTCTGAGATGAGGCACTTGCTCTTGAACAAAGTTGGTTTCCTTCTTGCCAGAGAAAATCCAATAGCTAGAAGCAGGTGAAAAACAGCCTTAGGAGTTCACTTGCAACAATAAAAGAGCAACAGTGATAAGGAATGAAGCAGCAAATATATATTTAAAAAAAAGCAAACCCCAGAAAGCCAAGTGCTGGTCTATAGCTCCTTATAATACCTCCATCATATGTTGTTATCTACTTAGGTAACACCCTAAGTAGATAACAACAAGAGTACCTCCAACATTCCTAGTAACCTGAAGATTCCTCTGAGGCTGCAGAAAATGGATCAGTTCTTCAGTCTCCCTTGTGCTGGCAAGTTCTGGCCAACTTTGCATAAAATGATGAGAAAACCAAATAAATTCTATACTGCATATACTTTACTGCATATTCAAATTTAAAAATTTAACTTAGAGCATATTGGATGCATCAAAGAACAGTGTTCTGCCCACTCTGTAATGTATAAGAGTTTTTACTGTTGTAGGCTGACTGGGATCACAGAACAAGGTGATAATAAATGTGCAACCTTCCTCTGATTGTAAGATTACCTTAACCTGTCCAAATAGGAAGGAACATCTGGTTTTGCTCCTTCCCAATGTGTTTGTGCATGTATTTTGAAGAAACTCCTCCATAAATATTGGAGATTCTGTGTGTGTCAGCTATGACCCTTTTACATAAGGCTCAATAGCCTGAATTCCTCTGCTGCAATATCTCTATTACTATGGTAGTTGACTCTCCATGGTAGTAAAATTCTGCAGACAGAATATGAAGTTTAAAGCTGGATACTACTGGGAATTACAATGAATGGAAAAAGTAGTACAATTTACATTTGTTCTGTTTCAAGAGCTGGTGATGAGTGCAGTGGTATGTGCTCCAGAGGGAGAATCACATCGTGTGAAATTTGATATGATTTTGGATCCGATAATGGACACAAATGTCCATTAGTGTTCAGATTCTTGTATTTGGCACAGGTCAGATGATAACAATTTGGAAAGCCATAAAGGCAGGTAATACCTATGAGGAAAATTTTATAAATTCAGGCTTTCAATAGAAAATAAAGCCCATCCATCTTCACAGGTTATACATAGCAGACTTTCATATGCATCAACAGTATGTCCTAATGAATACTCCTGAAATAAAGCAATTTTTATTAAGACAATAAACTACTTATATCTTCTAGTTGATAGAATGGCGTGCTTATAAAAACCAATTATTGATTTAAAGAATAACGTACACTCTTGTGGAAACAAGAAAAACATTAAGTCTGGAAGAAATTCTGCAAATAATGCAAAAATGTGATTAGCTATTTTTGCAACATTATTTCTTCACGTTCTCCAAATTATAGGTTTCAAGGGTCTTTCATGTAGAGGTGGAGCAAGCCAAGTGCAATATAGCTCCTCAAGGGAAGATACTATGAACCAACTAATGTAGAGGGAATGATGGACAACTAGAAATAGACTCTGCCTTATTACCCTGCCTAATTAGCCCTGTTGCCATCATGATTTCCAACTATGTTGTCAGGCACCTGATACAGAGAAACCAAGAGATTACACCAAAAGCTTTGTATGTTAAAACCACAGTGAAAATTGCACTGAATGCTTGCACATTTATAAATGGGGAGTATTACTGCATGTTTCTGATGGAGGAAGCTCAAATGAATACACACCTACTTAAACAGAAAGGTAAATGAAAATTATTTGTTTGTAGTTTGAAAAAAATGAAGGGAAAATTAAAAGCAAAATAATTAGCTAAATCTGGCTTCTTGTTCTCACAGTGTTATAGTCATCTTAT